>VZRN01004996.1:1340503-1359470 GCA_013397935.1 Dasyornis broadbenti | reverse complement strand
GCCGCAGCCCCAGCGCAGGGCGGGCCGCGGCGGCTCCGGGGCGGGGCGAGAGCCCCACCGCCCCCCGCGCTGGCTCCAGGCTCTGCTCGCGGGAGGGGCGGTGAGAGTCCTCTGGCCTCAGCACCGAGGGGGATACGCGCGGGTCCGCAGCCGACCGAGGAGCGGGTTCCGATCCAAACCCGAGCCCCCCACAGCCCCCACCCAGGCTCGGACAGCGATGGGGTCTGCCCCATCACCGAAAGCTGATTCAGATTCACGACCCCAGCAGGCAGGGAAAGCAGTCCTGGCTTGTCCTTAGACACCTTATCCAGGTCAGAGTGTGACCGCCAGTCCCTCCAAAGAGGAATATGAGGTACTCTTAGAGGAGCTGGATCACGCCATGGAGAGAAGGGAGCGTACTGCCCCTACCTTGTGTCCACTTCTGAGTGCCCCTGCCCCGTTCTCCCCTCCAAGCTGCTTTTCCGTAGCCCAGTGGGTACAAGGCAGGGGATCTGTAATTCGGGACTCTCACTGCAGCAGGCGATGCCCACAGGCAGCAGCTCATTTTCAAGATAGGAATCTCATCCTCTTAACCATGATGTTAGAACGGGCAGGAGGTAGAAAGGGAAAACACTTCTGCTGACGAGCAAACCAATCCAACACCACCACTGCCTTAGGATTTCCACCCCCACATGTTTCTGAGGAAGTGCATTTATAATAAAAACGTTTCAGTTAAAGCTAAGAACTATAAAATATGACTACTAAAAAGGCTTATACTAGTCTTCAGGAACTGATTCTTTTTAGAAGTCCTTTTTAATTGATTAGAAGAAGCTTTTTACATGTTTTTGTTCCATCCCCCATCAGGACACAGTAAAACATGGTCCTGTTGCATACCAAGTCCTTCAGCTCTATTTCAGAGAAACACTCTGGCCCCTGGCAGCAGACACCACTAAGGACTGATTGCATTAGTTAGCAAGACATGACAGTCTGACACAGGACTGTGTTTCTTAAGAACAGCTCACCACATGTGACTAACAGTTATTACTACTTTATTGTCATAATTAAATTAGCTTTTGTTTCCAAATAAAAGAACACTTTAAATGGAACAAAATTTGGGGTTTTTTTTCAATAGCAGCTGTAATGAAGTTTTGGTGACATCATTCCAAAGTTAACTTCACAAGAGTCAAAATTAGATCTCTAATCATGTTTTTTATATATATATATGCTTGCACTTGCCTGTGCTGCAAAGCTTGGAATTTCCACTGTAGGCCAAACATGGATAAGAAATACCATAAGAACAGCCAAAGGCCCTTCATTTGCTCCAGCACTTTTTGCATTACAGCTGATGCCATCAGTAAGAGTTACAGACAGAGCAAAACACTGCAGGGATGAAGATAACCAGCCACAAACCATACATCCTGTGGCAACCAAAGCCAGGCTGATTTTAAAAAATCCAGACTGACTTTACCAGTCCAGGAGAGCCAATTCCTCAATATGGTGCCATTTGAGCTTAAAACAGCACAGTAATTTGTCACATATGGAAGACAGTTAGCTGGCAAGTTTGAAGAAAAGCTGTGCAATATCAAGCAGAACATGTTTTTCAGCTCTGTCCAGCACACAGCAAGTCAAAGATGAATACTATGTGACAGTCACATAATCCAAGGCAAATTAGGAAAAAAAGTGTTCAGCATAAAATTCAGTGCTGGGACAAAAGGTGGCAGAGAGATCTCATTCGTAGTGTCTTCTATCTCAGTGATTTTGATACTTTAAAAGAGGGAGTCAGACTTGGCTTTTGGGGAGGAAAAGGAAGGATTATTTTGGTCCTATAGCAATTAAGAATGAGAAAAGCTAAACTCAGGTACTGTTGGCTTTGGTAATAATTGTATAAATTCCATCCACTTCCACAAAATAATTTTATTAGGCAGATACATGAATATAAAAGATTTACAAATATATTAGTGTTTTCAACGCCAGGGTATACAAAGTAATCAATATTAAAAGTCTCTCACACACACATATTAGTAACTCTGTCTCCAAAATACTGCATAAAAATACTTGGATTACTACTATGAAACTGACCTAGCAGCCTCTTTCTCTCTTTGTCAGAGAGGTTTGAATCTTCATCAATAGCTTTCAGCAGAGATAATAGCTCATCTTTTGTGGTCTTCTCTGTGTTGGAGCGATACTCTCTTTCATCAAGTTTTTGGCAAAAGGTATAACCTAAAAGGAAACATAAGACCTTCAGAGGATTATCACCACACTCCACCCCACCCTCCAGATTCTACAGACCCACCCTCTTTTAGATCAAATCAGTCATTGTTACAGCAAGTCTTTTTGCATCACTCATTTCTCATTTGGGGGCATGACAAGATGAAAAAGCTCAGTTTGAAGCGTTACCTGTTATCTTACTGGGATCCTGGCCTTTCTGCAGAGCCAGCAGTTTATTGCTGACCATTTTGTGCAGTGTCCCTGGGATCTTGAACAGAAAGAGAGGACAATGCAACAGCAGCTTAGAAAAAGCAGTTCTGTGTGTGCATCCAAGATAACCAAAACCTGGCCGTTTTCTAGCTCTTACCTTTAACACATCTCTTTGGTTGTCCACGAGGAACAAGATCAGGAGGTCAGTTTTCCCTCTGGATAAGTTTTTATTGTTGATAATAGCTTTAGAGAATGTTCTTTTCACAACCATCCTGTTGTCACTCTAAAGAACAAAGTGAAATAATGACCAAAAGGGGAGAGTTAGTCTCCCCCATTAAGAAAGGTACCACCTTTGTTCTTCTGAGTCCTTGCTTTTCTTGTTGAAGCTACAAATTGAAGCTACAAAGGTGTTCTCTCACTATTACCCAGGACTTCTGCATTTCAATAAGTTTAAAGCAACTGTTATGAATGCACACTTACCTCCTTCTGTAGCTTGAGCTCAGAATGATGTGCTGCAACAGCCATGAAGTACAGCAGTCTCCTGAACTCCTCCCTGACTTGGCTGTCTAGGAGTTTCAAATAGAGTTGAACAGCTTCTAAAGATTGCTCCATCTTCCCATTCACTGGGGAGAGAGAAAGGTATCTATTGCCATATTCATTTAAACAAAGATTACAATAAAATACCTAAATTAGCCACTGAAGAAATGCCTCTCTCTCTAAACAGAACTGGTCAAACACAGGAATTCATTCTCACAAAAACTTCTCCCAGGCTGATGAGAGCTGCTTGCAGACTCTCTGACAACATCCCACACGCAGGCATTCAGCCTGACATTTAAGCTCCCTTGTAATTAAGTTCAATTACAGTTCAGCCATCTTGACTGGGATGTGAAATATTGAAAAAGGAAAATGGTTCTATTAAAGAAAAATATGAATGACCTCTTGTGGTAATAAAAATCTCCCAAAAAATGAGGAGTACGTCCTAGATACAAGGGTTAGTTTGAGGAATTAATTGCAAACCACTCTGTAGATCTGCACTAAATTTTAATTTGCCTTACTATGCAGAATAGCCATTTTAGATGTGTGAATTATTTAAATGCAGTAGGTTGTACTGATAACCTTTATCACATAGAGAGGAAGAATGGGATATAAATGCAAAATATTCCAATCAATATGGAACAAGAATAACAATCAAGGCACAGAACTATGAAAAATAAGGAGATCTAGGATGAAATGTTAATTGAGAACTAGAATATCAAAAGGTTTCTAACATGCTGTCTAAACAAAATTTAAGAAACATTTCTGCATATAAAAGTAAAAGTTGTGAATGGGGTACAAAGCATCCACACAGCTTTCACTTTAGCTCTTACAGCCTAAATATTTACTATTAGGCCATATTTATATTTCATTTCCCATGGATATCCAACTTCCATGGATACCAACTAGTACCAAATTACAGCACTCTAGCTTCACACCCATTCTACATAGACTTGAACAAAGATTACAGAACTGCATACAGTTAGAACCAAAATGTCAAAAAACATTTATGACTAGAAATTAAAAAAAAAATCCCAACCAAAGGAGAAAAAAAAAAACTTGCAGAAGTCAAACTTTTATCTTGGCTCCTGAGGTAAATACTCATTTTCTCAGTACATATCTCACACAAGCATTGGAACACAGCTCTGATTTACTTACCTAATAGTTCTGCAATTCCTAAATGAATTTCAGATGCATGGCTTAACAGTGGCTCCTTTCTCTGGCTGTAGTATCTACCAATGTTTTCAAAAAGCAGCAGTTTCCAGGTATCTGCTTTATCTGGCTGATCAGGCAGGTTTCTGCTAATATCTACCACCACATGATCTGGAAGATATTCCAAGCAATCTATTGCTGCTGAGAGCCACTCATCTGTCCTGGAAAACAGAGGGGTTTAGGTTTGTAGCATTAATTGTGGATGCCCTTGAGAGCTGGCTGCAATGCTTTCCACAGAAAGCAGGTAGACTGGTTCCTCCATCACAGTGAAAACTGCATGTGTAGGCACTTAAATCCATTAGAAATTCACACACACAAGACACTTCACCTGATATACTCAGGTAGGCCACAGTCATAAGCCTCTTTGTTATGTATTTAATCAAGATGAAAAATTAGTAACCCACAAGTAAACAGTCACAAGCGGTAAAACCCAAAGTCAATCATGTCCTCTACTGTTAGATAAGGACACAATTATCGCTAGATAAACAGAAGCATGAACCTTGATCTGATTCAGACTGGTACAAGTTTTTCAGAGAATGTTTTTAACTCTATGCCCATTTTCAAGCTCAGCATTCTTAGCTCTTTTAATACAGTAGGAGGAACTAAACTAGTTCCTCACAAGTAATGTCTCTAGGAAAAACTTTCATGATGATTACAAAACCTCTATTCTTCCCTCAGTGGAGCAAAGAATTTCCCTTCTGAATACCATCAACTATTATCACTGCATTAAAAAAACATTCCAGTGTTCAGCAAAAATTTTCAATTGTTATTTACCAGTTATTCCAGTCAAGTCCAACAGGGAAAAGAGTGCCACATCCTTTCTGCAGGACTGAGACTGCAACATTTCTCCCCAAAGACCAACTGTACTTTATATTCCCATGAAAAAATAAAGTTTTCAGAGGAGAGCAATGAATACTTACTGTGAGTCACTGAAAGCCTTGAGAATCTCTCTGTCCAGGTAGTTACTTGTGATGACGTATCCTGTTGCCTTCCTGGGTTGTGGAAGCTGAGCTCTGATCTCCTGGTGCTCAAGCAGAGACTCCAGGAGAGGGAGGTCGACCAGCTGCAGCAGGCGAGCAATTGTTTGTTCTTGCCACACTTCATTAATAACTGGGAAGGGTGGATGCACAAAGCACATGGAGACTCAGCAGGTGCAAAAACTGATCACAAGAAAGATAACTCCCTTTCCTCCCATCAGGCCTAACCTAGCATTAATTTTACCAAAATAACGATTTGCAGCAGCAAAGCATGTGGCTCTTATCAGCTTGAAGAGCCTTTTATCACCACAAAAGGCAAGAATTATCCATTTGTTTAGTTAGCTACAAGTGTGGCAGAACTGCTTTTCAGATAAGTTTGAAGTGCCTTACACTCTTTGTGCTCGAATTTGCAAACAATCTTTTTTCTAGATAAGGCATGAAAAAAAAAGTGCAACAGTGACACTCTCCTTATCACAGCTTCCTGGAATATTTCCGTATGACGAAACCGAGGTTTCTAGGATGCATTAGCACTTTTAACCAAAGGAAAAAAACACATTAGATCATAGTTTAGTCTGAAAGAGAAGACATGAATTGTCAAGAGTAGTTTCACACAATGCTGATGCTGGATGTGCAGATGCTGGATGTGCAGATATGCAATTCAAAAGCTAGGGAGGATTTCTGGCTAACGGCAGACTATTTGCCCTGACTAAAACAAGCACAAAAGTCGTGTAAGAAACTGAGCATTATGAATATTCCTAACTCAAATCAAGATCTGTACATTGGGTATTCTTCTCCACAAAATTCAACACTGATTTATTTCAATCAAGAGACAATGCCTCTTGTCTAATGAAATAAAAAGGCAAAAGGCAAGCCTGCAACAAATATAATTTGCCTTTTCATGACATGGTGTTCAACCAAAATACTGTGCCAGTTTGCCTCCCTCTCCAACCTGAGGGGCATAAGTCTTTCCAGTCCTACAGAAGTACCTTCCTTCTTCTACAAACAAATGACTGTGACATTATTTGGCTTACCTCGACGGGACAAACTATCGGAGACATTTACTCGAGGGCTATTTGCAGGCTTTAGACTCAGGTTTTCCCAAAGATCCTCCAAGCTTTCTGGTTTGAATTGAGTAGAGTGGAACAACATGCTCTTCTCATACCTGAGATTAAAAACAGTTTTCATATATATCTGTATCCATATATATGGATAACCAAACATCATGCAACATACAGACACGGGTAACTGTCCCAAGATTAAAAACTTTCTCCAAGATAGATATTTACATAATCTTCCCTCTCTTCTCCTCCAGCCTGACACTTTCTCTGTCCAAGTCACCCAGGAGAACGTATGATACCTTCAAGAATTACATGCATGTAACAGTCGCATGCTCAATTCCTCTCTTGGAACTTGTCACAGCCAGCATCAGCAGGCTACTTTCACCATCATAGAGAAAATTCAGGAGGAAAGGAAATTCTTTTTCAAAACCCAAACGAAATTCCCCCCTCAAAACCTCCAGAGCTTTAATACATTATCCCTGAGGGTGAAATGATGACAAAAGTTAAGAGCTGTTCTTGAAAAACCAGGGAGGTGATTGCTCCGTAGTTATGGAGCTTGTTCATGCCATCAGCCAAGGGGAGGCTCCAGAAACCTGTCACTCTTCTGTGCATTGGCCAGTTCTTCTCATAAATGCTTTCACAGGCTGTCAAGTAGGCACATAACCATTCCAGCCACAAAATTACTGTTCCTCCAAGCATAGCTGTATCATTTTAATTCCCACAGCTTCTTTGTTTTAGGGCACTGCAAGATCTTTTTGATGTCCATTATCTTTGACATGGATGTGACAAGCTGCATGTATTGATAGATCTGTTCCTTTCATTAAATAAAGAAAGGTAACCCAATGGAACTGTGCCCTGCCCAGAAGCAAAATACCTTTATTCTACAGTAATAAAATAGGAATAATCCTATCTAATGACTGTTTGTCCAATATATTCTAAGTCTTACTTTAACAGTTCCTTGTGATGAAAATATTTTTAAATACCACACATAATTAAAGTGGTTTTAATTTCTCATGAATTCTCCTTTTAAATAAAGACTTGGGACAGTTTGCTTTAATATAGAACAAGAGCTAGTGGGAAAGAGAGGAGAAGCAGGACAAAGGAAGTATCTTTAATCTCTGTTCCTCTACTCTTCTCATCAGGGTTGATGCACTCAAGTTCACATTTGCTACTCACATGAACATGTCAATTGAATAAGGCATTTCCTTTTCGGGTCAATACTATTTACAATTTTTAAAAGTGCACATTGCTAAAACTACTGCATTAGATACATCCATGTAGTTTCTCTTAAGAGTGTGTCAGTAGGTGACAAAACAAAAACGGTTTAAGGGAAGTAATTTGGCAAAGTGGCATCTACATGTTCTGCTTTGTGAGGGTTTAGTTAGTACCAGGGTTTACTTTGCCCATTCCTAAAGAGACAGGGAAACAAAACCTCACCATTGCACTTCCCTCTGGTTCTAGGATTGCGTGCAATAGCGTAACACTAGAACAGCCTGCTGCCCTGCCTGGGAACAAGTCACACATGCATAAAGGAACAGCTAAAAAAAAGAGCTAAATTGAAGTGTAGTGAAGCAAAGACGATAAAAGGAGAAAACAATTTTTCCTTAGAAGTTGCATGGATTACTAGTTTATGCCAGAGCTAGATGCACAGTGACTAAGGATCACCCTGTTGTATTAGCCTGTTTGATGCACCTGAATTCCAGCTGGTTATATTGATTTAGATCAGTATGTAAATGCACTTAATTTCTACCCTCTTGCCTCCCTCCCCCAAGGCGATGTGATAACAGACAGAAAAAACAAGTAACCATGCAGGCTGAGTGATTTGCTCTCTTCAAATTGCTATTTCCTACCTGTCTTCCACCCACAAACATTTATGTAGTGTCTGTTTCTTCCCCTGTAAATGTACAACAGTTTTCTTTTCTCTCTCTCTCAGAATACATAATATTTTCCTCTCGTAAAAAATTCTCTCTTCACCTCCATGTACTAACCTCTGTGGGGTACACTGCTGGTAATCTTTCTCAAGCTCTGGTTGGTTGGAGGCATTTGTGAATCTGTAGAGGCTGCTGCTGCTGTCTTCAAACACAGAGCGTTTGTCTTTGCCAAAGACCCTCGTTGAGACGGCCTCGAACACTTTGTAATCCATCAGCGCTTGGCACACACGCACTATCTTAGCCCGGGAAATATCCACATCCCCAAAATACTTGTTCTGCAGAAGATGGGCAAAGACAACATCCACTGCATCTGAACCAATGAAACAATCATGGTAACACTTCAGGTTCTGGCGTCGCTTTTTCACTTCCACTTGAGTTTGAAGAGCATTGATAATGCTGCTCCAGACGTACGTCGCTCCAAATGGCTTCTGCGCCAAGCTAAAGCCTGAGAACAGAGACAAAGACTGAATTCATGCTGCAAAGAGAAGAGAACAACCTCTTTCTGGCTGCTAGCTTTCATGAATCTCGTAAGGATTTAAAAATCTTTGAGACTTCCACTTTAGCTTGGGTTAATGCTCAGGCATTAGCACTTTGTTACTTCTTTAGCAAGCCTGTCTGCACAAGTACCAGTGTCTCTCTCTCTCTCTCCGGTTCCTCTCACTACATCAGCCTAAAACTTTACAACCAGGAGTTCCTGTTTTTTCAGCCTCTCTCTTTGACACTATGTTTTTGTGTGTCCCTCGGTCACCTAAGGGTTACACTTGCAGAGCTACTGCTAAGCACCCAGGTCCCACAACCACAACCCAGCTGTATGTACCCCATTCCTCCACTAACACAGCATCACAGCTGGGCAGGGAAGAGGGAAGCAGGGATGAAGCGACACATCAGAACCTTGTTTCCTACAGGATTGTGCTTACGCACAAGCTACCTAATATCAGTGCTCAGTACATCACTAACAAGTCCATGGATTCTCTTGAGACACCACTCCCTCCGCACTTGTCCCATCTAAAAGTCTTCAGCCACCACGGCTCCAGTGGAGACCTCAGCTCTGTGCACCCAATGCCACTTCCTTAAGCCAATCTGTCTTCCCTCCCCCAGTGAAACCACTGAACTATTACTCATTTACCAGTCTGATTAGAATAAAATGCCAGCAGCCAACAGTTTGACCTGAGGCTACACTCAGCCTCCACAAGGACTTAAAAACACACAAAGTTTGCAGGTGGCACCTAACTGGGGAAAGCTGCAGCCACCAGAGAGGCTAGAATTAGAATATGTTTCTCAGCAAGTCAGATGAATAATTTACCAAGAGTGAAAGCAGAGGAAGAAGAGAGAAATCAAAAGCTGAAGGACAAAATATGGAAGGAGAAGTTGGCAGCCATCCTACAGAAAGCCATCTGGGATTGTGACAGACCTCAAACCAAATGAATTAACAGTGCGATGCAGTGTTTGAAAAAAACAACAACATGCAACTCCTTCTGGAACATATTACCATGAGCATTTTCCACAGAGATGCAGGAGGTGGTTTTTTTTCTGTTCTGTTTAGTCTGAGTTCCCTTTAATTTGAGAATTGTATTCCAGTTAGGGGCACTAGTTTCCAGCTAATCCCCAGCTACCAGAAAGCCCAGAAATTGGCAAATTAGCAGCAGAAAAGGGAAAGGTAGGGAGTCAGTAAAACTGGGAGGGAAAGTATGGAACACAATACCATTTGAACACACCAACACTTAAGAAGGACAGCAACAGTTATCCTTCTGTAAAGATTCGTGGCAGGGAAAAAAAAAACCAAAACAAAAACAAATCAGCTTTTTGACACACAGCATTGAACCAGTCAAGGTAGAAATCTCCCAGAAACTCCAGTTTCCAAAGCTTTAAAAGTACAAGACAGACAAGGTACACAATTACTGATACTTTAATCCGATGACACCTTCAGGAAGACAGAACAAAAACAACGAACACAGAATTCGCTTCCAACCCTACATTTCAATAGCAGACTACACTCTTTGGGAGGAAAAAACCCACAAACTCGACACCACCAAACGTACGACAACTCTAGTTCCTGTTGCTAGAATAAATTCCAACACGTACAAGCTTCAATACTTTAATTACTGCCCACAGCTTTATCACCTCTTCCTTACACATACAGCGCCGTCAGATCTGTTCTGGGGGAAGCAGTATTAAGTGTGGCATTAAGGCTACAAGTTTTCACAAAGTTAAGGTGCTTAAGGTAGAGAAAGAAAAAGGGCAAAACCAGGTCCCAGCGAGCGCCCTTTCACCTCTTAGGCTGCGCTAACGAGGCACCTGCTCTTAACCCGCGCTGGGGACACGGAACTGCCCGCGCCTACCTGGCACCCATCCCCTGGCGCAGCTCCGCGGGCACCGGCGCTGCCGCCCGGTTCGAGGCTGCCGCTCCCGGGCGGCGGAGCGGGCGCGCAGCCGGGACAAGGCCCCCGGGCGGAAGCGGCTCCCGACACCGCAGCGCGGCCAACTTTTGAACCTCAGCGGAGCCGGGAAAGACGCCGAGCGGAGCTGCCGCCAGCGGGGACTCTAATCCCGCAGCGGGCAGAGCTGTCCCGTCTGTCCCGCCGATCCCGGGCTGTGGGCAGCCCGCTCCTCCCGCTCTATTCCCGCCGATCCCCGCCCGCTCCCGGTCGTACCCGGTGGCCTGGTCGCGGGGCTGCAGACCGCGCTGAGGCTCAGAGCCGCCGCCTTCTCCCGCACCGTGGCCATGGCAAGCACCACCTCCACGCATCTGCCGCGCCGGGCGGGCCCGCGGCACAAGGAGCCTGCGGGGGCGGAGCCGCCGCGCCCACGCCCGTGGGCGGTGCCCGGCCCGGGGCAGAAAGGGCAGCGACCGTCCGGTCTGTGACCAGATTGTCGCCAGTGCGGCTTCTTTTCTGTCAGCAATCAGGCAATAAGCGTTGGGGGGTAAGGTAAGGGACCTCAGAAGATCATCCAGTCCAACTCCCCTGCCGAGGTCACCTGGAGCAGGTGCCACAGGAAGGCTTTCGGGTGGGTTTGGAATGTCTGTTCCAGTGCCCTGCCACCCTCAATGGAAAGAAGTTCTTCCTCATATTCAGATAGAACTTCACGTGTTTTAGTTTATGGCCGTTGCTCCTTGCCCTGTCACTGGGCACCACCAAAAAGAGCTTGGCACCATGCTCTTAGCTCCCACGTTTGAGATATTGATATGTATTGATGAGATCCCCTCAGTCTTCTCTTCTCTAGACTAAACAGAGCCAGCTCCTGCAGTCTCTCTTCTTAAAAGACTCCAGACAGCTCATTATCTTTGTGACGCTCCACTGGACCCTCTGCAGCAGCTCCTCAAAAAAGTAGTCTGTTTTGTACTGAGGAGCCCAGAACTGGACACAGCACTCCAGATAAGACTGGCAGGATCCACAGGGAGTGGGAAGGGGGAAAATGCTGCACAGAGCTGGTGCCACTTGGTGTCATGGCCCTGGTGTGAGAGCACCACTGGTCCTGAATGGGGAGCTGCACTCTGACACGCAAGTGAGAGCAGCCCTGACCCTTCCTACAGCACTGGGAGCACCACCTACATTACTGGCAGCAGGATACATGTCCCTGTTGACAGAGTGCAAAATGATGGATTTCACGGAATCCCAGGGTGCATCAGGCTGGAAGGGACCACAGTGGAACACCTGGTCCACCCTCCCTGCTCAAGCAGGGCCATCCCAGAGCGCAAGGCACAGGATTGTGTCCAGATAAAATATCTCAGTGAGGAGACTCCACACTCTCTCTGGGCAATCTGTTCCAGTGCTCAGTCACTGCACAGTGAAAAAGTTCTTCCTCAGATTCAGGTGGAACTTCTGTGCATCAGTTCCTGCCCATTCTTGTCCTGTTGCTTGGCACCACTGAGAAGAGCCTGGCTTCATCCTCTTGGCTTTAGTTATTTACACACATGGATGAGATCCCCTCTCTGTTCTCTTTTCAAAGCTGAACAGGCCCAGCTCCCTCAGCCTTTCCTTGTAACAGAGATTCTCCAGTCCTCCAATCATCCTCATTGCCCTCAGCAGGACCCACTCCAGGAGCTTTATGACTCCCTTAATTTCTCTCTTAATTAATTTTCTTTGTTTCTCCCCTATTTACCATGCCATTTAAAACCCCAGACTGGTCAGATCTATTTCTGTGACTTCACCTGAGCACAGGCCTTGTACTTGGCCATGGCTGAACACCTGAACACTGTCTTTGGTTTGAACACCACATGTGGTTGAAGTTTTCCTGTGATGATTTCTATGAGCTGTTTATTATAGCAGCTGGCATTTCTCATTGCAATGAAATACTAAATTAATTTTCAGAGTAATAAGTGTATTTTCCTACTGCCTGCAGCAAACTGCTGAAAGATCCCACATAGTTTTCCACTAAGTATAAAGTATTTTGATATTCTTACTCAATGAAAGTGTATTAGAACAACATAAAATCATTCATGTTTTTTGGAATGATTTTCATAGGAATAGACAAAGCTAAATTGATCTCTGTGATATGCAAACTCAGAAGTATTTAATGCACATTAAACACCAAATAATATAATGTTACAAGTGATTCAAAAATTCACTTTGAGTCATCAGATTGTTGACCTTTGGCCTGTTCTATGTCAAATTCTGTGCTAGCAGGTGTAAATGCAGGATGTTTACTATCCACTGAAGCTCAGGGCAGCCTTCTTTTGTCCTCATTTGTCACGCTTACAGGTAGGGCACTGCAAGTTTGCTCATTGCATGCAAATAAATAGACAATGCACTTCATTTGAAGCTGTGAAAAATTACTACAGGCAGATAGGTACCACAAACTGGTAGCAGACAAACATTTCTTCATGTTTCATTGCCTGAGCAATACACTATTTAATAAAGGGAGATCTAAACATGCAAGTTCTTGTGAAGTTTTTCACATAAGGAAGTCTTAAGTCTCCAGGCACAGAGAAAAAGGAACCTATTCAAACTGTAATAAAATGCCAGCCTACAAAAATGAAAGTTCATTTTGTTTCCTCAACAATAGGAAGTGACTAACAGAGATTTATTTCTTGGGGGAAGAAGGCAAGATGTTATAAAAAAGTATTCCTGACTCACAGGTGCCATTAAGAATCCAATAAAATAACATTATCAGTGGGTCAGTGGGTTAGTGCATTATTTTATTATTCCCTGCTTTTGTAGCAGTTTGATGCTAGACTTTTTTGATGCATTGCCAAAATATAACTGCAAATCAGTAAATGCCAGAGTTCATTTTTATTTTTAAAAATAATTAAATTTTGCACAGTTGTTGAAATAAAGTGATGCAGTCAATCATTCTGCAAAGGTTCACCTAATCTTGAGAGAACTTAAACCCACAAACATTTTCAAATAGGAGGTGCACCAATCAGTTGAGAACATTACACCTTAGATATAAGAATGACTTGTCTGAACACTGCTTGCAGGGAACAGAGCAAACCACTGTGACCTGCTCATCAGGAAGCTTTTTAAGGTTTTGATAGTTGTATTTTTTTACCAGGGGATCAGCAGCCTGTCCTGGATTTCTGCCTTTGCCTTCATGTTTTCTCACAGTGACCACAGCCCTGACCCCCCAGTTTTGACAGGTGCAGATGGCAGGTATTGGCTGGTCAGAGAGCTGTGGTCAAACAGTATCTGGTATCAAAAGATTTTGAGAAATGCTACCTTTTGGTATTTCTTAAAATAACATAATTATAAAATGCTTTCCTAAAGCACAGATAGACTTTTATGTAATTATTAATCAATATAATAATTGGTTTATACTTTTATGCAGCCACTTTAAATAGTGCAACCTTGTGCAGCCAGTATGGTCTTGGCTAGTGGAATTCCTTAGGCTGTGGTGGAAAGATCCCAGGATGAAAGTACAACTCGCTGTATCTGGTTTCCCCTTCCACAGCGTGTTCCCCAAATTAAACTCCATAAAGCTGAACACAGGATGCACAAGAAAATGCCAATTACAAAGACATAATTAACATAATTTATTCATAAAATCATTTAAGACCAATGTATTTTTAACAAATTATGCAACCAAGTCCTAGTTTGTACAGTTGTGTCAGATTCTTTGCAATTGTTATAAAGATCTTTTATAGCAAGGAACAGCAAAATAAAAATCTGTTTTCTTTTATTTCCAGGTCATCCAGAAATACTCCTACCAGCCTACAGAATGATCAAGGGAGTGGTTATGTTTTGAAGAACTTTAAAACTTTAATTTTCAAGAGTTTCTGAATCTCATGTAAGAACTGTAGGGTTTAATTAGAAGCATAAAGCAGAAACAGAATATTTAAATACAACAGCCACAATTTCAGGTATGTCTGCTGCTCAGGACCTGATTAAGTTCCTCATGCCAATTAAGTATTTGCTCATGGATAAAGATGATGATAAAGGATAAAGACCCACATTCAGGCCTTGTCTGATCATGGGGAGAGAGAAGGCAAAATGGAAACCTGCAGCTCACAAAATGCGGAATGATGCACACCTTCATGCACAATGCTGTCTCGCTTTGTCCATAATGAACTTGGAAGCTGGGCAGCCAACCAGGATGTGGAAGTGAGAGCACTGGTAATTTCCAGATATTCTGGGCACAAATGAAGGAGATATAATTGGATATAAGACCTTACAAAATACAAACATGAGTGTGTGATTAAGTATTTCAGGATCACTATCAAAAAGACAAAAGTTGGAGGCTATGTCACCTCAAAGAGATGGAGGCATATTAATAGAAGATATGGGGTGCTGCCATTTTATCTATGGCAGATCAATGCTTGGTTAAGTGATAGAAATCTTACGTGTCCTTCAAAGAAGCACAGGAAAAGGTTTCAATTTCATAATTTTTTAAAACCTGAAAGGACTTCAAACCTGAAACATAAGCTGTTCCTAAAACCCAAAAGTGTACAGTGTTCCAATTATTATTCAAATTTTAAATGCAAAAATCGATCTTGATTTGTCACTGAAAATTGACTAGGAAATAGAGGGATTTTTGCAGAACAATACCATCCAAATTCTTATTTTCAAAAGAATTTAGATCCCACTTTTCTGAATGGTAAACATAGAATTTTGCATTTCAAATGCTAATCTTACACGTCAAACACATCAGAAGGTGTATACCAAACTTCAATATCAAACTTTAGATTTCAAATGTCTTCCCATAACAATAACGCTTTAAAGATTAAGTGTATATCAACACAGCTTAAATGTAGATATACATAAAACATTTTGCCATTATCACCAGGATCTGTTGAACCCAACCTTTATATCTGTTTCTGAAAAAGCATAGCAATTAATAATTACCATAAAAATTCAGAAAAACATTCCAGTTATTTGGAACAGTTACATTTCTGTTTTTTCCCCCAGTTAAATATCAACAATGCCTGTATTCACTACAGTGGTGCAGTTGATGAAAAGAGAACATTATAAAGAGTAACCCTTAAAATGTTGCTCCACTCCATTCACAAATGTCGAGACAAATTAAAGTTCAGCATATAGTTCACTGTCACACAGAGATACTCATGGAAGGGCAAATCAACAGCTTCTGTTATAGAAATTGCAACAATTATCACGGCATTATCAAATCTCCTCTACGTCATTGCCTGAAGATACAAAGACCAGTTTATTACTAAAAGGTGTTTAATAATGAAATGGACCTATAAAAATTGGAAACCTCTCTTCTCTGGTAATCTCAGATTTAAGAAAATGAGCAGTTATTCACACAATATCAGATTGCAAAGGGCTGTTTGACAAGCTGGACAGGTCTGAAGGCAGATTACAGAACTGCCACAGTGATTTTCCCTTATTACTGAGTAACAGGTTCTGCTGTGTGTAGCTCAGGGCACGAGGGTTGCTTGGCACTGAACTCTACAGGCTGGAGAGGATGGACACTCTCCCTTTGGATGCAGAGCGGGTTATTCACAGATTTACTCTGCTTAGTCCCATTTCCCATCTACATTTGAATTAAAAAAGAGGATGGCATAGGTTCTCTGGGATACAGTGATGCCATCTGGCAGCGTTGAAGCCATAGCAACCACAGCACCTGCCCCACCATGGAGAGGCTGCTCCAGAGTGCACCTGGCCTGGGCAAGAGCATGATTTACTCCTGAAGTGCAGCTCTGGAATTTTACGGCGAAGTGAAATCTGTAAGGGTTCCACGCTGGCATTTTTGAAGACACTGGAACAATAAACAAGCTCCCAGGACAGAAGCTTCTGGTTGCCGGACTGTTTGAGGCGACAAAGGGCGCATTGTTTGGGAGCGCCATCCTTCCATTGCCGGGTTGGAATGCCAATGTGGCTGCGGGACCACAGCAGGCAGGGCCATGGCAAGTGCAGGGCGAGGCGAGGGCTGAGCCTGTGCTGGTGCACACTGACCCCCGCTGGAAGGCACCCCGGGAGGAGGCACACAGTGGCTGCAGTGGGAGCAGCTTGGACACGCCATTCCTCGAGGTAAGGAAGTGGAAATGGACAGACAGCAAAGACTGTTAGCAATGTCACCACAAACACAACCAGTGATGTCACAAGCCCCTGTTTCTCAGTCTTAATAAAGATAAAAGGATTTTGCCTTGAATGGATTTTTCAGCTTTTCCCTCTAGTGGAGGTTTCCTGAGACTTCAAGCACGATTACACACTATAACCAGAGATTGACTCCACCATCCCTAAATGCGTCCTGGCATAGGGGGCCTGGCAACAGTGTTTGGATAATGATTCCTCTCAGAACAGTGAAAGCTCACTGTCCTCTACACACCAGAAAACCTGTTCAGCCAGAACAAGCAAGTGCAATCACTTTGAATAATTCAAACGGCCGAAGTCACTCTCTGCCCAGCTGGGAGGTGCCATTCATTTCTCTGGGGAGCTGCAGTTCCTGGCCAAACGTGAACTGTATATTGCAACACCAAACTAAACGCCAATCCGTGTTATTACTGAAAGGGGCTTTAGGTAAGTTCAGGAAGAGTTAGGGGAGCAGCTCTCACCAGTTCATAGTTGTGGAGAGCCTGAATGAAGCATGGTGAAGTAGAAATTTACACTAATCCACCAGGGACAAGTTTCACGTTCCTTCTCCCAGAGTGAGCACTCACTAGTGGCACCAGTTTACTGGGACAGGAGGAGCTGATGGATGAGGGGGGAGAAAAGTGAGACCTCCAAATGGATTTACTAAGCAAAACTGAATTCCTGATTTTGACCATTTGTTTTGATTTTCTTAGAAAACAGCTGCATACCTTTTATGCTCTAGGGCACAGAATCAGGCTTATTGTTTATATATGTTAGAAGCAGGAATCTATAATTTACCTTTTATATTATGGTACAATGTGATGGGGCCACCTAGCTCAATTATGCCATATTTTGCCAGGCCCATGGTTTAGGATAGGATAACAGCCCGAGAAACATCCTGCAGAATTTTATTACCCCACATAGCTCAAAGGGAACTCATACAGTTCATGTCAAAAAGAAAGTAACAGTCCCTAGCCAAGCATTTCTTGTCACCTGGTTTCTGGGCTTTATTTAAGTCAGTTGGTTCCAGAATTGCGACACTTGGATACTCACAGAACACGTGAGCGCTTTCTTCAACTCCTTTAGTGCAAAGCCCACTGGCTGTGGTCAAACTACCTCTCCGGCTATCTGAACAAAGCTGCTGGATGCTGCACTGAAACAAGTAAGTGTTCCCTTACTATCTTCTGTTAGGAAAGCTGTAGGGACAGGAATTTCTGCATTCTGACCAACAACAAAAATCCACGAAGTTCCAGAAACCATCAAAGCTGCTTTACTCAGGGACGAGCTCTAAATCCTCGTTCTCCCTGAGCTTTGAACAAGTTGCCCAGTTGACCTAACCACATGATAAAACATTGATGTTCCAGCTTTTATTCAATTATCATATCACTTACCTTCTGTTGCCACAGCAAAAATATCCAATACATAAATAATGCACAGACAAATCACACTAGCAGCCACCATGGTTAGAAAGGATGATGCAAACCAACATAATCTTACTTAAAATGTCTTGCTATCACATGTCCTGGAAGTCTGATATGGCTATATGTATTCCCAATGATATAGTTTAAGATTTCAAATAACACACGCAGAATAAAGACAGACTTCATTTATTCATAAATTGAATGAAAAACTAAAATGAAAGGCCTTAGCTGCTCCCTCAGTCCTGCTCATGGGCTCTGCTGTTACTGTTACTTCCCTCTACCCTTTGGGCATCAGGTAGCTAAATAAACCCAACAAATCCAACCAAAACTAAACATACACACACAAAAGAAAATGCCCAGTGCAACTTTTAAGAGCAAAAACCTAAGATATACTCAGGACAAATGAGAGAGTATAGGCCTGAAATTTTGTTTGACGTTTTCCCTGACTCACCACTTCTTTTTCTCCTTTATAAATAGCTTGTTCTCTGTATTTAGTGCTGTATTCTTATAAGAGATAAACTAAAAGAATTTTAAGCAGATTTTCGTACTTCATTTTCTGGAAATGAAACAAAGATTTGTTAGGTTATTTACGGAAAAGGCAAACAGTTAATTCAGAGCAAGTCCTTTTGATTATCTAAGATACTTACCCACAAACTGCTGATAGCAGGAGCTGCTGATCTCTTTTTAAAAAGCTATGTGCAGTCAGCATATTGCCTTGCTTTTTAAAAAAAAATAATAAAAAAAAAAATCATGAATTAGAACTTGTGTCTGAAACGCAGTATCAAAACCTTCAGGACTGCAACAGGACATTCTCAGCCTACCTGCTTCCCTAACTGTTTTTGCTTCCCTAACTGTTTTTTTGAGAAAACAACAGTCAACTGCATGGGAAAATGACTCACTTTTTATTCACCTTGGTTTGGGAAGAAGCTTATACAGAGGGCCATAAAAAAAAAAAAAAAAAAAAAAAAA
>VZRN01004996.1:1297149-1337867 GCA_013397935.1 Dasyornis broadbenti | reverse complement strand
CCCCCCCCGTGGTAATTAATTAGCTCCATGATTGCTCTAACTATCTGCACATTCTGCCTAAACCCAAACCCACCTCACTCTCCTTGATAATTGCAGACATAGCAGTAGCACAATGTGTCATTAACACGACAGTGACCTCCCTTTTTAAAGCAAAACCACTAGGAAGAGGCTTAAAAAAAGGCAAGGGCACACACCCATTTCTGTTCATCCTAGTCTGCACACAAATTATAAAGGAGAATTATTGCTTTTTAAGGATGAAAAGCTTTGGAAATACGGTAAACATCCTACAAGGTTCTAAATCTAATCAACTAAAATTCTGTACATACTTTAATATTCAAACCTCTATTTGCTTACTCAAGATGAAATAATTTCATTTTCACATCTATTCATTAAACTCTTTATAGTTCTACGGTCTAATGAATATTTAACAACTAAATAGGATCAAAACATGGAGAAAAGGTCACATGGCAATGAACATTATTTCATTTGGCCAATGAATAGTGAACCCTGCTCTCTTGGCTGAAATTAAGGCACTAAGTGGCAGTAAAAGAATAAAGGAATGAAGTTTTTTTTCTACATTGTCTGAAAAAAGACCAACATGACTTTTTTTTTAGGACGCCAGTAGAGTACATCTCCATTCTGAATGACTCAGTAAGGCATTCTATTGGCAAATTTAAAGAAAATGTTCTCCTGATTAGAGCCCATTACATTCATTGTCTGAGCGTGACTAGTGGCACTACTAACTGTTAACAACCTGGAGGGGGAGAAAAGCTACAAAGATGTCTGAAGACTTGAAAGGCACCAAAAAGAGAACAGCTCTGCAACTGCCAGTTCTACAAACAATTATGTAAGCTGTGTTTAACACTGCATATAGTCTATTCAATCAACAATCTTTGTTGACCAAGATAAAGTGTAGTAGCTCTTCACTTAAACTCTCAATTAATCAAGTGCTAGTTTAGTAAGAAATTTATTTTCACATATCAGAAAATAATTGCAGTGTCTAACACAACTACACTAAAAGCAAAACTAGTCTAGTATGCATTATGCATTATTCTGGTTAACACTGAAGCAAACCTGTATAAACAAAAGGGTTACCTCGAGATACATAGTTTACAATATGAAATCAACATATAAATGAATAGGATTTACTGAAAACAATGGAAAGTGTATTACAAAGATACATGTAACAATTTTAACCACAATATTTCCTCTGTGAAAAATACAACTATTAGTGAGATAAAATGTACAATTGATTTTTTTTTCCAAAAGAAAAAAAAACACAGTATAAAGGAAAATATTTTTTTCTTCAAAACAGGGAAAATAGTTAAGGTCATTGTCTTTCATTACAATATAATTTGACACAAAAGCAGTCATAGGATTGCACCAACTCCATGTTCAGTCTCCCGAACATGACAATAGTAAAAGGAGTCCATAAAGCATAATGAAATTTCTGGATTTTATGATGGCAATATACGTATGCAGAAACTGATGTCACTCCGGCTCTGTTCACAAAATGTACAAAACTCTAAATTTGGTGGCCAGACACGTAAAAATTAGTTTGCCCCAATGCTGACTTTTCTCTCGCTTAGTCAGGGATGGAAAAATCTGTAGTATTTTAAGTGTTGTTATCTGTTGAGCAATAAAAAAGAAAAAAAGTATATGTAGTGCATGCTTTATCACTTGTCAAAAACATATCTGAAAATAAAACTAAGTTATTCAATAGCTTACAAAATAGAAAATAACTCTTCAGGTTAAAAACGTGGTTAGGTTTATGTTTAGTTCCATCTCCAAAGGACTGATTTCCTTGGCAGCATCGCTTTTCCTTAGCACGAGCCAAGGCACAAAGTTCCATAAAGAGAAATAAAAATGGCTACGAACAAGAATGCAGTCTGGCATTGTGAAAGAAATCAGAGCCTCTCTCTGAGCTTTCTGTTCCATCAGGTTAGTGCCGTAGGAAAATGTGGGATTTGGGATACATTTTTGTTATGAGCATTTCTGCTGGACACGATTCAAAAGTTCACCAAACTTTTCAAAAAGATCCTCCACCCATTTTATGTTTTTCATGCACAGCTGCACAATCTCTTCCTGGCCTAGATCTGCACTCGTCTTCTGAACAGAAGAAATCTATTTAAAAAAGAGAAGGAGGGGGAGAAAGAGATGCACACACACACACGTTAGGCTGCCAGAATTGAAGCATTTACATTTTTATAATAGTCTGCAGTTAAATATGAACCCTCTTTGCCAGAAAACCTTTAAGTTTTAAAAACAAGGGTAATGCCCCACAAAATGCATTTCTTAACTAAGCCAGAGCTCAACTCTTGTATTTCTGCTACCTGAAATATTTCCACTGAGGATTTGCAGAAAATATAAAGGCATGGCATCCTAAGACAAAAAATAAGCTTTAAGATCCAAGGAGTTAAATACACTGATAACATCTGTTTTGTTTATTTTGGATAACAGTGAAGAATACTTCAGGGAATCCCACAAACCTTGCAAGCCTCACATCTGAATGTTCTAAGCAGCAGTTCCCATTAGGGGCAACCCATGTGGTCAGTGTAGCCTTTTGTTTGCCATAAAGAATTTTAAAACAGGAGGCCTCAATCCATACTCATTTACCAAGAAGGAAAGAACAGTTTCTCAAGCTGGACTCAATTCCCCCAAAAAATTCCCTCAATGAATGCAAAAAATGAGAGCGATACCTACCTCTTCTTTACATGTTAGATATATGTGATATTTGTAATGATGGAGTGAGTGATACAAAGAATACAACTGTATTTTTTCTGGATCTACTGTAAACTCCTGCAAAAAGAAAATTCTTGTTGTTTACCAAGAGATAATACAGATATTTTGTTCTGCAAACAATTTTTTTAAACAATTCAGAAATGGAGTGCTTCATTCAAATCATTATTGTGATAATGATATTTGGCAAACTGTAATTCACATTATATCATAATTATCTCCTATCTCCACTTTCCACGTTGTTTTATCAAAACCAGGTGTGAGAATGCTTTCAGTCATCCTGAATGCACTGCAAGACCAAAATGGGCAACACAATCCCTTCTCAAGAAGTACTCCAAGAACTAACAAAGCTTAACCATTTTTCTACCAGATTGATAGTTATCATTGCAAAAGGTACAGACTTTGTGCTTGAGAAAACTAATCTGTACTTATCTAAAATTTGTTATTTTGGCAAGAAATATGAATGTGAGCTATATGTACAGGTCATTTGTCAAGGCACTCTTTACTGCTAGGAGATAAGCCTAAGCAGTCCAGTACTTGCCAAATCTAGTTACAGTGTTCCCCAGGAATACTATGGAAATAAACACTGAGTGCTTCTCAAGTTGTTACCACGTTGCTTTTTAACTTATTTTTTTAAATTTAAGATACACAGCTTCATTCTGTCATTGAAAATGAGGAACAGAACAAGACAGAAGTCAATTTTTAAGAAGTGTTATCTGATCTCAGATTTTACAGTATTAACACTATTTGTAAAAATTTTTGACCTAGAAGCTATTGTATCATTTACTTTGCAGGAAGTGTATGAAACTCTTATTACTATGATCTACAGCTGCAATGGTGAAGGCAAAATGTTGCTTCTCCAGCAACAGCCCAGGAGGCTGACAAACTATGTTTCACATATGAGTTATAATAATGATCTAATGTGCTCCTTTAAATGTTGGTTTTAACATTCTCTTGGTTACAGAAAAACCACCTCACTCAAAGATTTTATATTTTGATAAACCAACCAAACCACCTAATACATGAAGCAGTGTTTTATATAAATGTGGTTATCACGGCACAAGTCAGATGGTGGCAGCAACAAACCCTGTGAACACTCACCTGTGCTGATTTAGTGGTTGATTTAGAAGCCCTCAGTGTTTTTTTGTTGTAAGCTTTACCATTCATTTTGATCTTAGACACAGATGTCCCTCCACACTTTGTCTTGGAATCCCGAGTGATCACTGTCAGTTCAGGAAAGTTTTCCAATGCGTTCTTTAATAGAGCATACAAAGACAAAGGATTATGAAAAAACCAAGAATGCCCACACTGATGATAAATTGGCCAATTTTCTTTGAAAAGTTTAGAGTGCAGCCTATTAAGAAAAAAATTATTCTTCAACAAAGACCTGATAAAGTGTCTTTATCAGATCATACAACCACATCCGGTTTGGAAAGCATGACCACCTGTTCGTGACTACTGTGATTTTTCAAGACCAGCAGACCTTTCACTGTATGTCAGATTAACACCTGTGATTCTCTCACTAGAAAGAGGGGGGGAAAAAAGGCTCCACAGGGCAATTTTCATCTTCTAACACACTTTCCATTCCATTTCTACCCAAGAATCTCTAAGACCAAGTTACCTGAAGATCTCTAAGTACTTCATGCATAGTCAGGCTCGCAGGGACTGGATGCCTAAATATAGGTTTTGTCCCAGCTTTTGCAAATTACAAACTCACTGCGTCTTATCAGATCTATAAGGTAGAACTGCTTATGCATAGTGAAGTAGAAGGCTGGTTGAAAAAAGCACAAGTTCAAGACATTTTAACTCATGAGAGTGAACTGCATTTCTGTCAGCTTCAGTTCTACATTATTTGCATGAATAAATTTGAATACAACTTTATTGTAGAAATACAGCATTATGTTAGCAGCTGCTATGCTACACAATCCGGCCCTGAAAATATGTTTCAAGTTAAATAAACATGTATCTTTATATTAAACTCCAGCATGAGACAGAAAAACATGTATATGGAAAAATGAATCAATGCTGCAGATTAAAGACCTTACTTGGGACTATTGGGTTAAAATATGAAGTTGACTCAATTTTTGTGTTTACTTTTAACAAACAGTGCTAGAATTCAACAACTCCCCTGCCTGTAATTTACTGGCTCTTTATATATATCTCTCAGCCTTTTTTTAACTTTATCAAACAGACCTCTCAGTAAACAGCTATTAAATCTCCTGCACAGTGGTAGCAGTATCCTTTATTAGCCAATCTGTCCACATCCAGTCTTCACTGCAATACTTTCAAAGTGGAACAACGTAAATGGGTTTGAATTGCTTAGTTTTGCTATCCACTATACTAGTATTTGTTATGGTTGATTTAGAGTGTCAAGGGGCTCTGGCCACTTTTGGCTTCCTCTGGAGAACTCCTAAGAACTAGAACAGTTCCATGGCTGCAGCAGTGACCTGAACCAGACAAATATGAATTGGAATGAAGTAGTAAATACTGGTGATTTCTGCATCTTTGGGAGCATGAGACACATAATTATTTTCAAATGAAGTTTACACAATTCAGCTGAGATGCTTCACTTACTGAGCTTCAACTAAAGCAACAGCAATATTTTCTAATTTTGTCTGTAAAAACTATTACACAAAGGATGCATTAAACTGCTAGAACTATAAAAGATGTTACAGGCAAAACTACCAAACACTGACTGCTAATTTCAGTGACTGCTTAGGTTTGTAATACAGTGCTAACATATTCCATATTAACTGTATGCAGTGGAAAGATAATATTAAATTCATCCATGCCTATCAATGTAGAATAGTAAAATCATTCAAACTGAATGATACCTGTGAATGACAAACGGTATTTTTCATTTACTGCTTTCTTCAGTGCCTCATTCAGCTCTATTATCTGAACCAGTTATTTGATTAAGGATATAACAGAAACCTATTATATCTTAAAGAGTATCACATTTTCCTAACCAACACAAGCACTTACGATGACAAATAGGCATTTCATTTTTATGCAAGATACTGACACAAAGATGGCACAAGTTGGCTCTGTCACACCAGAAGAAAAACATAAAAGGTTTTGTATCTTGCAGATGACATCACAAGCAGATCCCTTCCTTCCATCAACTCCATTAAAGTATTGCAGATCAGATGATGGAACATAGTCTTAACTGCAGAGATATGACAGATAATTTGCTTCTAAGTGAACACCCAGCAAAGCTATTGCATTCACTATGAACTCCCCATCCAGACCTGTTTTTATATTACCACGTCAAAGCTGCTGTAATATGGGCTTGTTATCCACACTTTTCTCAACCTTCCATGCTGATGATACATGAAAGAGCACACAAATGAGTTGTTGCATCCCTCTGTCCTGGTCTTAAACTCCTCTGATCATGTTCCCTACTTCAAAGAGGTTCAGACATCTGCTCCACAGCATAGCTATTTCATGTAAAAGTTTATTTTTAGGCAATACAATCACTTAACCAAAAGCTCTGGAAGGACAGGAAACAGATTTTCTTTTGGCAAACTTGAAAAGCTTAAAGGAAAAAGTGCTTGAGAATGAACCAGAAGCCATGGGGAGTAAAACTAGAACTTTACCTTTGCAGTATAAACTCCTCCATCACAAAATGTTCTCCAAATGCCACACACAAGCACTAAATATACCGCATCTCTTTCAAATCCATATTCACTTCTGTTACAAATGTGCCTTCTGGGTTTTAAGCTGTGCCTGCATGGTACGCACTCAGTGATTTACTTATAACACCACTTTTAAAAGCCTAGAATTTGAAAGAGAATACCTTGAAAGCATGATCCAAGCGCAATTTGGAAAGCAGCCTTTTCCTATTGTCATTCAGCATACCATCAATTTTTCTCATGTGAGGCAAAAGTAGCTCATCTAAAAAACACATTAAAAACCCACAGCAGTTCATTATTAAGAGACACACAAAAATGAGATTCATAGTCAATCTAAACTTTAACCCATTAATATACAATGTGGAAAATAAAAAATAAAGCAATTGGCACATAATCTAATTTCAAATGTGAGAGAAAAATAGGTTTTTTTTTTTTTTTTTTATCAGCCCACTAAGCTGGTCTGGATAGTATGCAGTTTAATTGCTGACTGCAATCCTGCTCCTTCTCTGACCTTCTTTTGCTGCAAAGAAAAATTAAGATAGAGCAATACAGAGCATAAGTTTTAGAGACAATTTTACACCATTTCCTAGATAATCCTCTTCTGTGCAATACAGCTGGCAGTTTTATGAAGACAAGTATGTAGTTTTGACATTTCTTATTCCATTTTATAAGAAATGGTCCTGCTGGCATTTATAACAACAAAAAAAAAAAATTGAGGAAAGTGCTTACTGATAAAAGTTATCTGATAAACCATTGTGACTTGCACAATATACAGCTGAAAATAGGCATGTGGCCAGGAATGAAAATTTACAGCACAGTATGAAGCCTTTTATTTATGAAGTCAATTACTTTGATTTTAGTGAGACTACTGACATAATGCATGGGTCTGAAATCTTGAGGTAAGTGTGCATTGATGCACAATCAGAACAAACCAGGAGAGGCTAGAAAAGATTTTCTTTAAATACCGGCAAACAGAGTATAGTACAAAACAACAGCTTGCAACTAAATAATACATGAAAGGACTTCTCTTTTGGAACTTTTATCTTTGTACGTTAGTGTGTTACTAAATTTTGAGAAATAGGAGTTTTGACTTGTGGAGCCTACCAGGGTAAACAAATCTGAATATTTTGTCTTCAAAGATGTGTGCATTAATACAATTTTCTTTGATCAGAATTTTAAGATTTCACAGCTTGAAAAGCAGAATTTTTACTAGTAGCAGGAATCATTACTTATAAGCCTATTTCTTCATAAGAAAGCAAACACACTTGAAACTCTGTAATTTTAAATAAATGTTTGCTAAGGTTTGAAGTATAGTAACTGTAGGAACAAAGAGCTCAGTTCTGACATTCACAGCAAAATTCTAATGTAGCAAAGCAGATAAAATAGCATTTCCAAATTATTTTGATTATTCAAAGAGATAGTGCAAATATATATACACTCAAATAATATGTGTAGATTCTTCAGATGAGGTTATGTAACTAGAAGTTTGTTAGGTTTGTGGGGTTTTTTAAAAGAACATTTGCTTTACTGATTAATAATCTTAAAATCTAGTAAGAACACACAAATGTTAAACATACTGTACCATTGCTCTTTTCCAATGCTTGCATTGTGTCTGGATCCAAGGCAATGCTAACAAGCAGTTCCATGTAGCTCTTGAAAGTCTCTTTCATAGCTCTTGTATTCAAAAAGCGAGTAACAAGTGGAGTTGGAGGTACAATCTCTGAAAAGTAAACAAGATAGGATGATTTTTTCCTTCAATATCCTACAAATATTTGTGTTTTTCAAGACTGGAAGTTTCTCTCTTAAAACACAAGTGACCCCTACTGGTACCCCAAGAGATTAAAATTCAATGCAGTCAATTACAATAAACTACTTACATGTCAAAAAAAGAGGGACACCAAATATGGTACAAATAGTTCGATTTTTTTAATTATGAGCATTTAGATTATATTTTAAGGAATTTAAACATTTTTCTATTGTTGTAGATGAAAGTTTAGAGAAAAAAGGATAATTAATAACTTCAGTCAAGCGACGTGCCCTAAGCTTCGTGTCAATGCAAGTACTTCGCAAAATTGCAAAATTTGAAGTCATCCAACTGGAAAAAAAATTCAGAGTACTAATGTCACTTAGGGACTTGCATACCATCAAAGTCAATCACACCAATTTTTCAATTTACAAAAATAAAGTAAAAAAAATGTTATCAGTGAAGCAATGTAGGCATATTTGTGCTTATTCTGAGGAAGCTTTTCTTTTTTCAGAGACAGCAATTTTAAACATGCACATGGAGTAGTCATCAGTACTAGCAAGCATTCTGGAGCTTTTTATAGGCACCATGTCTGACACAAGGGTTTTGCATTGATTTAGCTAGCAAGGTTGTTAAACTTCCTCAGGGATGACTGTAATCACCAGGTTACTTAAGGTTTTAAATATGGACAGTTGTGTGTATCAGTGGTTACTTGGGCTTGAAAAATATCAGTGGTTGCTGAAAAACAATATTTTAAAGGTGCTGTCCTCAAAGAGGCAGTGTTCCAGTACATCAATGATAGTTTATCTATATTTAAAAGCCACCAGGATGCTTTAGAAATGCAGCGATAATAAAATATGAGTAATACATAGCTTTGCTTCAAACACACAGGAAATAAACAAAAAGAACCCTGCAAAATGCACTGTAAATCTGCTACCATAAGCTACCTCTATAAACACTGTTAAATTCAGAAATCCCTTTCTCTTCTGGAGAATTCCTGCAAACATTGAATCTCAATGTTCTATGAATGTCTCAACAGCAAACCTGCTCAGCAGGCTACATTTGAACAGCTGGCATTCAGACAAGCAATAAAGCAGCCAAAGAGCCAACTGCTTTTTCTCCTTGGGTTTTGAAAAAACAACAGCAGCATCTGAATTCTGCCCACATCTGCATGCAGGCAAACATTGCAGGAATGTTATTTTAGACATGACATGCAGTTGCAATGGAAGATTAATGAAGAATCCCATTTTTGAGATGCATTCAAAAAATCAAACTGCCTTCTCCTCCTACAATTGTACCCATTACAGAGAGGAAGTAGTAAAACATGTATTTATGTAGATAAACTACATTTGAAATAACTTCAATTGTACACATTTGCTTATACACCAACAGCAAGTAAAAAGTTTTAAGAAACTTATTTGCATGGCACTGTCAGATTTTAGATTTTTGTTCTGAGACGGGTACAGAAAAATGTGCAAGATCAAACAATGTAATTTTATAATACTCTTCTCAGTTAAGTTCAAATGGGCCCAGATGACAGCAATGGTATCTCACTCACCATCTTCTTCACTCTGGGCCTCAGGTGAAGAATCAGACTGGGAAGATGAAAATTCTTCTTTCCACTTTTTCCTTTTCTTTGGTGGTGGTTCAGCCTTTACCTTTGGCTGTTTAGCTTTGGGTTTCACAGAAGAGACTTTTGTTGCTGTTGGTTTTGGTGTTGGTGGATCAGGAGGTTTGATGTTGCTATTACTAGGTTTGCAGTGGATAGTCCTGCAATATTATGAAGACAATTTTGATGAAAATAATTAGCACACAAGTTTTGGCAGTAATAAAACAGATATGATCTTATTTAAGCAGGATATATTCCCCACTGACTATATACACTTATTTCACTGTCACCTGTGCTGTGAATTAGGTCATACACACTACATATACTACTATATTTTTGATACAGTACTTAACCAGACAACTCCTCTGCTTCCTCTTCCCACCACTCAAAACAGGAAAAGAAACAGGACTGTTAATATCATAAATACAAAGTTCTGTACTTTAGGACTAATAACACACTACAGTTTTGAGAGCATGGCAGGAAACACAATCCTGGGAAGTACTAGGCAAGAGTTTTGTCAAAATGAGAAAGCTGTGATATGTAGAGCAGAAATATTGTCAGTATCTTCTGGAACAGTGAGAATAATTCTAGACATCTGTCACAGATGACGATTTCAAACCAAAGTGGATGGAGACAACAGACAGTAGAATGATGAGAGAAAAGCAAAGTCAGCCCCAAACGAGGAAGCTGAAAGACCTTGTTTAATGCAGCTCAGTGAAACACAGACAGAGGTGGGATCTGACTGATTTCTCCATAAATACAACATGCAGTACAAACAGAAAGGAATGCCAAAAGCAGTGCTGAGAGAACAGCATACGCATAACAAGCTAATCACAATCATGTTTTGTTAAAAGAGGGGATTGTTCCAGAACACTGGAAGAACAGGCTCTGGAAATGTCTTCCACAGCCCAAGAAAAAAGGAGCATCAAAATCCTAGCTAGTTTTAAGTAGATCACAATTATTTCATAAAATTGATTATCTGTTGGTACTGCTTTCTTTGAGAGCAAACTGAATGAAGAGCACTGTAATGAATATCTGTTTTTAAATTAACTTTCCAGGATTGAGTAGAAAGCACGGTACATCTAGTATACAGGGAAAGAATAGTCATTAAAACAATCCAGAAAAACATACCTAACTAGCAAAGTCCACAGGATATGAGATAACAACACACACAAAAAAATAAAATCACTACACTAGCAGGCTTGTATGACAAAGGATGATATAAAGAAATAGCATGTAGAATCCTAACAACTCCAAAATAAATGATTATTGAACAGATTAGAGTAGGGAAGACAAGGCAGTAATTCGTATTTAATTTCTTAAAGCACACCAGACAGTTCTCAGTTTCCATATTAAAGCACAATTAACATACTTCAGTTATAACTCCTGTTTATTTAAAAAGGAGTGTTCTTAATATTAAAACAATATGGCAAAATGAAAAGCAAATTGAAATAAAATACCTTGCTGACTGGACAGGCTTGATTCGTGGTTTTTTTGAGCATACTCTGACATATTCCTTTTTGTTTGCATTTTCAACAAACTTCACATACACTCGTTTGTATTTTGTCTTTGCATCCCCAAAGTACCCAAGATACTAAAAGAAAAAAACAAACAAACCGCAAGTGTTTCTGTTAAGCACAATTTGTCAGTTTAACAAGTAAAAATTTCAATACTAAAGAAAAAAGTCAGTTTAAAAAAAAAAGTGTTTACATACAAAGATAAGCAATTCTACAGCATTTAGAATTTAAGAAAAAATCTCCACCAGATTTCCAGATAATAATTAAAACTGAAGAGTGTAAGATAAGAGGTGCTTTGGGCTTCTTTCTCTCCCTTTATTTTATTCTCTACACGTGTTATGCCAAAAGCTTTATCTGCCTGGCAAAAGTATGCCTTGTTAAAATTGTATCCTCTCTGTATCACTCCTGCTGCAGAAAACAGTTGGTTCACAAGCCTGTCTCCACTGACTTTATTCTGGTTAGGAACACTTGTTCCTTTATGCAGCCAAAATGATACCAAAGAACCCAGGCTGGATAGCAAAAAATCAGTCCATGGATATATTTAGGGAGTTTGAGTTGGAGGGCTTTTTCCCGTCTAGGCTGATTGCTAAGAATGTATGCCAGAATCACATTCTATTTAGTTTCCTAGACTTCCATTAAGGAAATCAGCTCCCATGAAGCTTCACAAGGAATTTTTAAGACTCACACTGTTAGTAGCAGCAAATTCTCTGTGTCCATCTCGCACTTCAGGAACAAATTTTTGCAATAAAGCCTTCTGTACTTTCCAGATAGCTGGAGGCTCTTTTCCTGTTTGCAAAGCAACCTGCAAGAACATAAAATTATTTGCTAAAAACAGTGCTTATTTTTCTTCTAGAAACGTGTTTGTACATCACATTTTTTGAGGAAGTTACTCAGGGATAAAATTGAAATAAGTAATTTGAAATTCCAAACCCATAGTTACTAAGTCCTGTTTGCATCAAGACAAGTTTGTAATTATCAGCTTTAAAGAGAATTCTCTATGGATCCTACAAATAAACTAATAAATCAAACAAAATATTTTTGGAAAATGTAGTCAAATATTGACTACTTTTTCATGGCTCTTCAACTAACTAAAACTTGAAATTCAAAATATCTCCTAACACACCTTAATCCATTTTATAAGTGACAATGGAATACTTCAAACTGATAACACTTGTCTTACGTGACAAAGCTACATTAATTAATTTAAAACTGCAGCTTAAGTGGATGAACACATAGACAAATTATCAAAACTATTAGGAATTTTCTAACAGTAAGAATATTGCTGGCTATGATAGCCACAAAAGGAAAGATAAACATGCAGAAGAATTAAAAAGGAGAAGCAACAAAACCAAACCAAACCAAAAAATCAAAGACAACAAGGAAATTCACATAAACTCCTGTGAAGAGTTTTACTGGTTGCTTATGGAAACCATTTCTTATTGGAATACTAGGCAGAACTTCTTAAAAAAACCAGAAGCCAATTCCATTCAAGACCTTTGCAGTTACACTTGAAAGTCTACTCCTGTCTTAAAAAAAAAGTAGTCAACTGCCTGTGAAAACTTTATGCTTTTTAATATTAAAATAGGTAATTCCAAGTTCTAACAGAGGTTACCAGCACAGAGATTTACTTCATTATGTATGTAGCATAAAATGGGTCATGTACATTCAAAACATGTCTGTAATCTGCACTGGAAAGACACCTTTAAGGCATTTTGGCAGCAATCAGGAAATACTAGAATAGAAAGAGAAAACTAATCTGCAGCCTTTCCTCTTCTGGTAGTTTCTTGAGGCCAAATTCATATGCAAGGATTTTTGTGATGTATTTCCCCCCAGCAAATATTCAGATTACCTTTAGTGTCTCTATATCTTCAATCTTCACTACAAATTCATCACGTTCTCTGTACATTCCCTCTCCTTCACTGTCCATATTCTCCTCATCAGTACATCCTTCTATTGCAACAGTCTCCTGTATTTTTGCCAATTGTTCTGAAGTCGCAGCATCCTGTTGAGCTACTTTTAAGGGGTCAGCTGGATTCATTTTCTCCTGCGTGTTGCCTACCGGAGCAGTTGTCTGTGGAGATTCCTGCTTTATTACAGCAGTAGTGGTAGTGGCAGCAGCAGTACCAGCTGTCACTTTTTCAGTTTCTGAAGAAAAAAATCCAAATTTTAGTTCAACAAATTATCAAGTATTAGCAATAGAAAATGGGAACTAGATGTTTTTTCTTTTCTGTTATAATTACATTAAAAGCAACTATTCTAGGAAAAACACCTGTTCTAGGAGTTCAAACAGAAGCAGAATCTTGACCACAACTAAATCTTAAAACCAAAATGCTGTAGCTAATATACCTCTGTTTGTATTAAACTGCTGCATCTGTTAGCATCTGGAATTAACAAAGCTGAATGCTTTAGAAAACAATTTGATAGTCACAGACATGATCACCAGGTAATACTGTTGTACTTTGTGACAATAAGCAAATACAACAGTAAAGGTTACAACACTGAATCTTGTTATCTGCTAAGTCTTTTGAAATTGGATTGCAGAAAGAGAAATACACATGAAATATGAAAACATTTTCTGTGCGACTTTTGGACATTTATCATTTATATCCTGTGATAATGTAACTGGAAGTTCCAGATTAAAACTTTGGCAATAGCCTAATGATTTTTAATATTAACAGAGGTGAGCAATGAGAATGGATGACACAAAAAAAGAAGGGAAAAGAACATTCTTTTCCTCTTCTATTCCAAAGAGCCAAAGAAAAGTCCCACCTTTCAAAATTATTCTTTCCCACCTGAAAAAAATTAGAATCCTTTTTAGATAATACTTTACAGTCTTCTATGCATATTAGTTTTAACACTGACTTGCTGATCTAAAAGAAATTAAGTTATATTAACTGTAATACAATTGATAATATCACTTAGGAAATTTAAGACAATCATGTTACAGTTATTTTACAATCACTGCTGAGTGTTGACTTTTTCACTTGAAAAATTATAAAAAAGATAGTGTAACATATTTTAACAAAAGTAACTCCAAACAAACGATTTAAATGTCAAATTAATGTGCCAATACAAAAGCTATATACCAAATAAGTGAAGATTCATTAAGTCCATTCAGTCAAATTGTTAATTTGAAATGTGAAATGTGTTCTTCCAGATATATCATCTCACATCATTGCAAATATGGTCGATTTCTTCAGTGAGAGCTCTGACAGCTTTAATTAGACACACCACTATCAATTCCCCAGGTATATTTACATATTCTTCAGAACATTAGATAAAGGTACATGTGCTACTTAATACTACCAACAAAAGACTATGTTTTAGTAATTGTCTGTCTGTACCTATTTGCAAAAACAGACAGAGGAGGGAATTACTAGAAAACCTGCAAAACATCAGCAAGAAAGAAACAAAGATGTCACTACTAAGCATCTTGTACAATGTACAAACAGTCTTGTGTGTCACAAACCAGGAAAGTGAATTCAAGAAATTGGTGGTATAAACATTATGTCCTTATGGATAATAAAGAAGATACAATAACCTTGTAAAAGAAATCACTGCATATAAAACACTAATGGAAATGCCCACCCAAAGAAAAAAAAAAAAAAAACCCTTTTCAATATTTCTTTGGACATTGTACCCAGAAATGACTTATTAACAAACTCCAGCAAGAGACTCACACTGTGGCACTGTCCACATTTTGGCTTTCTGGGAAGAAAAACAATCACTGCTTTCTTGTTTGAAATACATATTGAACTGAAAGACACAGAAAGAACTATATCCTCTGTAACAGCCTTTTTGAAATGCATGTACTTAACATAATTTCATAGAAATAGCCACAGGAAAAAATGGAATAGTAATTAAGATGAAGTATTGTCTAGCATATAATGTATTCTGGAATATTTTTCCAATATCTTAGGTGTGATTATTACAATTTAATTTCAATTTTGTTATGTATTTCTCAGTAAATCATGTCACACCTAGAGAAAAAAAAAAAATCTCCCTCTCTCCTTTAATCTAAAAGGGGAAACCATTACTTCATTCTCTCTTGTTAAGAATCAGCTTAGAGATCATGGGTTCTGAGTCCTGAGAAGACTTAAAGAAATGTTTCATTTTCTCCCTGTGATTATTTTGGAAGACAGTGATATTCTTTGGAATTAGTACTGTTATGTGATTGGCTGGATAGTTTCTAATTGCTTACCACAGGAGAAATAAAACCTTTACTGAAGAGGTCTGTCCAGGCAAAAACATGCTGTATGTTGAAAATACTTCAAAACAAGGCAGCATCAGTTAAAAGCTCTGAACACAGATATACAGCATGGATATAACACAAGTGAAACTGAAAGGTGTGTGAAAAACTAATTACTACTGTGATCAATGGTTGCTACCAGCTCCTCCCTGCCTAAACTAAACTTTCCCAGATTTTGTTCTTTTGCTAGCAACTGATCAACACACAAGGAGATACAACACTCCTGATCAATATGGCTCAAACAACTCCCACCTTGGACCAGCTCAGCCTAACCAGTGCAGTTTACAAGTGCAAAAGTTGTTTCATACCCATATTCAGTGTAACTTCATCATCACAGAAAATGCACGTTTGCTTAGGAAGAACTTATTGCCTGCTGATGGCAATTATTAATATATCCTCTTGCTAGAATTTTTTAAAAATAGGTTTAGGACCTCTGATGTGATGTTTTGTTGACTTCCCAGATGAAAATCATATTTAGCATTCTAAGCCAGAATCAAAGACAACACACATTATATTAACTCCAGGCTAAAATAACTTTTTGGCATTAGTCCTGCTTAAGTAGCATGAAAGTTTATTTACATATTTTCTAATTGTGAAAGACACTAGTTTAGTCCATAGTCAATACGCCTTTTGAACAAAACTCTTAATTGTGGCCAAAACCAAACCAAATCAAAACCTTTACCTGAAGACAGGTAAAATTATTCTTTTTTTCTTCCATCAGCTACAAAAATCTTCAACACATGCACTTGTAGTAATCATTTTACCTGATTTGATCTTCCTATCAGATGTATCATCCAGGGCTGACAATGCAGTACAGATGCTCTTTTGAAGATCATGGTTACCACCCACAGAATCATCTTCATCAGAAGAAAATGAAGGCAACGTTTCTAAATTTTTCTTAAGTTCTTCATCAGCTTTTTTGGTTGGACTTTCTCCACTGACCTCAGCAGCTACAGGTGTTGCTGCTGCTGGCTGAGGCTTTGCAGAGGGCTGTAGGCAAGGGGCACGAACTATTTGTGTGACTGGTCTCCTAGTCCTGTTTGGCATTCGTACAGCTGGAGTGGAAAACTGTTGCCTAGGCCCAGATTTTAGAAAGTCTAAAAAAGATGCAATAAATCCTGTTTTGACTTCAGGCTGTTTTTCTTCAACTTCTTTAATTTTTTGCCTCATTCTTTCCTGATGTTGGTAAGTATCATAACAACTTTCAGAAACAGGAGAAGAGTATGTGAAACATGAATCATTTCCTCTTGAATTCTGACGTTTACACTGTCCACTTCTTTTTACCTGTTTCTGAATTGCACTGTCATCTTCTGCAGCATTTTTGTTCTGGCTTTTTCCTTTGCTTTTTTTCTTCTGAAGGTTCCCTTGAGTTAAATCTTGGCATTCTTCTTCAGTTCTATTAATGGCTCCATCTGCACTTTGAGGCACAGCCAGCGGCTGCAATGGAACCTTTGACTGGTTACTTGCTACTGTACTATCATCACCACCCATACTAAAATCATTCTCTGAAGCAGCACTTTCCTCACTTAGGCTCCTACCACTTGAAACAAACTCTGTGTCTCTTGCATTCAGGGTACCATCAACAGAAGCATCATTATCTTCTTCGGATTCATGACTGATGCTAGATTGTTTCTTAACTCGAACAGCCTCTTGCTCTTCTTGGCCAGGACCAAGGGTGGGAGAGGTCATTCTTGTTGGTACATTTTGATCAGGAGTTTCAACATGCTGTTGATCCAGGTTCACAGTCTTCGTCTGTATTGTTGACACTGGGGTAAGATTTAGAGTAATTTGGCCACCATTCAGAGAAATATTATTTCTGTTTGCTGGCTTTCCAACTACAGTAGGGGAGGCACTGAAAACAGAAGACACATGTCTGGAATCCAGTGATTGGAATTGTGTTTTAGACTCCTCACTATTTTCAACAGTTTGGATTTCCTCTTCATTAGAAGCTGATTTGGCAAAGTCAGATGGTGTCACTCCACAGGCTGCTGCTGTTGCTGCTAAGATGTCATCCACATTGGATAATATATTCCTCTCATCGCTGAGAAGTATAGATTCTGGGAAGCATATTGAACTAAGAGAAACAAATTGATTTTTTGAATCATGTTGATTTGTCTGAGTAAAATGATCTTTTGATGTCAAATGCTGCTGTAGTGGTTTTGAAGACTCAGAAATGTCCATTTTCATTACTTCTGAATTCTGACTATGAAGCTGTTGCTGAGAATGACCCCCATTACTTTGAACAATGTGACCATCCATCTGAAGGAATGGATGAGTCACCTGCTGAGGACTCTGTATTCTTTGCACTTGCGGTGATGCCTTTGCTTGTCCTAAACCCGACTGCAGAATTGACTGGTGAAGAATCTGCAAGTCACAGGTTGACTCCAGCAGTACCTGTGCACTGGGCAAACACAGCTGATGACCATGTCTTAAAGCATGAGGCTGAACCTGCGGTGGCGTACTGATGACTTGGCCCTGCTGCTCTTGAGCTTTATTTTCATGTACCTTATGCATAAGAGAATGCTGTTGGTTTAGTTCCTTAGCACTCACAGTTACCTGTGTTGTTCGCATTAAATTAGCTGTCTTTTTTATATCATGGCTTAGGCTGGTGATATGGCCAATGTGTTGGGAAAGCTGTTCCACAGAACTGACCATTCTGTCATCTTTTTTTGTTCCTTGAAGAGTAAGTCCAACAACGTGATCTTCAAGACGAGAGTTGCTCCTGATTACACTTTGAGAGTATCTGTCATTTGCTTTTGAGACCCTATAGGATGCATCCTGAGCATTGATCTCCTCCTCACTTAGGCTTTGAGTGGAAGACTCAAGAGTAGCTTGCTGTTGCAATGCCTGCATATCCTGCATTGATAATTCCTCTTCCTGTTTTGACGAGGCATACAAGTTAGAGTCCGACTTCCTTTTAACATAGGACTTTGTTTCTGAGGAAGGTCTGTTGTTCTGCAGCGTCTGGGAGTGAGCTGGGGATGCAAAAGGAGACTGGACAGACGGCAAAAACTTTTGAGACTGTGGAGAGGAGGATTCTTGTGACTGAGAGTTCTGAGAAGAATGTAAAGAAATATAGCTTTGATTAGGACTTGAGGCTGGAAGAGTTTGTACTCGAGGAGAGGCATTAAAGGAAAGAGAAGGTGATGTTAATGTTAAAGACTGCCCTGAAGAATAGCTTTCTGAAGGACTAACAGCTGCTAAAACTTGTGATTGAGATGAAAAATTAACTTGGGACTGGGTAACTGGAGATAAACCCTGAGAGTGACTAGAAGAGTAGCTCTGAGCTTGGCTGACTGAAGAAAGCTCCCTCATTTGCCCAGAGTAGTTCTCATTCGGAACTGAGGTCAATACCTGTTCCTCTGAGGAGTAACTTAGAGTCTGACTGTCAGAAGTAATAGCTTGTGATTGCCCAGAAAAAGTCAATGTTTTATACAGTGAGGGCAGCTTCTCAACCTTGCTGGATGAGAAATCCTGTGAGTGGCTAACAGGTGGCACATTCTGAGCCTGGCATGAAACATAGTTTTGAGACTGACTGACTGACAAGAGGCTGGGGAGCTGTGCTGTTGAATAGATCTGTGCTTGGCCTGTAATGACAGAACTCTGGTTTTGTGCAGTTTTGGCATAGCTTTGTGTCTGCACAGTGGGAGCTACACTTTGAGGTTTGGGGGTCTTTGTTGACCTTGGAGGCTGCTTCATGGAACAGTTTTTCACTTTTGCTGTGGAAGCAGACGGAAAACCAGGTGATGGAATTGCAGATGTGTATGACTGAGCAAGTTCCACTGTGACTTGAGAAGTCTTCTGCTGTGGTCCGCCATTGCTCACCTGAGTAACATCTCCAACTGGACTGCAGGATAATGCTGAGTGCCTAGATGTATCCTGAAAGTTAACTCCACTTGTACTTGTTAAATAGCTGTGTAAGGAATGCTGTGAAACAGTCAGCTGAGGCTGGACAGATTGAGTACTTGAAGGCCGCTGGTGGTGTTTAATAACACTACATTCTCGCTGAAGTGCTCTATCCATGGAAGCAGTGGAACCAGTGAAGACAGATGTGCTATAGGCCTGAGACACCTGTTGAGCTCCTCCAAGGGTTGAAGGCAACAAACTAAACTGAGGTTGCAAAAGATGGGGTGCAGATTCTTGAGCAGAACGATATGTTGATGACTGAGGGGGTACACTGGTACTCAAAACAGAGCTGCCCAGGCGCTCAAATGTCAAAGCTGTTGGAACAGTGCCTTGTGATGTTTTGATCTGTAATAAAGGATCGTGGCTAGTTAAGAGACCATTGGATGTAGCACTGAAAGTAGTATCTTGAAGAGTAAGAGAAGGGGTAGTAGCAAAGTTTCTGCTGCTGAAGGTGTTGGGATGCTGATACGCTGATAAAGCAGAGGCTGGTGGAAATGTTCCAGAGGTTGGCAGAGCTCCAGTAACAAATAGTTCTGTGGCTGTCGAGGAATGCATACCTGGAAAAAAAAAACAAAAACAAGAAGGAAAAAGGAGCATAAGGGAGCTTAACAAGTTACAACACACTGCACTTTTATACGTCATTTAATGGCAAGCTCTCACAGCATTTACAAATATGTTCTTTAGAATCACCACCCTTTAAAAAAACCAAACATACAAAAGGAGGCACTTCTTGTGGGTAATTTTCAAAACAGAAGTGCAGGGTTCTTTAAGGATGCCAAACTCTATACCTGCAGTGCATTGCTGAAGGAAAGACTCATATCCTTCAGATGCTAACTGTTGATAAAAAAACTGTACCAGATTAATTCTGCTTTGAAATAGAGGGGTCTTTATGAGTTTTTATTTGTTTTAAATATAAGTCCACAGTAAACTGATTAAAAGCCCTAAACACTTTTAATAAGAAGCAAAAAGGCAAAAATTACACCTTAGCAGTTGTAATACATACACAGTTAAAGAAGCAATCCCATCTCCTGGATTTACCCTCACCAATTCTCTTATAACTCACTTTATGGGAAACATCTCAGCGCATACAGTGAAATAGCTAATGGTCTATACACTCTGCAATGCATTTTCTTAAAGGAGGGTTTGACTTTCAATACAAGTAATAAATATGATTTGTATGCTTTCTGAAGTGACAGTCCCAAATATTCACCAACAGCAATTATCTGCACAGTGCAATAGCAACTATCCAGCTGAAAAGCATATAACTTATTTGCATCCAGCCATTGGTATGACATGCTGGCTTAAACAAGATTGCTCAACAGAATACACTACTGCAGCTGAAATAGGAGTGTGAAATTCCCTTGCAAGCTTTGAGGCTTAGACCAATGATCCGTATCATTCAGTGCTTTTCACACTGTAACTTGCAGGCACTGGTGAAGTTTGTGCACTATTTCCCAAGTCTAAGAAGAAAAGTGAAGAACATGACTTTATTCCCAGAGAGGCTGAAAATTCTTGTAAAGGAATCAGTTTCCACTGGGAAATTTACCAGGGTACACAAATCAGAAAAAATTAAAATCAGAGGAATGATTTGACCTTTTTCAGTTCTTCTTGCGTACTTCTAACAGTTTTTAGCTTTGGATCATTTAAGAATAAATAAAAACTCTCAGTAAATAAAGTTTGTTTTGAAACAAATACTTCAGTTTAAAGAAAAAGTTTCATTTTACAATACAGTAAGTCTTCTTAAGCTGATTGCAACTTAATCATACAATCGCTTTTGAAGTTTCAGGTGAAGCTGAGAAATAAATTCTTTGTTTCTCCCTTTCAGTTCAAGACAAACTGATATGAAGAGATGTGATAGTGAAGGAATGCCGAGGTATTTTTCATTAGACAACAATAAGGTCTTTCTGAGTAAGAAAGCATAAATAGTGTTTTAATGTACTTTTTTTCCCCTATTCTAAAAAACTGCAACATCAGGTACAACTGAGTTCTCTTTTACTGATCCCTAATGCTAACACAAAGGTAGGGCCCATCCCGAAGCATCAAAGAGAGGGAAGAATTTAAATCTGGTTTAACTGCAGATGTTCATTTCTCATCTAACCTGTATTCTTCTTTTCTCTTCCATAAATCAAAATCCTTCCAACTGCACCTGTAACTTCTTAAACCAGACAAGAGCCAGTCACAGGAGCACTATTATGGCAGAACTGCTGGTCTTTATATTCTAATATTTGTTGAGGAACAGACAAAGAGTATGGCAAAGGTACTAAGTTGTGTGCACAGACAAACCCCCACTACCCTAAGAAATCAGAACACTAATAACACAACCCACAGATCACAGGAACACTTGGAAGGACAAATATAACAAATACAGTGTTCTTCTTTTTCCCCCAAAATCAGCAGTTGCAGGGTACCCTTCTAAAGAGAGGTCACCTTGAAGAGTGAAGCGCTCTTGCTTTCCCTCATCAAAAAAGTTTGTAGAAGACAAAGCTCTCAAAAGACACTTGGGAGGATCAAGGGTTACAGAAAAGCAGCAAAAGTATTAAAGGACAACAGAAAGCTCAGAGAACTGGTAATATTGAAAAATGGGCTTACTGATGAGTTCTTAGTAATGAGTACTGAGAAGTCTCTCAATCACTGGTACCAACATCAAACCCGACCCACAGCATGTCTCCCCATTCTTCATAATTCACTGTTAGGCAGGCTGCAATGGAGAAAATGCTAGGACGAAGAGAAAAAAAGATTTCTTCCCAGCTGACATTCTGATGTGAGGATGGGTCATCATAACTCTAAACACCACTGATTCATATTAAGATTGTTTGCCAGATTAACAGTGTGCATCTTCATCTGTGTTCCCACATATCTGCTTTTGTCAATGGTGAGTAAAAAGCCACTTTATCTATTCTTAATTTTTTGAGTGGCTCTTCACAGAATGCAGCTGCACATTACCCTTAACAGAACGACTGCAAACTGTCAACAAAAGGACTGTTCCACTCTTGCTACCTTGTGCCTCCCCCCCAAATCAGAACAGCAATCATGCAGCTGCACTGAGACACAGATCAGCCTGCTGATACAGAGGAAAACCAGCCCACCAAAGGAAAAAACCACTCAAACATTTTCTGTCAAATCAGTGAATAGATCCGATTCACCACACAGCTGCACAATCACTCCATAAGATTAACCAGAACTTGAAGCTACCCCCAGATGCAGCAGCAACACTTATCTTGGTGTGACTGTCTACAGTGAGCTCAAAATCTGCAGTTTCCTGCTCTGCACAGAAGGCTTGACAGATGGGGGAGGTTTATGGAAGGCAGTCAGTCTGCCAAAAGAGATGGCACGTTTGTTTAGCTGCAAATTAGAACCCTTATTTCTATGTGACATGCACCTCAAACCTTTTTTTTGAAAACACCTTGCTCATTACTTCTGTGTACAAAGTGGTCAAAGCTACCCATGGACTTTTAGTACTAATATCACAGAAGAACTATCACAGGGAACAGAGTTTGAGAATGAAAGATTTCCTAGGATGCACAGGTAGTGTACCTGAACATGCTTATAGTGATAGTGAGACTAATTCCAAACAAAGCTGGGAGAATCAATTTGACTCATTAGACAAAATAATATCCTATGCATCTACATTTCTTCTAAACAACCACAACTTCTGCTCATACAAATCTTCTGCTGACATAATTTCATTGATTTTGACATTTTTAAATACTGAGATGTAAAAGAAGTAGAAAAGATGCAGCCTTTTTAGTTAGTCAGAATATTTTTGTTTCAAATCCTCCCAAACATTCAATATAATAATGACAAAATTTTATTTCAACAGAAAATTTTCACCTGTCTGCCAGGAAGGAGCCCTGAATTGTGGTAAAAGGGTAGATCCTGAAGAGACTGCCTGAGCAGTACGAGACTCAATAGCAGAGAGAAAATTCATAACTGAAGAAGTTTCCTTAGTGTTACCTCCAGCAGTGTGCATACTGGTATCAAATATTCCTGAAAGACCTAGATGATGGTGGAGGGAAATGAAACAAAACAGGTAATTCAGAAGAACTTCAAAGAAGCAAAATCAAATAACAAGGATATGATCATAATTCGCTAAAAAAACCCCAACCTATGAAACATTAGCATTGCTAAAGTACATTAATTTTTCTGTTTTTAACTGTTATGTAGTACTACAAATGTAAACTGGAACTTCAGTATACATTTTAAAAGCTATTATTTAATGCATGTCAAGTCAAATATGATGCTTAAAACAATATTTAGGTACACCACTAAAACTCTCCATTTATCTGAAGATTCACTGTTCTATTTTCACATGAACTGGTTAAACATTCAGAATTCCTCCTGAAATGTGTTTAACTTTTCTATATCCACTTTCTCCCCTTTTTAGGCAGCTTGTAGCAGTTTGGACACATCTATAGGACTGGCACATGAAAATGGATTTTGGTTGCATTCCCTGTTTCAACAAACACCTTTATGTGTTTTCCATAGCTCAGAGCTTTCGTTAGCAGGGGGCTCATGGGAAGCACTGGTGAGATCCAGAGTTGTGAGCAACTGAGATTATGTCAAGACTGCAGTTCTGACCCTCCATCATCTTGATTGAGAATGTGGCCAGGAGACTACAGACTCCAGTCAGCACATGAGCTCAAACACCTTTCTTTGGAAGCTGGGTTGCAAAGCGAGCATGAAGAGATCAAGCCCTGTCTTCTCCTGACATGAAAACAGGATACCACAAGGACCAAAGACAGATCCTGAGGCAGATGTAACACAGCCTAACCCAGTATATTTTAAATTAATTTTAACTTTTCCCCAGCACTATCTCAGTCTGCACGTGGAAGTACCAGCAGCAGCATGTTCCAGCTGCTTTCATCCATCAGTTTTGCTGTTTGCTTTGGTCTTGAGGAGCTGGCAGAATTTCTGCTGCTGGCTTGGAGGCACACAACGTTTGGCCCTTATGCATAGGCCAAATCCTGAAAAGCTGTATTTTAAAGAAAAAGTGCAACTTTTTCAAAAAACAAGATACCAAGCATAACCTCCCTTTATCTTTTCCTTTCTACTTATGACATTTTGATAAAAGCTAACAACTGTTAACTTTCTGCTACACACTCAGCTTTTCTAATGGCAGTAGCCACCACTTAAATGACAAACTTCCTTTGATTATAAAATTTCTTAACTTTAATCTAAATTACAAAACAGTTGTTTTTTTGGTTTTTTCTCTGCAGCTATTTAAGCAGTATTCTCATGATATGGACAATTACCAGCAGGATGTTGTGTAGTTGAATATCCAGGAAGCTGATGAGAAGCTGTGTATGTCTGTCTGTGAAGGTCTGTTTCTGAATGTGATGAATGTCCTCCTCCATAGCTTAAGCTGAGGAAGAAATTAAACATTATTAACAAAATATACAGCTATAGAAACAAGGAACAATTATGAAACTCCAATCACAAGCCAAAAAGTTACAGAAATACAGGAAAACACAAGCCCAGGATCAGACAGATGTAGTTCTGCTAGGATATCACAAAAAACGTTAAGCAGATTTAAAAAGTACTATAAAAGCTAAAAAGCCAAAGGGTGGGGGTAGCAGAAAACCTTACAAAAATCAAAGCGGATCACTGAAAAGTTTATAAAGGACTGGGTCAGAAAGACAGAGTTCAACTGTAAGAAACACTCACTGGACACTTTTTGTAATGATTTACTGATATAAAGTCTGCAAAACAGATGACTATGACTACATGCTCACTTTAACATTTCCATTTTTACTTCCATTAAAACTTACAGGACCTAGTTTAATTCAAAGGCTGGAATGACTAGGAAGCTGTGGGATCAAAAGTTTTTTTAAAGATCTTGGTACTTTTGGTACAATTTAATAAAACTGACAGTGAAAGCACCACCAAGTGACAAATCCATCTTCAGACCTCCTAGCATTAAATATAAGTTAATGATTCACAGCTTTTATTTAACATTTTTACATGAGTCATCTAAATTGACATGATGTTTTAATCAGGCTTAATGGGAACAAACTGAAAATATACATTGTCTGGGTCTGTGCAAAACCTACAACAGAGAAAACAAAAAAATCTAAATATCAAGCAACCTTAGGAACCTGCCAAAAGCCCTAATGATTTCCAATTTAAAAAGCAGAAAACAGAGCGGGAAACAAAATAAAATCCCCAAACTTTCATGCTTCCACAGACTCAGCTCTGTAAGGCACCTGTCAAATGGGAAAAAAATGAAGGCCAGCATGACCAAGTAACCATTTATCTTCTTCTTTTCTTGCCTTCTGGACATTAAGTTTATCGGTAGCTGCTACTTACTGCAGTGCACATGTGAGACTGCCTTAAGTTCAAAATTCTACTGTAAACAAATGCCAAAACAACCCAAACAATGAAACCCACAGCCCTCTCTGCTGCCTGCTGTAAGGGAGACTTCCCTTATCTTTCATCCCCTGGGATGAGGGGGCAGTCACTCTGCATAAGGGAGAAATTGAACACTGTGCCAGGAATCATGACATCATGGGAAACTTTTATAGAAGACACCAAATAATATAAAAATTGGCAACATGGCTGGATTTGCTTAACTTTCATCAAGATGACGAGTGGAGCCAGACGAGCCTCTTAGAGCATTGTGACCGGCACACATCATGAACCAGTAGGAGCCTGTCTGTGCAGGACTTTCCTGCCTGAGATGCACTATCAGGGGACAGATTTTCCACTTCAGCAATGCTCTGCAGTCAGCATGCCAGGCTAATGCACAAGCCTAAAGAATGAACCAAAATCCTTTGAAAAAACAAAGAACTTCAGCTACTGCTTTTCTCAGTTGTGCTCATTGTCTAGCACTTTAACACCTATCACAGCAATAATTGCAATTTAGAGAATTGCCAAACGTAAATTCAGAGTCAGCAGAACCCTGTGCTTATGCTGCAGAAGACAGATCTTTGTGCAGTTTAACACTATGCATCAGCAACTGATTTCTATTATATGCTGACTGAAATCTAACTATTTGCATCACTGCTATGGACAACTGGCAGATATGATTGCAAGACACCGTAGGTTATTTTTTTATTTACAGCATTAAACATTTTCTATTATTTCCAGGAAAAAAAAATCGCAACAGTGTTCTGCACATAAAACATTATGCAAGTAAAAAAGCCAACTGAAATGCAAGTATTTTCACAAGAAAAATTTTAAAGTCAAAGTGGTTTGGGGCTTTTGAACAGTCTTGCATAGATGGGAAAAAACTCCAACACAGAACTTCAGAGACATGAAGCTTTCTTCAAGTTTTTTAATAAATAAAAAAGCACTACGTGAGAAGACAAATTTCTAAACTGAAACACAGCAGCACATGCATTATTGGCAAGAATTATCTTCACTGTCACAAATGCTGAGCTTGTTAAAACTTTCCTGCAACAGCAATAAGTTGTATTTAGGTTTTCTTGCAAGTTTACTTAAAGCATTTATCTATAGAAAAGTATGTGGTGCTGACTTCCCTTTCATACACGTTTTAAAGGCAAACTCTGAAGTCCTACAGCAGCACAGCTTCCATTTCCCATTCTCATATCTTCAGGCTGGGAGGGAGGCAGTTCTAGGCAACTGGGTCTACACTTTGCAGCAAAAACCCTGCCAGATGAGGCAAGACCCCTCAAAAAACAGTACAAGCAATATCGCCTCATTCCTTCTCTGAAATTGTACAGGTCATGAGCAAAAAGTGGATGAACTTTAACTAACCACCTAAAAATTTTGGAAATTAAAAAAGTTGTTGGGGTGGGTGTTGTGTTTTTTGTTTGTTTTATTTTAAATTTCTACTTGTTCTGGTTGTTTGGTGCAAATTGTGATTCATCTCCCCCCTCTTAACGCCTCTACAATAAACATCTTTTTTTGTAAAGGGCAGGTATAGTACACACAAATATCACAAGACAGCCTGACATGCAAGCCTGTAGACCGGAGGCAGAATGGTCTGCAAGATAAAAGTAACTTGTAAAACAAACTTGGACAAAGATTTTGTAACAAGGAGGGTGGTGGAATTAGCACTGGGATACAAAATAACCTCTACACTTCTGCATTCAGAAACATTGTTAATTACTAGAACCTCAAAACTCTAGTAATGATGGCATCTTAAGAACACGCTAAGTATATGATAGCTTTTTTTTTTTTTAATACAAACTCCCAGCTCACAGTTAATGCAACCGCAACCTCAAAAATGAATCTGTCTTTCAATAAAAAACACTGTATTTATTTGAACAGTTAATTGTTTATTGTATAATTACTGGTTGCTGGAATGTAGATTCTTATCTCAAAAAGTCTTGCATATATGCCTTCAGTTTACATAAGCTTATCCTAAACAAGCACAGCAATCTGAGAGATTACTGCCTTAGGGTTTCTTTTTATAAAATTTAACTTTTAAATAGATAAACTTACACAGCATGTAATTCGCATATCAAAAATACATCCAGCATGGCAAATAACCTTATGGCTACTAAGCCCTTTGTGCTCTTGTGAAGTTTGCTAAAATTGCACGAGTTCTTACTTGTACTCAAATGTCAGATTAGTTACTGAAGAGACGTTCACATTACTTGGTACTTTGTTGTTATCATTACTTGCTATGTGTGTTCCAAAAGCACTTGGCCCTTATCCCTGATTATCACAGAGAATTCCCACTTCCACTGTCACGGTGAACTGCACAATGGAGTGACTACTGTTAGGAAATAATATTAATTTGACACACAAATTTGGAAAATAGTTCCCCCTGAAGTATTTTTCATTGAAAAGTTACATTTAATTTTAGTGCAATATTTAAGAGATATCATATAAAGAGTTATCATTATTTGTCACTGATGTAATAATGCAATCAAAAAATATGTATGACAATGAAAGTGAAATGACTCAAGTATTAATCTGACTTTTTTCAGCTACATCAGCTGGGCTAATAGAAGGCTTTTACTCCTCCAGTAAAATTTCTGGAAGAAAACTGTACAGTCACTTGCACTTCATTGTTACTAAAATACCTCAACTCTGATTTATAACTCCTTTTTGTTAGCCCAGATTAAGTCTTTCAGGAATTGACCCTTCACACATCTGTTTGTATTGCCATTTTCACGATCCTTTATTTTCAAAGCATTCTTCAATCTAATAGTTTCATATGAATTCAGATCTCCACCTGCAAAAGGTTATTGAGTCCCATTGCACTCACACCCTCCTCACTTGCAAAACAATTATCAGGTTTAAGCTTTACACAAGTGAGGGATGCACTTCTCAACTTCAAACTCAGACGGAAGTATCATTTTTACATAGAAACAAAATTTGGCTGTAATAAACACTGGACATACAAGTAAGTATTTTTATTTTTTTTTATTTTCTTAAGAAAAAATAAAGAAATTTTCATACAGAATAAAATACAGAAACAGAAAAGAAACCACTTTACGTAAGTATCTTTGTCCCCTTTCCATGTAATGATATTTTTTTTACCAAGTATTTTTTCATCTTTCTACTTTATTTTCCAGGTAAATCTTCATTACAGCTTAGCAATTTTTAAGGGTTTTGATTGACTGTTATTTTGAATTCAGTGTTTTTGGGGGGCATTATCTGGGTTATTTTTAGTTCAATAACAGCAATCATTCAAGTACTAGGGAAACTCACAGTGCTTACATGGAAAGCAGACCAGAACTCTTCAGGAGCAAAGGATCCTTCTGGGTGCAATACCTTGTTCTTAGGCACTTGTAACTTCTCCCTCTCATATAAAGGAAAATTGCTACAGAAACCTCCACGTTAAATTACTGAGCACTTTCAAAGCATTCAAATAGTGCAGGCTGTGCTCCAAGTGAAACTGGACACCTACAAGACAAGTAGGTGCACAGGAAACTCCTGACTATAGGACACCCAAGAGGTGCTCCCACCACGCTGAGAAGGGAACTCAGTGCCCCAGCACTTCAGTTCGGCACAGGCTGGTAAGTCTGAGACCAAAACAACCAAGCCCAAAAACCAAAGCCAACGACCCAGCATGCATACAAAGCATCAGATTTGAGGCATACCAGGAAATTTGATCTCATTTTAGTCTGCCTGTTCTGCCTTACTGAAAACAGGAGCCCCTGTGAGATGACTCGGCACAGCCCCCTTCTAATTAAATCACTATAAAGGAGATTAAAAAGAACAGTGATAGCCTCGTGCTGGCAAGAAAATACCTTAAAACTCACACTTTGCATTTTATCTTACTTGAGATACATGTGAAAAAGGGGAAATATCACTCAAGTTTCCCTCTATCCCAAAGCTCAAACACTTGGCAAAGGATTCTCTCTTCAGCCAGCCACTTAGCTGTGCAATAGCAAATTCCACTCAGAGACCAAAAGCAAAGCCATAAAACCAACAAACGCACTTCTAAATATTAAAAATGTCATTCTAAATATAAGATATAGAATCTGATATGTAGCTTCCATCTCTTTTTGTCCACTGTATTTGATTTTAGACGTGTTAAATGCAGTTCCAGCTTGTATTACCTGCTGGCAAGTACATACTTAGGATTGCTTTAGTATTAGACACAACATTTATTATTTTGTTTAAATACTTATCTTTGTTATTTTGCAAGATGCTTTACTCAAGCAACTCGTGGAGAAAGAATGGAAGAGTATTACTTGAAAACATTACTTGAATTTAATACAGATGACATAGAAGGTAAATGGCCTTTCAGCTGCCCTTTGTAACAGCAAGAGTTCCCTGTTTTTGCAGTCGAACCAGAATGTAATTCAGCATGTAGACACTACCTGCAGCTCAGAATAAAATTAAAATTTAAAAGCAATGCTACAGGTAGATAACTTTCATCCAACAATGGGTTTCATCTTGTGCTTTAAAAAAAACATGACTCTAACAGAGGAGGGAGTTGCCCAGGAAGAAAGTTGTTACTTAAATGTGTTCAACACCATTAGTAACACAAAAACACTCCTGTCCAACACTCCTGAAAGTTTAAAAGCAAGCCCTTAAAGACAACAGAAAACGTTTCAAAATTTAATTCCAATGGAAAACAAATGACTTCTTGGCCCAGAAACTCATTTCAGTGCAAAATATTTTTAAATGTATACAATATGTGATTTTTCACCTCCATTTCCCAGTCACAGACATACTGGGAGGAGGGGGAAGACACTGCAAGCACAAATTTGGGTTGAAGCCTGAAAATGTTGGCAGGTTCAAGAAAAATAGGAAACCAGCCTACTCCCTGCATCTAATTTCCTTGATCCTCTCATTAAATTATACAAGACAAGACAAACCTTAACATTATATTTGCACAAAGAGAAAAAATACTTAACAATCCAGAACAGTTGCAGTGTCCATGAGACAAAAGAAAAAATAATTTGCTACTTGAAAAAAGTCCACCACTGAAAAATCAAAAGAAAATAATCTCTAAAATTAATACCTCAAGGTAAATAATGCATTCTTTCAAGAACAGCATACACCTTTAGCATCTGCCTAGCCTGTTACTGAATTATAACAAGAAATAAATAGATGTCAATGTTTTCAAGTATTAATAACTACCTACTAATATTATTCTTCAAGATAGATGACTTCTGGAAAGATGGAAAATATAGAATCAGACTCCACTACTGAAGTAAGTCCATAAACTCAGAGGAGTAACAAGCTTCACTGTTTGTTGGTTATGGCCCATTCTCCCTTCTAATGCAATTACACACTACATATCCAACGTAAAATATATCCCATCCTAACACACCAAAGGCAATCACCCTCCACTCTTTCATTAAAAATGAAGCTATAATGTCGATTTCCCCCTTCAATTCAAATGCAGAGCCAACAAGAGCATGGCTGAGACTGCTACAATGTGGGCCGAGGATTGCCCGGAGGTACTTGCGAGAGGAAACACTCATTACTTCCTTGCTTTCTAGGAGCAGAGATAAGGAGCTTCTAAGAAATAGATTTTGAAGTAGAAAATTACATGCAAGGAACTGCCTCAATGAGCAACAGTTCATGCTGTTCCTGTGATTCTTCACCTGAATAAGTATCACAACTTAAGGGAATAAAGAGATTTTATGACACAAAAGGTCCGTATCCCTTTTATTCCCATGTTAATGTGTCTGAACTCCTTATGCTTGATCCTTTTAAAAATGAAAAACTCAGGACAGCTTCAGAAAAGCCAAAACAGGCTTACTGAGACTTCAATACCTAAGTGCAAGTGCTGGCTTGTCTGATTAAGTAACCTGTGGAGTTCTTAATAACAAAGACAATGCAATTGTGTTTTTTTAAAAAAAATCAGTTAAATTCTGTCTTGAAAACACGTATGTGAAAAGTAATATTCTGATAAAAATGAGCTATTTATGAACTTCAATTACTATTGAGGGACTGGACAAACTAATTTATGTTATTTTTAAAATTATACAACCTAAATCAGCATTTCAATGAGGTTATCTATGGCTAAATGCAGCACATGTAACAATTTTTCTTTTTTTTAAAACCCGAATTGGCAAATTTTGTGCTGCTTCTTTTGGCTTTGACAAAAAACTTGGTAACTTAACCAAAACAACTTTTTAACAGAAATTTTGCAGCTTACAAAAAACAAACTAAAATTAAACTATTCTACAGTAATGTCAGTTTTGAGCTCCTGATCCTCATTTTAAGATTTCAAGGTCTGGAAAGGAGCTTTCAGTGCTTTCTTGCTCTGAATATTCAAGCCTAACTTTGATACTCTTATTAACAAACTATTGTTACTCTCCACATCTAAACAGACACTGTTACACATATTCTCCCAATTTACATTATAATGCAGTGTCAGAAATAATTTTAAGACATTTGTTTGCCAAGCAATGTTTTGGGGATTCATACATCTTCCCTGACAGCTTCTACTCTATCAGTCCCTTGCAGAAACAGGAGTACCATTATAGTCTGTGTAGCTTCCACCACTGCAAGAACCACAATCTTATTTTCTTGCCTTTTGAGACACTGGATTATTTTGTCACTACATTTATGTAGCCTCTTCTTACCTTCTCTCTATGAAAGAACTTTTCCTTTACCCAGCATAGAGAGAAAAGCTGTGAATTTTTAAATTAGCAATACTTCTCTCCTAGAGTTTTAGTCACAATTTCAAAAGATTTTTGTAACAGGCAGCAATGGAAATCTAACACTTTTTCTCCTACGTGTGATGCTATTCTGTTGTCAAGTGTACTTGGGACATATTCAAAACTCTTCTCAAGATCATTCAAGTTATTAATGGTTGAACACACAGCATAATCCTCTATTACATCTGAGACACACACAAAAAGATCTCATTATTTTTAATAACAAAATCTTATTTCAAAATATAAAACTCAGCAGAGCATTATCTCAAGATATAGCTTAGCCACATCAATGCCTTAACAAAATTACAATTCATTTTACCTATTGAAATGCTTTTCAACCCTCATCCTCCAACAGTTATTACAGCATCATATTTTGTGACAAGCTTTAGTCTTACCTTTAGGGTACTACAGAAATACTTGATATCCCATTTCCCAATAAGCCCTTTATTTTTCATTTATATGGAAAGGACAATGCTGAAGTTGAGTTTTTCACCACAAAAAGAGGTTAGGAAGTACAAATACATATGTGCTGTAAACCAACAGAGCCATCTTATGCTGTCAGTAGGCTCTTTTCATTACCAAACCTCCAAGCACTTTCCAGTTCCATAACCCATGGAATCCCTTGTCCTTCAGTCGAGGGAAAATACGGCACAAATAACAACCTAGTCAGATTTACAGCCCTCACCACCAAGTCTCCAACACTCCATACTGAAATAAGCCAGTTTCTCAAGGTTTTGTGAAGTTAAAATGCACCACTGTGAAGAGCAGTGGCTTCATGGCCCACAGCTGCACAACTGTAGGCACAGAGTAGGGACACCTATTCATTGTGCACATCTGAGATTACAAATCTTGCCATCCTATAGCCAAAAATTCAAGGCCATTAAATGGCTCTAATCCTCCCAGCAGGTCCACAGGTTGAGTACAGTGTTTTCCACATCCCACAACACACTACAAGGGCTAGCCAGCTCATATGAGCTCCTTTAGGTTCAAAACAAGAGGTATCCCTATGACTAACTCCACTTCTATCCCAATTTAGGAGGTGTGCCCAGGAAAGATCTAACATATTAACAACACAGTTCAGCATAAAACACAACAGCAAAGAGTCGTTTACATTAAAGAAAGCATCACAGGGTATTATTACCCAAGTTTATGAGGAAAATTAGCATAGCTCTTGAATTTAGCTCTCATATCTTTTCACAAGTGCTCTCCTTATCCTAAAATAGGTTTAAATTTACGTTTATGTAAATTTACATTTTAAAATTTACATCCCCCTTGCAAAATGGACCCTGGCTATCATTCCACTTGTCATCAGTCACTATTTAGCTGAAAATACAGATGAACCCAGTTGCTTGTAAGCATTTCAACTAGAAAATGTGCATTGTCCAAAACTGTAGAAGTATAGTTATAGCTACACAGCATTTACTTTGAGATGGAAAAAACTTACCTGTATTAAACAAATTCCTTAAATACACCCCAGATATTAAGATTTCCTTATGATGATGCAGATGTCAAAACAAAAACAAATATTAATTGAGGTCAAAACAGCATACACACATGAACTAAAAAAGTATCCTTTAGTTGGTGAAAAACCTGTGTTCTCTTAAAAAGAATAACAAAAGGCAGTGTTTGGGGGAGGAAAATATGAAAATCCCATCTCTCTCCAGTGGTATCAGTGGACTATCAGTAACCTCCAGGTCACCAGTGCCAGCAACTGAAGGTAGTTAATACATGGTTGTGTTCAGAGTACTGAGGAGTTGGCTTTCTACAATCACTCTTCGCACAGCAAATGAACAAATGTTCAGATTCAAGAAAAACTTATTAGAAATCCTACTCTTGGCAGACTTGGTAGAACATAATGAAATCGGGCGAACATAGGGATTGAAGGATTATTCACTGTCTAGCACTGGAATTTTTGACACGAAGATGAGAGAAAGTAAACAGGATGTGGTGTGAAACACCAAGTTGCCATATTTCTGAGAGGGATTTCCTGGTCAGGAAAAAGAGCAGCATGGAAGGTGAAGCACAGGCTGGTACACATAGGCACAGTGACCCTTTGTCTGGCACGTTCTGGATGACCAAAAGCTCTCAGAACAGCTTGCCAGACATCTGGAAATGCTAGATAATGGGCTGGAGTCCTCCAACTCTTCTCACACAACACTGCCAGCTGAAAAAAAGGGATAGCTCCAACGAAATCTACATGTATGACTGCCCCAAGAATAACTCCTACAGGATTATTACGGAATTAATGTTCCTTAGTATCCTGCCATATAAACACCATTACTCTAAGATAAGGATGCCTAAGGGTGCCATCTTCCTGCTGAGCATAATTGGTTGCACTTTTCCAAGTCCTAAGCAAGCAACACAGGTAGGCATGTAGAAGGAAGATGAAAAACAAGAAAAGCAATATGAGAAAGAAAAGCTTGTCTAAACATATGTAGGCTCTTGCTGAATTGTTTTGGAATAAGGAGCCTCCAAGTACACAGAGATCCACGAATAAGAGCTCCTTGCCCCTGTCCGGTGTAGCCCATTCGCAGAGAGGTTCTGAGGAGGCTCTAACGAATTGAAGTGACCACTTAGCCCCAAGTCTGTCCAGAGCAATGAAACAAAGGAAGCAAGGTACCAAGAGGTGAGAGAATAGTAGAAGCAAACACAAAACAGTGAAATCTGCCCAGTGAGACAAGTAAATCTTGTACTTAATAACCAAGCACTCTGTCCTCTATGAGGACATTTCTCTTTGCTTAAAAATTCTAAGAATTTTCTTTTCTCTGCCACTTGCATGGTACAGCATGAAATGCTGTGCTGGAAGGGCTGAACTCTGCATGCTGCTCAAAGTTATTTTCGTCACAGTTAAGGCTTCTAAGGAAGGTTTTCATAGCGAGACTATTAATGTACTGCCTTTTAACTGGTTTCTGTTTTGGTTTGTCTTTGTTTAATATATGGAATAGGCACTCACCATGCAAAATACCTTCTTTACATGCAAATTTGTGAATGCTTTGACAAAATACAACAAACAAAGATATCCACACAAAATACACCCACTCTGTAAGAGCTCTAGTATTGTTTAGAATTAATATAGTTCAGGCATAGGTGCTTTTTTCCTGACAGGAACAAAGATTATTCTAAAAACAGCCTCCTTCCTATGACAGCATTATGCCAGAATCAGCAGCAACTCCAAGAAAAAAAATAAAAGGTGGGCAAAAGTACAGAAGAAACACGGTGAAAAGGTTGTTCTCTGTCAGTATAAGGTAAACACACTTATGATTAAAGTTAACTGGATGAAAGGTAAAATATGCATATGGGACTGAAAGACTCTTTGCATAGGTGGTGGAATAAAACTCCCCTTTCTTTCAGAACAATGTATTCAGTAACCTGTGTTGAAGTTATTTGCTCTATGGGAAAGAGCTCACATTCGAAATATCATTGTAGGGGATATCAAGAGAGATCTAGCACCCAGCTAACACAGACACTTACCAAGTGCTCCTGGCAGGGAAGCAGCCAGTACAATTTGTGTGGGATGTTGACCAGTGACATGGCAAAACTGAGCCCATCTAAAATCTGTCCAGGACCACTGGGAAGAATCCCTGCCAAGGCCACACAGCTCACTCCTTACAGCTCTGCTCCCTGTTCATCCCCCAGGTGCCACCTCTGGATTCCAGTTCCACAGCACAGGTACACCAGCACAGCTCTCCAGCTCAAGCCATTCACAGTTTTGACCAGGATCATTTTCTCATGGATTAACAAACGAGATCAACTCCCTGTGCAGTTTCACAAACACCAGAGCCAAAACAAGCGAAGAGGAAGGGAGCCCCTTTCAGCAGCAGTGGGCCTGAGAAGCCAGTTCAGCCATCTCAGGTAACTGCACCGTCAGACTAAGTTTCAGGTCATTCCTTCTGCACACAGTTCTTTATTACCATTTCTCACTGCAGCAGAGTGACACAGACTTCTTGAAATGTTTCCTGTAAAGCTGGCATTAAATCTTAGACAGGTAAGCAGCATGTAATTCAGAACAAGCCTGGCAGGCTCATTTTGAAACTGTAGCAAAGATTTTGCAAGATGACCACACATCAGCACCAGGGAAAAGCTATGGGACACAGAGCAAGAATGCATTCAGCCTCTGTTCAGTCAATCTTTGACCTTCCCACAGCTGTGATTTCAGTGTGTGCTGAATGCAGGTTAAAACAAGAACGAGCGAAAAGGCCAAGCTACCAAGTCCCTATAACGTATCTGAGCTATTCCATGGACTACCTGGGTTTATTTTGCGTGTATAAATGTTTTAGATATAGACTATGACAGAAAATTTGGTAAGATTTTATAAGTGACCTATCTTTCTATATGTTTGCAAAGTTTATTTAATACTTCTGCACCTTTTAATACAAAAATTCTAAGTATATTCCCAGATTATGAGCTTTTCTTTCAACATTTGAAATACTATGCCATAGGGAACTTTTTGTAGAACGTGTGTTTAACAACAAACATTGGTTTCACCTCTCAGAACAATTTCATTTGATGAAAGAAAATGTTCTCTGCTTTTTGAAAACACTCCACACTTTCAGAGTTTCTATAGCTATGTAAAAATCCATTAGAATTTAAAATTAAGCCTTAACTAAAACACAATTATCATACAGCTGTTGCAATAAGCATTAATTTGACAGCTATGCAAAAATGAGTTAAAAACCCATCATAACTATTTATCATAAAAGTATAAGCCTCCCATTTATGCAACTTTGCAAATGAACTATCACTATAACTAACTCTTTATCTTAGATTAGCTGTTATAAACACAGGCCACACTAATGTAATGTCAGCGCTATCCATTTAAAGAACCGCCTTGAATTACATTATATAAAATCCCATATGCTTGCGTAGGGCAGAGATGGATGTAGACTACCAGGCATAACAGAACATCAGAGACCACAGCAGTCACCACAAAATTTAAAACAACAACAAAACAATTGTTACTGACTTCTAATCATATGTAGCAGATTTGAGTCTTAGAGCTGTGGTAAAAACAGAACAAGAACAGTGAGATCCTTCCACTGGTAAAAATCCTTCTCTGAATGAAACCCTAGGAGTACCCCAAGTCAGACAAACTCAACCAGAAACCTCAGCCATTATCACCTGTCTCCATGTCTCTTTCCAAGCAATTCCAACAGTCTCTCAAATTATTACACATTCACCTGTTTTCTGAATACCATCTTTTTCTTGAAAAAGTAGCAAGTAAGCATGACACACCTTACCTGCTGTTCAACAGCTTTTGACAAAAAGAGGGTTTAAGCACAGATGCAGGGTTTTCTGACAGCTTCAATAAAAGACCAGAAGTAGCAGTGCGCTCCTAGAGCCATCAGAAATTCCTTCAGGATGCTGCCAGCCTGTGTAAGGGGTGTGGGGGGCAGGGGTCGTGGAGGACAGGAGCACCCCCTTCTCAGCTCCCTGGTACAGGGCTGCCGTGACTGCACTGTCCCAATACGCTCTTCAGCAGGAGTGATCCCTGCTCAGTTAAGGCAGTGATCCCAGTGATTTCCATCAGCTTCCATCCCCAATTCACTGTCTTCTCCTATTCCATGGGAAAAGCTATGTCACAGCAAGCCTGGTAGCAACGTCCTTATAACACTTCACCACACATTTCCTTTCAGTTGATAAGAATAGTGCCAGTGCACAGACAAAACAGTGCCTGCAAGAAATAAGGAGCAGGATAAAAACCAGATGGCTGAAGTGAAGCGCAGGAAGACAGGAGCAACGCTTGTAGGGAGGAGATATAATTTTGATGAGCTGAGACTGTGAACATGGCTCTCCACACAAAGGGAACTTAGCCTGCCATGACACAGCTTACAACAGCCCAAATATGAAATTAAATTTGAATGAAATATTGTTATCTATATCACCTAAAGGCTGAATTCTTTTCAAGCAAGTACCAGATGAACATGACACACATTTTTTAATTTAACATCAGGCTAATGCAGCTTCAGCTGTTTAGATGACTACCTGTCAACCACAATCAAAACCACCATTTTGAAAAATGTGAAGTGATCTATAACACAAGTCGAGGGCATGGACAGCATATTCCCTTACAGTACATCTATACCTTCACAATTGCCTTCCAGGCTGGTGCAAGCCTTGGCAGTGATAGGAATGACTCTTATATCCCAATTCCCTAGCAACTCCATCCATACAAAGACAAATGTTACCAGCAATAGAGGAACCACAAACACCTAAAGCCCAGACTCTACGTATCACTGTGTCCAACATAATTCAAATCTTTAAATCTGACCAAAGACAGGGTTTATAAATTCTTATTAAAATTACATGAACCCCAAGAATACAGTTCAAGAGAATTTCAAGCACAAAATATGATTCATAGTATTTTCCCTGTTCTTGGTATAATTAAAAAAAAAAAAAAAAAAACAAAGCTTAAATGTTTCAGCCAACACATTTTAAACACGTAATTTGTCACCATGTAGAGAACCTGGAGATGACACTTCAGAGAACTAAAACAAGGTCTTCTTGACATTGTTTCCTGAAGCATAGCATAAATATTGCCACATCATACATGGATGCAGTAATACTAATTTGATTTGCATAGGTAGCAGGCATTGATCTAATGAGCTTCTGCATGGACTTGTCTTAGGATTTTTCTTCATGCCATTTCATTTAAAGAATTCCCAAAATATACATTTAAGACTGCATTAATATAGCAGCTATTAAAAAAATTAAAGATATGTTGTAAAACCAGGGGATTTTTGAATATTAAAATAAACATCTTCAAGTAGTTGTGTTTCTTGTAAAATCCAAGAGAGATCCACTTCTGCTTCTGCACTACAAATTCTTAAATGACCTGGGAAATCCAAACCCATCTCGTGGAATAGATAGCATGATCCTCAAGAGATGGTAAGTGGCAAAAGCAATACAGAAAGGATGTGTCACTGACTTCTACTGAAATCAACATAGCAACATGACCAAATGTAGCTCAATAATTAGGAAGAAAGTTGGAAAGAACAATACAGAGATCTTACTTTGCCATACAGTCAACTCTGCAGAGAAACTGGCTAAACAGCTTCATGGGGTAAAGGTTGGCCAAAAACTACCTGTCCTTCCAATTCTCTCTGAAACAGGGAATATAGAGCCTCACATCCCAGGGAGGTCCTAGGATCTTCTTACTTAACATTGGCTTAATTGCCACTCAAATGCAATGTCCACAGTTCAGGAAGGGTGACAATAAATCAGAGGGAATCTAAGAGAAAAGAGAATGACTAAAGAGAGAGAGGGAGAATAACTAAAGTAGTAAGAAAAAAATAATCTCTGGTAACAAACTTCAAAAGATTATTTTTATTAAGAAAAATAAGCAAAGCAAGAAATTAATCAAAATTCGTAAGAATTCATACTCGATATATAATGGGATTATCAATGTTGATAAGATTATAAACAAGACTCAGTGGCTAGAAACTAAAGGTAGCCCTCTTTGGATCAGAAATAAAACATAAATCAGTCACTTGTATACTTTACCAAGAACCGTGCTGAATTTTGCCTCATTGGAAATTTTTAACTACACCTTCTAAAAAGTAAGCTCTATTTTCAAACACAGATTGGAAAAAAAAGAAGTCCTATGGCCTGCACTATGAAGAGGTCAGACTAGATGATTGCAACAGTCCTTCTGACTTGATAATCTATTAATCTTATCAGACATGTCTGACCACTTTCAGAACCAAATGCAAAGTCATCTATTAGCGCACCTATTTTGACGCGATATTTTTAGCCCGAGAGTCTCTTTTACCTTTAAACGTCGTCGAGATGGGAACTACAGATAAATCAAGCTAGAGACATAAAAGGCAGGCGATAACGAAAATTTCACCGCCTAGAGAATACTCGTTTTAGTTGGCAGAGTCACACAATCAAAAAGCAACCCGAAGCCAATAAGATATCCTGTGATTTCCCCGCACTTCCCGGAACTTTGCAAAACTCTCCATGGGACTGAATCGCTCCAGACAAGTTTTGGCTGAGATGAGGCGCCGCACGACCCGGAGCAGCGCTTTAGAGGAAAGAGGTTCGCCAGGTTCAGCGGAGCGCACAACAGCAGAGAAATGGAAGGGCGCGGGGGATGCTGGCGCGGCGCGGCCACCTCGGCCGGCCCGGTGCCCCAGCGGGCAGCATTGTTCGGGCGGGCAGCGCCGGTGCCCGCGGCCCCGCTTCCCTCCGGCAGCCGGGTAGGGACGCGTGAACTCTTGAACCCGCGCCGCAGCCCGACGCGAGCCTCCGGGGCGGAGAGACCGCCCGCCCCGCCGCCG
>VZRN01004996.1:1257841-1296464 GCA_013397935.1 Dasyornis broadbenti | reverse complement strand
GACGGGCGGGGTGGCGGTGTCGGGTAAGGGGGAGGCCGGTTTCTCGGTGAAGTGAAGCGCTGGCGCTTTGTTGGAGGAACCGGGGCGGGGCCATGTTGTTCCCGCGGAGGGGAAGCGCCGCCAGCCGCGGGCTCTGGGGCGGCCGCCGCCACCACCAAGATGGAGCCCGACAGCCGCCCCATTGTACAGCGCTTTGTAGGGCAGCCCTCCCGCCCTGCCTCTGTCACCGTCACCGAGCGATGACACCGCTCCCCGCGCCCGTCCGCTTCCCCCTGCGGCGGGATTCGCCGAGCCACCCCCCGCCATCGCCTCTTTTATATGTCTCTATGTCAAAGCTTTCCAAAAGACTCGGGCATTCCCCATCAGTAAGTCACTGCAGGCCTGGAGCCTGAACAGAATTGTATAATGGGATAACAGAACGCTTTGGGTTGGAAGGGACCTTAAAGATCATCCAGTTCAATCCCCTTTGCCATGGGTAGGGACACCTTCCACTAGACCAGGTTGCTCAATGCCCCATCCAACCTGGCCTTGGACACTTCCAGGGATAGTGCAGCCACAACTTCCCTGGGCAATGTGTTGCAGTGCCTCACCATCCTCACAATAAATAATCTCATTTTAATATCTAATCTAAGCCTACTCCCAGTTTAAAGCCACTATGCCTTGTCCTATCACGTGCCCTTGTAAAAGTCTCTTTCCAGCTTTCTTAGGCCAAAAGTCAACTAGCAAGAGAAAAGATAGAATATCTATTAATTCTTATTTTATTTTTATTTACAGCAGTCTAAATGTAAGTGGTAAAACTTCAGAGAGGTTCTAGAGGTCTAATTTAGCAAGGATGGGCTAAAGCAGTTTATCTTTATTTGGAGCAGTCTAATCCACCTGGTTTGTAGACAGTAAATTCCTGTATCTTTTGCTGTGTGCTTGTTAAAACAAAGAATAAGGGAAATGGGCACCATCTGCACAGAAGAGGGTAGGAGCAAAGGAGACATCAGTGTCACGCAGGGCGATGGTGGGTGAACTGTGGTGTCTTGCTTTCCCTGCAGATTGAAGATAGGCAGGCCAAAATGAGCAGGAGGAATGTGCCTCAGAGGTAAAGATGAGGAATATGCTCTTGAAAAGAGGGTGACTGCACCTGAAGGCATTGCTCAGAAGAGGAAGGTGTATGCTGATGAACGAGTAAGTCTTTTGAAGATTCAGTTTGTAGCACTGCAGGCAATACTGAACCACAGAGTGAAATTAATTCTGTAGTGAAATGTATTAGCCAATCAGATTAGACGCTAAAAAAAAAAGTTACAAAAAACCTCAACAATGAAATGAAAAGATGGAGTGATCAGTATTAAACGAGAAAGCAGAAATGTAAGAGACTTCAGGAGGAAAAGCTGACGTTCTGCTTTTCTCATGCCTAGTTTCAAGAAGCAGCAGGAAGAAATGCAGCCATGGATGGGGAGGAAAAGAAAGGTAAGTGTGAAAATCGTCAGCACTGAGAGGATCGAAGTCACCCAGAGGCCAGGGCAGAGGGTGGAGGGAGAAGCAGCAGCTCACCAAAGCCAGAAACCAGCAGAGTGAGTTTTCCTTGTGTTTGCATAAGTTAGCACCTGTATTGCTTGCAGCTGGAGGAGGGCATGGTGGGGGGTGGGAGACCTTCTTTCCCTGGGAAACAGGAGGGTTTCTGTTTTACATATGAACGAGGCCTGATGACAGAAAATTACTCCAGTTGTATGCTAATGATGAAGCGTTTACACTGCTGATACTATTGAAAGTGCCATTTCTAGTGGGGAAGGACCCACAGTTTTTTATTTCCCTGCAGGATCTCCACTAATCTCCATTATATTATTACACTTAGAGCACATTGTTTTCCTCAAGTGGGCCTGAGAGGAGGGCGGTACATAGAACTGATATGAAATGCCTTTTCCATCTAGTTGCAGTGTTTGGTTTTCTAGAGTGAATGTGTTACTGTGGAGTTTCTTGTCCCACATTTGGAATGATGTATTAATAAATTGTAAAACTGCTGCCGTCTTGTTTGACTTTTTTTCTCAAGTAGCGGCAACATGAACTTTAAAGAGTACCATTATGTTGTTTATTTCTATTACAGAATTTCTCTAAAGAGAATGTGGGGGTGGGTACATGGCTGTAAAATCGTGTTACATGAGAAATCACAAACAACAAGCACCAGTCCAGATTTACAGGCAGGGAAACATAGATGATGCATTTATACCACAAAATGAACCCACAAACACAGTGTTTCCTTGAACATTGCTGGAGTAGATCCTTTTTTCTAGCAATCAGATAGTGAAGTTGAGTGAAACAGAAATTGTGACAGCTGTTAAGTTTAATTTCTTTTACATGGTTTTAGTAGAGGTGGAGTAGACTGAAAACTTAATCACTAATGTCCATAACCATGAGATAAAGTCAGTTTATCCAGTGATTTGCTTTTCCTGTGATTGAGATAAATCTTGTCCTGAGATCAGCCAGTGAGACTTCTGCAGTTTTCTCATTAAACTGACCCCTGCTGCTCGTTGCCATCCTCTGTCTAGGAAATCTTTCTCGAAGTTTGTGCATTTTAATCTCTTTGTAGTCAAATGGTATTTTGTAACATTTCTCTCTAAGACAACAAAAGAGTATGTTGAGAGTAAGTGCTTTTTAGAGCATCCTGGTATCCAGGATACTGTTAAGCGGCTTTTCCGAAGGATCTGTTCAGGGATAGAAAAATTCCTTTGATAGATCATGTTAATTTGATTTTTTTTTTAATGTGTAGATTAAAGCGTACATATTAAAATATGTATTTAGAAGTCATGTTAGATGTGTTAATGGTTCTGAATATACTTGGATTCTTGTCTTAATAAGAAATGCTTTTGTTTCAAATGCAGCTGTTACTTGCTATTTGGGAACTGAGCATTGTGGGGCTAAGATGCCTTCTGAACTGTGGTTCATAACTGAGTGCCTGTAGTCAGTAGTGATATTGTATGTGCTTCTCTCTGAAGTCAAGAATTTAATATAATAAAAATATCCTGCTGAAATATAAGCTAATACAATTTTTCTCTCTATTTAAGACTAAAATCTTAAATTCAAGCAACGTAACACAATCCATGCAGCATACCAACCTGCACCAATACTAATGGTTGTTTTTGTTTCTCATTTCTTTCCCTAAATGAAGCGTCTCCACTTGGTAAAAACAAATCCTTTATAGAGTCAAAAATGTCATTTGATGGCTAGGAGACAGATATAAGTACTTATGGTAACACTTAATGGGAATCATCTGCTCAAAGTCTAAGGAATGATCTCCAGTGCTGCAGCACATGCTGCTCCTCCAGATGTGGCACAGCAGCAGGGCTGGGCTGCCTCCGCAGCTTGCTGACACCCAAAGGTGAAGGCCATACTGTCCCTCCTTCCCTGCTTCACCCTCTCACTCCTAGTGATGAGCTCTGGCCACAAGGTGAGTAATGAATTCACTCTACTGGCTAAAGAACATTTACTTTTTTTTTTTTTGCCAGAGGTCATTTTTCTGTAATTTGGCTGAGCTGAGTCAGCTTGCCTTTGTGTGAAGTGAGAGCTGGCTCAGGGTGAGCAGTGGTAGTGTGCAGCCAGGAGGAGATGACAGGAAAAAGCAGGGAACTTTTACTTTTGACGATGAGGTGTTGTCTTGGCTTGTGGTCTATTCCATATGAAAATCTCTAGAGTCTGGGAGCGATTGAGGATATACCTCTGCAGGCAGTGATGGGTGCTTCTGCCCATGTGCCACTTCAGCCAGAACAAAGCCAGCTCTGCTGCAGAACTGTGTTAGCTAATATACACTGCCCCTTAGGGAAACTTTCCTATTTCCTCTTTCTGTTTAAATCATTCAGTGTTACACAATAATATTGCTGAATGGTAATACTGCTTTTTGAGGTCTAGTTACATCTTTAAAGTGACCAAATGCCAAATGAAATGCAGGATCAAGCTAATGGGGAGTTGGCAGTCTTCTGTGATTTAATCATAATTAAAGCAGTATATCAATCACAGATCCAAGGCCAAAGTAATTCTGTTCATTATTAGTATCAATTTATTTATTTGTAGCTTATTTATTTATTTATTTATTCTTTGTTGCGTAGTGAGCTGTAATTATTACTCATGTTAACAGAAAAATGTTGGCCAGTGTTTCAGTTGAGTGTGATGGTTTTGTATGTTGTCTATCACAGAATCATAGAATGGGTTGGAAGGGACCTTGAAGATCACCCAGTTCCAGCCCCCATACCAAGGGCAGGAACACCTTTCACTAGACCAGGCTCAGAACTCCATCCAACCTCTCCTTGAACATTTTCAGAGATGGGGCAGCCACAACTTCTCTGGGCAATCTATGCCAGGGCCTCACCACTCACACAGCAAAGAATTTCCTCCTAATATCTAATGTAAGCCAACTCTCAGTTTGAATCCATTTCCCCTTGTGCTGTCACTCCAGGCGCTTGTGAAAAGTCCCTCTCCATCTTTCCCACAGGCTCCCTTCAGGTACTGGAAGGCTGCAACTAGGTGACCCCAAAGCCTTCTCTTTTCCAGACTGAACAGTCCAAGTTCTCTCAGCCAGTCCTTGTACAAGAGGTGCTCCATCCCTCTAATCTTGGTGATGTCCTCTGTACTCGCTCCAGCAGCTCCATGTCCTTCCTGTGCTGGGACCCCAGAGCTGATGCAACTCTGCAGGTGAGGTCCTACCAGAGCAGAGTGGAGGGGCAGAATCCCCTTCCTCCACCTGCTCTCACACTGCTTTGGATGCAGCCCAGGATGGGATTTGCTTTCTGGGCTCCAAGTGTACATGGCTGGGTCATGTCCAGCCTCTCACCCACCAGCACCCCCAAGTCCTTCTCCCCAGGACTGCTCTGAATCTGTTTATTCCCAGCCTGGATTGATACCAGGGGCTGCCATGACCCAGGTGCAGCACCAGCCTTGGTCTTGTTAAACCACGTGAGATTTCCATGGTCCCACTTCTGGAGCTTGTCCAGGTCCTTCTGGATGGCATCCCATCCTTCAGGAGTGTCAGCTGCACCACTGAAGGACAGGATGTACAAGACTGTGCCAGACTGGCCTGGCAGACGGCTACATGGTATGTTACAGCTTTTCTGATGTCACGGATGTAAAAATACCAGGACAGCACCACTGGGGGTCCTTGTGCATGGAGCAGCATGTGGGAATTCTTCACAGGGCCAGCAATTGCTGCCTGTGCTTTTGGCATTCTTTTTACTGCAGATACAACAAACCTGGCTCTATCTTGTTTTACCAATATCTCTCTAGACCCAAAGCCCTCTTCTTTCACAGAAAGCATTGCTCCTGTACTTTGCTTATCCATAACAGATGATCCCTGTTTTTGGTCTTGTTTGGGATCTTCCTTCGTGTATAACTTCCAACATACATTTTTTTCTTCCTCTAATAGGCTTTCAGCTAAATCTGTAAACTGAGCTTTGCAGCAAAATTCTTAGTATGCTTCAGGGAAATTTTTGATGGGCTGAAAAAAATCATGGAAGAATAGTCAGATGCACATGCTGGATCAGCAGCTTCAGCTGTTGTTGATGGAAGAAGGTAGTTAAAGACAGAATATGCAGTTAATGGTGCAAGTCTGAGATTACAGCTTGGTTGTTGAAAGTGCACAAGAAGGATTGTATTTCAGTACATAATAGTACTTTATTTTAGAACTATCGCAGTATCACAAATAGTTTGTTAACATACACAAACATCTTAGTGGTTAGCTTTCAGTGACTAACCATTTGACAACAAAAGCTCTAGAAATAAGCTTATCAAATAGCCTTATGTTGAGAGAATGAATCTTTACAATTGTTTGGAAACTGTTTTGGAGACTTGAGGACATTCTTTTTCAAAAACTAATGCTTCAAAGATAAAACATTCGAATAACGAACGTGTCTAGTCAGATGAAGTTTGAAGAAGCTCAGGCCAAAACTGAGCTGGATCTGATATATCAACACATTCTGAAAAGTGCACAGAATAATATTTCTGCAGCACTTTTTTCTGTTGAGCACTGTTGGACAGTAGACATCCTCTTATAGATCCTGGATGCAGCACCTTTGTGCGGGCTGTGGGTGCTGCCAGCTTGTGGTATCCTGCCTGAGCAGGAATGAGTAAGTAGATCAGATAGGCAGTAATAACATGAGTCTTGGTTAGGCCTGTTATTAATCACTGGCTGTGTTGTTTGTTGTTGTAACTGTGATTCTGACCAAAGGAGAAAATTGTAGTTGCTTTAGTAGATTAGATTTTGCATTTAATTTGGCACATGGCCTCTTTAAACATAAAGCTAGGCATTAAGAAATGTGTGAATAGGGACGAGAGTGCTGTCTTTCGAAGAACACACTGTATCTTGGAACCTCACGGCAAATACTCTCCTTTGCATTTCTTCACTTACATTACTCTGTGCATTCATTTGACAACTTCAATATATGTACAAATAAATGAAGGAAAATCTTCAGAATTCATTCTATTGAGCTAAAGGTGATCTATGAAAGCTTGATTTCTGACACGATGAGATGATGGAGCTGGTAGAAAGCTTACTGCAGCAGTGAGTTGAAAGGTCTTGTTTCCTTCATGTTCCCAATCCTCCTTCTGGTTGTGTAGTTTCACTCCTTCCAAGGTGCCACCACTGGCACTTGTGTTGTCTCAGCTCACCCACTCTTGAGAAAGCTGTCTATGTTTTCGCTCGATGATTTATGAAGGGATCTAGTAAGGACCAGAACTGGTATAAGGTACATGGGAGAAATATGCAATGACATGTAGGAGGAAAAAAAAAACCAACTTAAATAAAACCTTTGCTCTTGAATAAGCTCATAGTTTTAACAGGAAGTACTTTATTTTAACTCTTATGAGCTATTTTCCTTTGTATCATATCCATGATGGGTGTTTAATGTGAAATACTGGATGTTTATGTATTTGGTACTTGCTGATCTTTAGAGAAATTAAAGTGAAGCTGCTTGAACGACTGAGCAATCATGGGTGTTTCTTGTTTCCTAAAGGAAGTAGGCACTGCATCAGAAATTTAAAACAAGGTCGTTTCAAAACTTGTGTTTAGCTCAACCAGTTTCTAGACTGAAATATTTTTCCATATTCTTTGAAGTCTGTCTGCCCCCTTTAAAGTGTGAGCTCCTGGAGGCTCCCAGAATGTAGGCAGCAAGATGCCTACTACTGATGGCCACTCTTATTTCACTGTTTCAGAAATCTAGGTGCTCTGGAAAAAAGCAGTAGTGAAAGAAAGGACTATTATCCCAAGATACTTAAAGAGAATGAAGCATCTATCCCATCAGCTGTATTTCAAGTATCAGTTCAGTTGTCTGATTAAAAACTTCATCTGGATGTTCAAATATAGGAGATTCTGGTAATCTGTGGGGAGCTCAGCTACTCTTGTATGGTTGGGAGAAAAAGCATAAATCTGACTATTTTTTCCAGAAGGCAAATCAAGAGTGGAAATATAGTGAAATTCGCTGTGCTCCAGTATTTGCTCTGTCTAGCTGCCCTCCTGCCTCACTGTGGAAGTTCATTCACACTGTATCATGTGTGCCTCTGCTTCAGATTGAAATCACCATTACCAAACGAGGAACTTCTGCTTCCTGCCTTGCTTTTGCCTGCCTGTTCTGGTCCTCACTGCAGGGGTCTTGCTCACTTCACTAACCCTAAGAAAATGGTATTTTTTGACCATACTATTGTGTTAAATCTTCTCACCAGAGGCCTGACAAAAGCCAAGGAAGATGGAAGGGGTAACACCTGGTTAAATTGACTTTTGTCTCGAAGAGTTCATCTTCAGTGACTGCAGTTAATGGTTCAGAACCTCAGACGTTCAGGTAAACTGGAGCAGCGGAGCAGGAAGATTTTGGTCCAGAGTAGAAATTGCCAGTGTTAAAGAAAACAAACCATGGTCCTTTTTCTCTACCAGTAAGTGCTCTATGGCATGAAGAACCATAGAATAGAATAGTTTGGATCGGAAGTGATCTTTCAAGGTCATCTAATTCCAACCCCCTGCCATGGGCAGGAACACCTTCAATTGGATCAGGTTCAGAACCCCAACCCACCTGGCCTTGAATGATTCCAGGGATGGAGTACCCCAAACTTCTCTGGGCAACCTGTGCCAGTGTTTCACCACCCTCATGGTAAAAAAAAAGTCCTATATCTAGTCTAAAGCCACCCTCTTTGAGTTTAAAACCATTACCACTTGTCCTATCACAACAGGCCCTGCTAATAAATTTGTCCCCATCTTTCTTGTAAGCCCCCTTTAAGTGGTTCCAGAAGAGGGCATGCTGTTACCAACTCCATTTAAAAAAAAATTAAAAGGGTTGTCAGAGTTTTTTTTCATTTTTTTAATCATAGGCTAAATTAGCATTTTCTCTTTCACTGTGATTAATTTGTATAAATGTTTATTTGGAAATTGTTTTACAAAATAATATAGAGACTAGCAGAGTTTAAAATATTGCTACCCGTCACCCAAAAAATGACAGCACTTAACATCAAAGTTAGAATTAATTATAACCAGTGACAAGGCATTCAAACTGTTCTGACAGATGAGAAGAAGGAAATACAGTCATACGATTAAGTAACTGTTTATACAGTTCAGAAATGACTGGAAATAGTAAAAAATAGCTAAATAAAGAGCAAGTTATTTGAGAAGATCCGCGTAAGATTTTTAAGAGGAAAATACATGCAAGTTCTTGATTCTGGAAATGATCGTGATAAATTTGTAGTGACAGGAATTAATTGAAAGATGTTTACAGTATAGAAAGACCATGCTTGAAGTGTTTGAAAATGGCTTTTAAACCTGGAATTTCCTTCCTGTTCTCTATACCACATGAAACAAGCAAGGATAGCAGCAGTAAAACTTCTGTTGGCAGGTGAGACTGTGGATAGAAAAGTTTGATTTGTTGCTGGTGCTTGGGTTTTTGTGGGTTTTTTTTACCACTTCGATGGTTTATTTAGAGCTATAAACAGTGTTGCTAATAAGATGTTGGTAATAAATTAATCTTATTCACAGTTGGTAATCTGAGGAATAATATGGAGTTTTGCTATGCTTTCCCAATTTCAAATATAACTTTTAAGGGCAGATCAGACTCAGACATTCTAGTTAATATAAGTGGGCATCGTTGTAACAATAGAATGCTCTAAATTTGGTTTGGCAACAGTATTGTGGTAAATAATTTGGCAGAACATTATACTCTTTATTACCCGAAGTGATCAGTTATCTCATTTTTTTTCTCCAATCCCAGTTCAGCTGAGGCCAATAAAAAGCTTGCCATAGACTTTGACAGGACCAGAATCAAATGCTTCACAACTCACATTTTCATGAACTGTGGTGAGGAAGTGCACTTCCGTGTGGTACTTTGGTTTTGCTGTTCTGATGAATTCACAAAAACCCCAGCAACACCCCCAATTCATGAATGCATAATTGATAGACCAAATAGCAGGCTTTCCTATTGCAGCAGTAAACAGGTTCAGTGATTTATTTTTCAGTTGACAGAGCCTGAGATCACTTTCTTGACCCATATTGTTTGCCCTAATTAATAAACTGTCTTGTTTTACAAAAAGTTGCATGCTATAATCTTGTATGATGCTAAAAAGGCAGTTCTGGAAAATTGTTCAAGGCAATGACTAACAGCATTTAGTGTGACATGTTTGAAACAGAATATATATGTTTACCAGTGTTTTGTTTAGACATTTCTGTTTTCAATTGTCTTAGTGGATCTCTGTTAAATCACTTAAAATCCATTGTCTTTTCCTAACTGTCCTTGAAAGAAACACCAAAATCAAAACACTGATAATTTACATCTCTGTACAAGTTAACTTACTGCTGCTCTGCTCCTCAAAATCTACCTCCTCCTCTTCCTACTTAATCATAGAATGATTTGGGATGGAAGGGACCTTTAAGATCATCCAGTTCCAGACCCCTGCCATGGACAAGGACACCTTCCACTATCCCAGATTACTCCAAGCCCTGTCCAACCTGGCCTTGAACACTTCCAGGCATGGGGCAGCCACAACTTCCCTGGGCAACCTCTGCCAGTGTCTCACCACCCTCACAGTAAGAATTTCTTCCTAATAACTGATCTAACCCTGGCCTATGCCAGTTTAAAGCCATTACCCCTGGTCCTACTACATGGCCATGTAAGTGCCTCTGAAATACAGTTATGTATTCTAATAGCAACTCTATTTTCAAAAGAAGCTGCGTGTAAAATTTGAAAGTGTGGCAACACTTCTAAATTCCTAAGTCCCCACAGTCTATGTCTTATTGATTTTCCCTCTGTTAACTGTTGAGTCATGAGTTCTCAAAAGAGACAATATATAAGGTAAGAGTGTGTTGGGCCAGAAGTCAGTGTATGAAAGAAATTAAACTCAACTGCCATTCAAAGGACTTTTCTCCCTCTACAAGGAGAGGTAAGTTTACACTGTATTCAACTAAACTTTAAACTTTGCTCCTTATTTGTAATAAGCAAAATGTGTCTTGCAAATTGTCATTTTACATACAACCGATGTCTGGATGTCAGTCCCTGCGTATTTTCAGGGTCTAAGGTACACAGTCCTTGGGTAAATTTGAGCGTTTTACTCTACTGAAAGGCACTTTACTGCCCAAAACACTACACCATTGATGCTTAACAGTTACACCATCTTTAGGTCTTTGATTAATTATGAAGGACAAGACTTTTGCTTGCATTGCATGAAATCAATTGCAAATGATTTGTAAGAATAGTAGAAAAATCAAATTTTCAGTGATTGGATAAGATTCTGTACAATTTCTGTGGTGAATTTAAGATGTGCCAGACATCTTTAGTAACATTAAAGAATCTCTGAATGCTCACAAGCCCTGTGAAATCCCTTTCCTTGAAAGTGTTCCTATCAGCTCCATTAGTTAATAATTTTTGAGTCCCAGGAAAAATCTAGGTAGAAGTGTGCTCTAGAGCTCAAAATGCACATTAACAAGTTTAAAAATTGTTAGCTAAATGAAAGGGAAATACGGGAGAAAGTTTTTGCAAGCTCATAATTCCATAGCTTCTCATAACCTTGTAGTTTGATTGTCAACAGTGACCTCACACAATTCACTTATTTCAATCTTACAGAACTTCGAGACCTTCAAAATGCTTTTACAAGTAGGGCAAAAGTTGAATTGAAACATTCCAACATGGAATGTTTCTAGCTCAACAAGAAAGAAGCTGCAGAGAGATTTGTGACTTGCCAAAAGCCAAATTCGATGCTGAAGTTCTATGAATAGGAACACCAATGGCACTGCTATCAATGCCATTGCATGTATTTTTCAAAGGGCAAGACTTCATTTTGTAGCATTGTCAGTGTACCCTCTTTATATTCCAAGATTTGGAGCATTTTCATAATTACAAAGGCATTTACAGATTGAAAATCTCAGACCAATTTTCTGCATTTCACTCAAAAGCATTATAGATTCTAGTATGTTAAAAACAATAAGATTCAGTGAAATATTACATATTCATTTCAACCCTTAATCCTTTAACTTATAATACAAAGTAGATTGTAGGCACCAAATTAAAATATAATTTGCTGTTTTCAACATTGACTCAATGAGGTTAATTTTGAGGGATTTTGTTTCTTCTTAAAAACCTTAATTGTGTGGGTCTTAACTGTACAGCCACCATCAAACAAGCAAATACCAGCCTGACGTTGCCGGTGAGACCCTCTGCTATGGCTTCCTGTGGTGAGGAGGTGAAGGGACACAAATGATGGGCAGCAACTTGCTCAGCAAGATCTGTAGGCCACATAATACTGAAATTTGTTATTTTAGTACTATGTAAAATTAATGGTGGCTACAACTGTAGATACAGGAACTGTCTTGATACAGTTAACCAATAACTCCCTGAAGTTCTTGACTATTGGTTATTGATCGAATATGATGTTTCATTCTACTTTAAGGTATTGTTTTGTCATCCCTGTAGTGCGAGACACAGTTATCAAAGTGCTCCTATAGTAGGAGTAGTTTGGCCTTTGATTTGAAAGTTAAATGTCTCTCTCAACATTTCAGATTTTAATCTATGAAAGAAATATTAGCTGTGAAACCAGGGTAGTTTTTTTAACAAGGGACAAATCTCTAGCTGTTTCCTTAACACCCCCAGCCCACAGTATTCTACTTACTCTCTCTGACCTGATATTTACTGTTCAACATCAAGACAATTTGTACAAGTATACTTTGAATTCGTAGTGTGCCATGGAATGAATGCTTCCCTTTGATGCAAAATTATGATCATAAAAATACAACAATGACAAATGACAATTTGATATTGTCAATGACAAGACAGTTGTGTGACCAGCAGTGTCTAAAACAAACCAGTGTAATCCAGTAGCAGTACTATAAATATATTTGAAAGATCAAATAATGAAATAATTTTCACACTCAAATCTGTTACAAGAACGAATAGAAAATTCACACAGCAAAGTGAATATATCAAACAACTTATGGTTGTTTAAAGTAGACTTCTTATGGTTGTTTAAAGTATTAAGTCACAAAAAATGATTAGTCAATATGAGCAATCACAATACTGTTCTTTCTGAAGAAAAAAAGATGCAACTATTAATGAGACATCAATAGTTTGATGGGATGGCTCAAAGTACGTATGGAAGAGGGCAGCTGTCCAAAACTTGCTCTTTGTGCATTCCCTCCTCTTAGCACAGTGACTGTGCAAAGAACAGTCCTGCAGCCTTTGCAACACGTGGCCTCTTTTCCCAAATGGGAACTTCACTTGTTCCTAAATATCCAAAAGATCTTTCACATTTTTGAAAATCATCTTGCAATATGCAAGGTAGCACACACTTTTTCAAAAGTATGTTATGTTCCAGTAATCCCCCCTCACCCCAGATGGAGGTTTGTGACTAGGGGCCAGGAAGAGACATGGACTTTTGAAACACCCGTGCATCTCTTGGGGGCCCTGGATAAGGGGGTGGGGGCACGTTGTGTTGTCCATCTGAAGTAACTGCTTGCTCATAAGTGGGTAGTCCTGAATCGTCAGTTCTCAGAGGAAGGGGGTTTAAAGAAAACTCTTCATGCCTTCTGAAGATATTGGCTGAATTACGTCTTCTGCTTCTTACATAATCCAAGTACCTAAACAAAAGTAACAGCAGGTAAGTGGAAACTTCTGCTTTAAAGGGAAGCAAGAATAAAGTCTTAATCATAAAATAAACAAAACTCAAAACAACCCAAACAAACTCCACAAGAGAAAAAAATCATGCCTTCAGTGGTCACAAAAACCAGAGGCCAAATACTCTCTCCAAACCACAGGGTAAGAATAGCTAAGTAATGTAAAATTTATAGGGAAGAGAAAGCACAGAACCCACTTATATTCCTTTTAAGTTTAGGACAAAGGAACAAGCAGGAGTAGAGCATCGGTAAAAAAGCATTTCCTCCAAATTACATCATCTACTATTACAACTACTTCACATCTGAGGTAGAGCACACGCCAGGAGGAGCATACAGCCTCCTTTAAAGAGCCAACAGAACACATTAGACTTCCCATTGCAGGCCCAAGGCTACTAAAATTATTCCATCATTTTAGTAAGATTATTTTAGAACCAAGAACACACACACAACAAAGAAAAAAGCAAACCCAAAGGTTTGGGTGTGCAAGTGTTGTTTTATGTTTTTGTATTATTAAAGGCAGCATAACTACTGCTAGTGCTCACCTAACTTTGCTTCTAGACAAGTAAGAACTAGAACTTTCACTGATTCTCTGAGAATACAGTTAGACCAACCCCCAGGGATTTTTAAATACCATTCTTAAGCAAGAGTTTGTTTTAGTGTGTGTTTGGGCTTTTTTAAGCAGTGAGATTCCTTACCCTGGTGGTTGCCTTGATTTGCATCGGCTTTTGCAGCAGTAGAAGATAACCAGTGCAATTATAACCAACAGGACTCCAGCAGCAACCAGGCTGATGAGCAGTCCTGTGACATTAACCTTTTGTAGTGCCTCATCACCTGAAAATAAACATTGCTGATTTTCATTATGTGTTCTTTCCATCTACACGGTTTGCAGTTTACACTGTACAATACTACTTTTGCTGTGCTATAAGGCAGTTCCTTCCACAAATGTCTTACTTGCTGTGAGAAGCTGTTAAATCTTCGCAGCACAACCCAAGAGTGTCATTCACAGTCAGCTTAAAGCAAAAGTGAGTAGATAGCCCCTTTTCTGTACATAAAACTGTTGAGATGCCTGTCTTCTAATGCCTTCCAAATATTCCTTCATGTACTTGTGACCTTGATCAGGCTGTAGATCTTTCCTCAAGTCATACTGAGCTTTTTTAATTAAACCTATGGGATCAGACTACTCTGAGCCTAAATCAGACTGTTCTATTACTATTAAATAAATGGGGGGAAGGACAAATGAAACAAAACCACAAAAAGTAGCCACAGAGTTACTGTAAAGTTCACCAATTGTGTCATAAAGAAATGGTCAAGAAAATTACAGTATTTACCTACAGACCTATAATGGATTCCACTTTAAGATGCTTCAGATTTATTGTATCAGATAATGAAATATACTTGTACAGTTTACACTGATCTTCAGTAAAAAGGTAATTTCTAATTTCCTTAACTGAAGGCATGATCTATTAAGAATGTACTGTTATAACAACCAGAAAATATTGCAATACAAGAAAAAAGTAAGAAGATGACTTACCTATTTTTATTTTAGGGCCTTTAATTGAATACTCTTTCCAAAAATCCATCTATAAAACCCCAAAAAGAATCATATTTATATGAGATACATAACTGACAGGCCTATGGGTTCATTTTTAATTTGGTACCTTGGGCAAAATTTAACAATGGCATAAATAGAAATAACTCCTACTGAAGGATTTGTATTTGTTCATCCCATTATATTTTTCTTATACAAGTTTGCATTAAAATTTCTTGAAGAAAGAAATTCTTGGTTTGTAAACCAAGTTGGTAAAAGAGACAAGTGTATTTAACCATCCAGTGTTACCTCATATTTCTGCCTAATTACAGTAGAAGTTAGGATATATTCTGATACCAGAAAGGTGGTTACAATTAATCTTTGTAAATCGCTACAAAAGAGAATTTATCAGGCAAAGCTAAGTTCTTAAGAATCCAATACAAACAGTATTTGAATTCATATCAGCTAGGAAAAATAATGGGATTCATTTAAGAGAAAAACTTTTATGTTTTATGACATTTAATCAGGCATTAAATGTGTTTAGCTATAATTTTCACTTTTGCTACCTAGCAAAAGACTCCACCAAGATTCCAATTTAACAATTTCATCTTTTTCTTAGGAAAATGTTAGTAATGGCAAACTAACATTCCCACCTTCAGAACAGGAGTATATTCCTTGCTCTTTCTGCAGCTTAGTGCAGAGCACACCTAGAATCACAAAGAGATTCTTGCTGCATGTGCAACAACCAGTCTTCGGATAATCCTCACATTCCTTTATTGGGCTGAAAGGTTTCTCATTGTTTCTTTTTTTTTTTCTATGCCAGGTTTCTTCTCAGCTACATCTAGGTAGGGAGATAGAATATGGTGCTATAGAAATACTCAGCAATAGCTGAACTGCAGATTTTTTCTATACTGGCCTCTTACAAAACACTTCTTTGGCATGACACAAGGATGCAATCAGCCAATTAATACAGACAGCATGTGCAAGACATTTAAGTTGGATGCTGAGGAGTTACTAAAAAACCCAGAAGTCTGAAAATATAGGAATATCCACAAGTGGGACTTCTGAAGATTAATTTCTATTTGTTTGCATAATTAAAGCCCATATCTAACATCTTTAAGACAACAATACACACTCAAGTGCATTCACTGTGTACATAAAGCAAGAACCCCATTGGGATATCTACTTTTAGAGTCAGATAAGTAGTCATCTTTAAGTGCTGTGTTAGAGGAGTTACAGTATTTGTGTACAATAATGATTTAGTCAATAACCTCCCTCAGTATATTAAATATATTAAATTCAGTTTGAACTGCTACCGTTTTATCAGGGTCTTCAAAAAATTCTCTTGCTTCTTCATAATTGCACAGTTCTTCATAGCATTCCCTTTCCAGGTTATCAGCTGTGAATGCTTCAAAATCAAATCTGTTGTTCAGAAGATGTCGTCCAATGAATAAATTGGCCTCCTTTGCAGATGTGAACACTAATTTAAAAAAAAAAAAAATCAAGTTGATTTAAAACAAGTAAAGAAGGCTGAGTTTGGTGTTTTTAAAGAATGGTTAAGATCTGAAAGGAGTACATTGGGATAATTTTCCCTAGCATCTCTCAGCTACATACAAGAAAAAGAAATATCAAGGCCTCCTCTTAAAATGTCTTCTTCACTATCTTTTCTAACTATGTAACATAAAATAAACATATTTTCCTTTCTCATAAACTATCTCAGCTATTACTTATCCTGGCCAAAAGAATTTGATTGTCATGAGAGCTGTTGATCAAGTTTTGGTGTTACCCCTTCTGGGATGTGAGCATCAGTTTTTATTGGAGCTCTTATGAACAAAGTAATTGTCACATAAAGCAGAAATTTAGCCAGATCCAAACTGAGCAAGACCCTGACCTAGAGGGGAAGGAGGAAAGGGAGGGGGCCAGAGTGGGGGAAGGAAAAACCAAAACTTGTCCTTCTAAAGAATCCTCAATGTACATTTATCAATATTCTGGTATCTGTGAGTACCAAATTTTATCTACAGAATTTGATTTCTAAATCACAGCAGCAGACTCCTATTCATTTTACAATTGTTTTCTTTTCACAATCGTGGCATCAAGTTTCATGTAAAGGTCACATATTGCCAAGTTAATTTGTTCTAAATTAGTCAATGATATGAATTTTACTGACAATAGGCACTTCTGAAGACATTTCACTATTCTCTTCTTTTGTGTTCCATGAGGCCTCATGGAGTAAGTTGTGAGGTGAGATTCCAGAACAGTGAGTGAAATTGTAGAAGGCTTTGAAATACAGGAATGTATTTCCTCACTAGGCATTTTCCATAATCAAGTTTTAGCCTGCTCTTGCTACAGTATTAAAAAAATAATAAAAAAAAATTGTTACAGGACAAAACTAGATTTCTGGCTTGGCTTTTAGTGAAAGCCTAATCTGTATCCAAGAAATGCAGGCTATTTGGTTGAGCAAAATGACTAGGGGATTATTTTTGCAAGTGTAATGCAGAAACAGCATTGTTACATACCAAGCCGGATGGCTAAAAAAGGAGATGAGATTCAGGATAAAGTTATTCAGCTACAAATTAGCTTTGTGCTCTTGTTAGCCCGTTTGGCAAGATTATCACATCACACAGGAATTTTCACCCTAATAGTTACTGTTAGATCTTGCAGTGGTATAACAGTTTGCTCTCTGAAAACTGAGAAAACTGCAGCGTAACTTACATACTGGTTGTTTATGTCTTTAATATTACAGTATATCTAAGGAATATTACAGCATATATTTATATAATTTACATACTGTTATAGTGTATACTGAAGGAGATACACATATGCACAGGCATTTGTCTTTGTTATTCTAAAGTAACTGCGAAAAAATCTAAGCTTAAAATATTTATACTATACCTACAAGTAACCAGAGAAAAGGACTTAACAAAAAAAAACCCCAAAACTAAAACCCAAAACCAAAATCAATACTCCCTCAAACTCACAAGTGGAAATGAATTACATGGAAAAGAAAACATTATCAATATTCTTGGTTCAGTGCAAATTACAAAAGTAATTTCAGTCTTCTGAAGCAGAGATCTTCAGTTTTGCTCTGCAGTGTTTCACTCTTTACCATGCAAGTCTTATTAGCTGTCCTTCTAAATTAACTTAGAGAACCGTTGCAGTTTATTTTAAATGGAATGTATAGTCAAGTTGCCTGGAGCCTAGAACCCAGGGATCCATAGATCCTTTTCTCTCGTCAAGATTTTTTATCCATTTATGTGCACTTTTTTTCAGTTTTTTCATCTCCATCTCCAACTTACTTGCAACCCTGTGATTAAGACAGTATTTACAGAATGAAACAAATGGATTTGAATTGTCTCCTAAATGTGAGGGACCTGGATGCAGTTCTGGTTTGACAAAATGACCCATACAGTTTTAGGATGCCTAGCATTTAATTAAAAATGCAACCACACAATATGCTCAGTAAAGTAACTCTGCTGGTAAAAGATGTTCAGAAAATGCTGAAGGGGGGACCTTTGGCAACTCTTCCACTTGCTAAATTATGGGACAAAGGGTTTGGCCCTTGTCTTTCCAATTCTGTGTTTAAAGGAGGAGTGGTCTGGGCCTATTGTCAGGAGAGAGTTCTCACAGGAACTCACAGGCAGCCTGATGCTTTATGCCCAGAGCAATACAGATTTTAACAAATCATCTGTCTCAAGCATTTTTCTGCTAGCCATGGTTTCTGCTCCACATAATACTCCTAAGGAGCCTCCTGCTCAGTGTGATGACTTCTTAAAGTCCGTCTTAAGGTTTCAGCATTCCTTGTCAGCTCAGAGGACCGGACAGCTAAGTTAAAAATCTCTTTTTGAAGGCCTGATGCTTAAAATGTTAAGCACCACATGGCTTTGCTCTGCAGTGCTTGAGTCCTTCTGGGGAATTTATTTGGTTTTACGTCACCTCCTCTCTCCTTCTCTCCCTCCAATGCGAAGAACTGCAAAAGCAGCACTATGCTTAACCTTCCAGGTGTGGTAAGGGGGTCTGGTATTGAGAAAAAATACCAATTTCAAAGAACAACCAAATAGACTCTTTCAAATACAAAGTGATTTCAGATACACAAACAAAACTGTGATGTGCTCAAACAGCACCAAAGCTATACTATCTCAATACAGATTTCAAACTTTTTGAATTTTGATGTTACATAAAGGATTCTGGTTGTATCAACGACAATAATCCCAGAGGCCTAGACAAAATTCAATTGTCCTAATATGCATTTATTAGTAGATCTGATAAATACTTGATATTGACACCCAAGTCAATTACCAATACTTTCAGCAAAAGATATTAAAATATTATAAAACTAAGCACAAAACAGCTTAATTTTTAAAATAAAGTAAAAAAATCAAAAAGCCATACCAATAAACCAAAAGCAAACCCCAAAACAACCAGACAAAAAAGAAAATACCCATTAAACTAGGCAACAAAGCAAAGTTAGAAACAATTTTGGAAAGCATAAAGTCATATTATAACTAAGTTACCATCTTTCCATTCAGGTTGTTTCAAGTTATTTAATCTCCCAGGGCAGTGAGGAAACGCCAACATCATGACATGCAGTTGACACAGCACTACCAAAAACGCAAACATGGCCGGGATCTGTCAGACAGAAACTAACGTGAGTTAAAAAAGAATGGCAGCACAAACTTCTGAAGTGTCAGCGATGAACCCTGAATGAATCCTGTCAATGAAGTCATCCAGCGCAAGCACCTACACGCATTCGAGGCTAATGGGTCCCGTGAAGAAAGACACCAATCCGAACTGGTCCTGCCTGTCTCTTGCAGAGTTCTCATTGTGTAACATTCGCACATGTCACCAGGGCCGCTCTCGCCACCTCCAGCTCTCCTCTTCCTGCTAAACAGAGCGGCAGCCCCGTTCGCTGGCGAATTGCCGGGGAAAGAGCCCCCGCAGGGTGCCCCAGGTAGGCTCTGAAACTGCAGAGCTACGCCTTTGCTGCCGGAGCAGGTAATAAAATCTCCCCAACGGGAACAGCTACAAAGCCCGTTTGTCAGGGGGATGAAATAAATCCGCAGCTCTTTACAGAGTCACCCGACGCAGGTAAAAACACGATCACCGCCCGAAGCGGGGACGTGCGGCGGCCACCCGAGGGCACCGGGGACGCCGCCGAGTGTTCCCGCAGGGCTGCCCCATTGCTCCCCAGGCCCGCCTACCACCCGAGCACAGCGTTCTGCCTCTGAGCCCCTGACCCGGGCAGCTCCGGGAAGTGGCCCCAGGGAGCGCCCCCGGCCCGCGGCCGGCGCGGCGGGGAGAAGGAGCACCTCATCCCGCTTCCCACCGCGCTGCCCTACCTGTCCCGGCGGGACCCGGGCGGAACGCCTCACGGGACTGCCTCTGCCGGGGCTGTGCGGCGGGACCCGAGTAGAGTAGGTGGTGGGACAGCCTCTGCCGGGGCTGTGCGGCACCAGCGGCGCTTCCTGGAAGGGCGCGGCGCAGTCACGGGGCTGCACTCGGGCCGCCCCCGCCCGCGCTGCCCCAACCCCGGCGGGGGCCGCCCTGGGCGGGAGCAGAAACGCCCCTGGAGACTGGGGGAGAGGGGATATGGGAAGTGGTAATGCCGCCGGGGAGGCAGCCGGCGCGGCGGTGCTGGTGTTCTCCCTCGAGCACTACCCTCCCTGGGCTATGTTTCCACGCACCTGCGTCTCTTCTAAGCTCTCGCCCAGCCCCTCTGTGGCATAGGCAGCAGGTCCTTTTTCCTTCTGCGAACCCCGTCTGCTGTTAAACCTGACCTTTTGTGCCGTGGGTTAATGGCAGTGCTGAGAACCTGGTTTGGGTTTTGCTCCTCCGAAGGAAAGCGCAGCGTGTGCAGATGGCAGGCTGCCTGCTGAGCAGGAGCCGGGGCAGGGTGTGCCTCCCCAGCCGGACGATGCAGCGAGCGGCTGCTCCACAGTTACCAGCTACTTACCTAACAGAGAGATAGATAGCACTCACCCAACTATTAGACAGCCTTGTCCCCACCAAACTTTCCGAGCCAGGTAGCAAATCACGGCGGGGAAAGGACCAGCAGTAGTTTTACACACGTGAAAACTTTTTTGTTGTTGTCTGTTTGTTTGTTTTGTTTTGGGTTTTTGGTTTGTTTGTAGGTTTTACTGTTTGGGGTTTTTTTGTTAGATTGTTTTTGGTCAGTAAAGGTAAACCTTAACCTTACAGGCTAGCAAATGGCAGAAGTGGTTCCCTGAAATGCATGAGGCTGGTTTGCACCAGCACACACCTGTTCCAGGAGCTCCAATCTGTCTCCTTCCCACAGCAGAGGAGCACCCGGGCACAGAGGCCAGGCTAAGCACATAGATCTGTGGCTCTTTTGGCTTCTCCAAAGGACAAGATAGAAGCAGTTAAGTACTTCACGTTTGTTGTAAGGATTTGATTAATACTGGCTGCTGGGAACATGAAATATGTGAAAAATTTTGGGATAGGCTGGGTTGGGTTAAAAGCTGCACACCAAAGAAACTCTCGAGACACGTGAGTGGAATGATTTTGCTTACCAGGAAATCCAGGGACTGACAGTGATTTGTGTCTGTGAGTGCATGTCTCCAGTAGTGACTCTGGATTGTATTCTTTATTTAAGTTCTTTATTTAAGTGACTTGTATATACAGAAGCAGGAAAGAGCAGAATGAGGGGCTATTGGATAACGCCAGTGGAAGTGATCAGAAATTCCCTGGAGAAAACCAGAAACTTCTGATGTGTAAAATAAGGAGAACTGTTTGGAGGAATGATGACTGTAGTTAAATATTTACTTTATGACATCAACACACTGCAGTTAAGAGGTACTTGATGAATATGTAACTTAAAAGCTGGGCTGTAATGCTTTTTAGCTGGTGGAGATCTCAATAAAAAATTCAGTATTCTGATTATGAATGTGCTTATAATACAGTGGAGAATGAAGATAACAATATTTTAAAAGAAGACAGTGTAGATTGTTTATTATCTAGCTAATACTAATGAGACAAGAATACTTAGTTGCTACATGTTGGAAAAGAGGAGAAACTACCATTAAATTTTAAAAGACCTTACAGCTCTGTCCCATGCCCGTCTACTCAGCCCTCACCCTGAGTTCCTACCTGACTGTCTCAGAGAGGGTGGTGTCAGCAGTGAAGTAGCTGCTGACAGCTCCAGTGCAAGGGCATGAATGCACAAGGACTCTGTGGTGCATTTAAGTGTAAGTAAAATATATGCATGCCTATGTGGGAACTTCTTATGTGTTGTAACAACAACTTTGTATGAGGAAACTCTGCTGTATAAGCAGCAAATAATCTCCATTGTGTTATGTCACCATTGTGTATAGAGTGCCACCACTGTTAATAGAGAGGGAAAAAGATTGTTAGAATTGCTTCTGTATGCCTTCTGGGGAGTGGATGTGGATCCCATCCCTTGGCCCTGCCCATATCAGAGAAGAAGGCTCCAGGTGATGGATCAGCCCCATCCAAACTCTGCTGGAACTCAGCCCTGCTCTGAAGATGGAGGAGCAATACAGTAGGACTCTGGTGGAGAGTCCATCAGAGCTTTAACTCTCACCAGTCGTTATCCAAATGTTTCTGTGTAGCTTTCAGAAAAAAAATTGTGTCTTCTGTCTCTGTGTGCATGGGTGCCTGTATATATGTGGTGGAGGTTTTTCAGAACCATGTGACACAGAACATAAACACTATAGCGTTTATTATTTATTATTGAGATGTAACAAGAAAATATGAGATTGTTATACATTAAGAAAACAGGACAGGGTAGTTTTCTGGTTTGGAAAAGATTGTCACTTTCTCCTTTGTGCTCCTCTGAGCTCAGCCTGTGTTCCCATCTTCATGATCTTGAGGACTGTCAGTGAAATTTTCACTCAGGCTGTCTATACTGGTAAATGGATGTATGAAAATAGGGTAAATAAAATATTTCCCATGTATATACAGTTTTTAGCGTGGCAGAGCAATAAGTACCTTTTGCATTTAACTTTCCTACTTGTGAAGTAATTTTTCAGGTAAAATAGCTTTGATTGGCAAGCTGTGTGATGAAGAAGCTCAGAAGGATGGAACCATCAATTAAGATGTTATTTTCATCAACCATTTCAGATAAATACCAGTATACATTATAGTAGATACATAACTAAAAATATTCTGAGATTTGGGAAACAGGAAATTAATTTATATCACTTTCTTTTAACACTGAGTGAATATATAATTCATATTTCTAAAAATATCTCTAACTTATTTGCCATTCTAGCTAGTACACTTATTCACCTGTATTTTAAAACTTCATTTGTTGCTGTGATGTTTGGTAAAATATTGTTGGAGAAATTAAATATGGTGCTGTTGAACTGAACCAGAATTGTTTGTTCCCTCACGAAAGGAAGATGATACCAATTTAAGATGTCTATGCACCAATTATTTGATTTTGAATACATTGATTCTTTTGCTGCAAATAAATAGTTGTGTATTCATTTTTATTATTCAGGTATTCATCTTAGTATAGTAAAGAATAATATGCTTTACTGATTTTTGATTAGGAGGAGTTTGGATTAGGAAATCAACTAATTCCTTGTAAGCTATGTCCCATTTAGATCCTACTGAGGATTTTCTTTTGACTCTTGGGTACAGAATCATGAAAAGTAACACCTTCTACCTCATCCCAATATGCAAATATATCCTACCATGATTCAAGTGATAAATTTCTTATTTGTCAATTGCTCATTCAGTGTTTATCAGTTGATCTGATAATGAAATGACACAAAAGTATAATTGAGAATTACTCCTCTCATCAAGGATATTTGGGACTGTGTGTATCTGGTCTGTTCTGTGCAATGGTTTATTTGATATCCTGAACCCTATGGTATAGAGTTGTCCTTTACACAAAACTATTTGAAGTTCTTATGTTTGTTAACTAAATTTCTGCCCCGTTAGCTTGATTTAGGAGTAATTTTTTTTTTTTACTAGTGGTAATTGAATATAACAGACTTTAATTATTGATTTTGTACAGTTAACATCAAAGGGCTTTGACTATCATATTCAGCAATAAACATGTCAACAAGCAAGTGAACCATATCAGTATCTTGGATGAACCTGCTATCCCAGTCCACACAGTACATGTGGGGGAGGAAGGGTTTTTCTGGACCAGGTCATATTTGAAAAGGACAGTTTCTTTTTTGGGGTATTCCCTGGTGTTCATTATACGTTCCTGTAGAAATAACTGGTTTTCCAGTTATCTTTTATTAGAACAATCAATATATAATAACTTATATTATGTTGTTTGACAAACATATAATCAAATTAATCTTTACTTGGAATAGACATTAGTATTTTAATGATGCTATAGTAGTATTATAAGTATCTTTTAACTATGGCTGAATTTCAGATGCATCGTTTTTAGTTAGGGCTATCACTTCCTCCCCACAAGACAGGGTGAAGAATTTTAAGTGTACAACATGAGATTCTTTTCAATTAAGGAGTTGAATTTAGCTGTTTAGCTTCTGCTGAAGTTATTGCTTCTTATCCTTCAAAAGGCTGTTAGTGAGTTTTCCAATTGAAAAAAAAATTCTGGCACAAATATCCTATGACAGTGTAGGGGGAAAAGCAAGAAACATGAAAAAAAATAGGGTTTTAGTAGCAAAATAAGTAGAATTTTAGAGACAGGTTGATTGATCTATGTCAGTTGTTAAGTTTCACAATGAGGCATGATTTTTCAAAAATATTTTAAGAAAGCCTATACACATATTTTAAATATTTTGTTATTAACCACTGGGCTGTGAGATAATTTGTACTGGTCAGAAATAATCATAGACACTTGTCATAGTATGTAAATAACAAAAGTAATTCTACATGCAATTACAAAAGTTTGCTACTGTCATAATGCTAATCTTTATGGGAAAGTTACTCAACTAAAAATGCGTACAGAAGGTCAGTAAAAACCGTGCAGGGCTTAGTTTGACATATAGTTCTCTTTGTATTTGGTATTTGAAAAGGAATAGAAATGTCACCAGTGCTGAAGGGGACACAAACACCCACTCTGATTGCAGTAATGGACCCAGTGCTGTCAGCTCCCACTGCAGGCACTGAGAATGCTGCTCATCTAACAGGATTAAAATTCTTCATTGTCAGTTGCTCAAAATATTTTTAGGTGCAGTAAGTTTAATAAGACCAATCTTTTTTTGCTAGGGGAAAGACCAATAGGTTATGAGACTTGAACATACATGTCCTGATGTGAGCATTCCATGAAATGGTCTCTGGAAAACTCAGCATAAGTTGGTTTATTTGAAATTATGTGCTCCCAAAAATACACAGCTTAAAAAAATCATATCGAAGCCTTCTAACAGTGTGATGAAAATTGGCTTCTGGCTTTTCTTAGTACAGTTTTGGTGAGCTACTTTTTGATTAGTGAAATGAGCCTGTTTGGGTTTGGTATTTAAGGTTACTGGGCAAGGCCAGAAGTTCTTGGCCTCAAGGGGTGGGACAGTCTCATTGATGAAGGGAGGATGTAAAGGAGCTGAGCCAGGTTCTCTGCAGCTGTGCCCAGTGGCAGGACCAGACGTAACTGGTACAAACTGAAACACAGGGGCTTCCTTCTGAATGTAAGGAAACTTTTTTTTTTACTGAGGAGGTGACTGGGCACTGGCACAGGTTGCCCAGAGAGGTTGTGGAGTTTCTGTCCATGGACATATGCAAAGCTGGCAGAAGTGTCCCTGCTTGGGTGTGGGATGGTGGGCTCAATGACTGATCTCCTCCCAGCCTCAGCCATTCTCTGATTCTGTGATACTGTCTTCTAGCAGAGCCCAAGCGCTGATGTTTCCACTTTATCTCAGCTTTCTGAGGTCTGGGGTTTCTGCAGCTATTTCGGTTGCATTCCCTTGTTTGACTCAGTAACCCATTTCTCTGAAGAGTTGAGATCTTGGGTTTAACTGATTTCCTTTCCTGGTCCACACTAGAGGGAGCCCTGTGGTGGCCTCAGCTTTGTCCTGCAACTCTGTCTTTTAGAATTCGGAATCTTCCTGTTGAGGATCTGTTATCAAAGCAGAGAATATAAAGCTGTGTCATGGAAAGGCTTCATTTTCTAACAAAATCGAGCTTTTGAGTTGTTTGTAGGTGAAATAATGTAACAGCAGACTGACAGCTTTCGCTGTGTTTTAATTCTGCTCAGCTGCAGTGGCGACTGACATGTCAGCTTCTGACATGCATTAATGCAAAAGATATTGATGTTTCTGTTATGCTTGGCACTTACTTTGGTAGCTGTGGAGATATATTTGTGAACTGTGTGTTTGTTGCTGTGATACAGGCAGATTCTATTTGATATGTATTTGGTTGATCCACAAGGAACTTGTTTGTGATTGTGGGAGGGTTGCTTGAAGACTTTAGGTAAGAAAGGGATTTTTAAGTTTTCTTTAGACAAGTAAGCTTAAAAATGCAACTTATTTGCACTGTCAAGTAGAAGCCAGCTTTAACTGAGAGAGGTGCTAATTTCATGTGCTTTTATTCAAGCAGATGTAATGGTTGTTAGGGATGATAACAGATCACGTTTTTACTGGTTTTCATGTTTACTGAATTAATAGACAGTGACATTAAGCTGTATTTTTTCCTGCATATTGGGCTGTTCTTTTTATGTTGATTTATATTGATTTAAATTTCTGGAAAATGGCCTAGGACATTACACTCATATAAAGAGCAAAGTGAATATTACTGAATTTGAAGAAGCAACCAAATGAAAGTTCTGGGGGTTTTAGTCCAAGTAAGAGAATGCCACATGTGTGAGCTAAAGCCAGCACTGCTCTGTTGAGGATGCAGTCATTCTTTGCTGTGGTGTAAAAGCTGGTTCTAAAAACACTTGTAGATTAAACAGAAGATTTTCTGAAAAATCTGATTAAGGTCAGTGTTGACAAGCTGCCTAAATAATCTCTCTGCCTAAGAAAATATGCAGAAAATTTAGTTAAGCTGTCTCCCTGCAAAGAGTGTTCCAGCAAGGAGTATGGTACAAATTCTTTTGTCTCTTTTTGCTTTATGGATCCCCCTTTTTTCCCAACAGAGTAGTTTAAGTGACTGCATCTCAGGTGTATACACAATTCTTGACATTTATATCAAAAGCAAAATATTTCACAGTGGATGCCAAACTCTAATGCTTAGTGAATGTCCCTTCTTGGGGACAGAATCTGTGTTGCTCTGGGAAGGTATGCAAGCAATACTTGACTTGTGTTTTAGCAGAGTCTCATGTTGTCACACTCATGTAAAGGTATTGATGTGTATTGGAAAAGGTTACTGAGCCCTGGCTCAAGATGGTTTGAGGATGCTTTCTATAAAATTCTTTATTTCCTTTTTTTCTTTTTTATCTGGCGATTGTACAGTTGGATATGAAAAGTCTTGTGGAATTTCCTTGCTTCTGGATCTTGTGGAGCAATTTTTTTTAATTAAAGAAAATATCCTGAGAGAAGGGACTAATGTGGGTTTTGTTGGACTGGTGACAGAGTTTGTGTGACATGGAGGATTGCAGGGCCTTCAACAGCCTCCTCCACAAATACATGAGGCAATAAAAGCAGCAATAAACCATTGGAAAGGGCTCCAGTCTTTCACGTTGGAAGGGGCTTCCACAACAGAAGGGACCATTTTGATTGTGGTGTAGATCATACATTTTCTTCTCTAAGGAACAGGGTTTTTGATGATGTTTTCTTTGGTTATTTAACCATTGACTCATTTCCTCAGGTAGTTGAGATCTTATCTGCTACTTAATTTTTATCCAGACTTCCTTTTGTTCTGCTTTTTTATGTTCTCCTAAAGAGGAGTTAGAGTTGAAACTTTTTTTTCATCTCTATGCATTAATATGAAATTGCTTTTTCTGAACAAAGATGCATCTTATTTTGTCTTTGTAAATAATGATAAATATATTAATTAAGACGCTTTGTGGACTCATATTATTTTCTTAACAAACTAATGATCAAACAATACAATATATAAACAAGTGAATAACTTGTTCTGCCTTTTTCTTTCAGGTGCATTTTGCAAGTCTATGATTGGCAGTTTTGAAAGAGAAGAGCTATTCCAGTGAAATGGATTAAACAAGTGGGTTGAATCATGGTGTGTGAATGTTTTTGAGACAGTCTTGCTTTCGTTCAACACAAATCTTGCGTATTTAATCCCTGTACTCTTTGTGTCCATAATTGAGATGCTGTTTGTTTTGCTAAACAAACAAGAACTTCCTATTAACTTCTAGCAAGGAGATCAGCTGAATTTCCCCCCATTATTTAATTATTTACTGTATCCTACTTTTTCGTCTCTTGCCATGAGTTTGGGTTTGTAGTAATGGCAGTGCAGTTTCAGAACTAAATGTCTTCTGATTCATTTCTTAGGTTTTTCTCTAAGAAAAGAATAGTGAATATCATGTGAAAGATAGTAGAAGTTGAAAAGTTGGCCATTTGAGTTTAAAAATAAAAAATGAAATTTAAATAACTTGTGTCTCTATTGATATGGTTTTGGGCATATTTACTTCTTTCTGTAGGGAGACAGAAATCGCATAAAATAACATGGACTTTTAATTGTCATTGAACAAGGGATGAGAAATTCTGCTATCTGTTTAACGCATTTAAGGCACACAAGAAAAAATAAGTTCTAGGAGTCGTTATGAATGTGTTATGAATTTTCTTACTCTTTTGAGCCTCTAGGCCAAAAGTATTTGGATGATGTGATGGTTTTAAAGGACTGGCAAATTTGACTTTGTGTTATAAGTTCTTGGATTCCACTCTGGTGGAATCACTATTGCCATCAGTAGGGGTTTTTTTCCCAATGCTGAAATGTCCAAGTTCTCTAGAAAAATGCTTATGATTTATTTTTCATGGAAGAAAGATGTTAGAAAAATTATTATACCAGTTATGCAAGGAAAAGCTAAATAAAAATACTGCATAAGACCACTTTGAGTTGCTTGACTTTGCATATCAGAGTACTGAAGAATCTAAATGAAAGAATATCATGATGCCATGGTGTAAGTACACCACATGAAATACATTTAAAATACAAACAGATATTAAAACTGTGCAGGCATAGGAAGTAAAGTGAGCAACTTTTGAATGCTTTGTAAATTCCACCAAGTACCAATACACACAAGAAGATACCTAGGCACCTCAAGGTACTTTGCTCAACTTCAGGCTCAGTGGGTGATGCTTTTAAAAACTGTGGTTTCTTGTTAGAGCAATCAAGACATTTTTTGATGCATACATCTATATTTGTGAAAAAATAGGCACTAAAGTGCATGATGAAAGCGGCAAGAACATAGGTACAAAGATAATACAGGGTAGGAAGCAAGGAAGACTAAACAATACGCTATTTAATGCTACTAAAATTACTCTATAAAGACTGTTTTCAGATGATTTTTTCTATAAACATCTTTATTGCATTAGGTGACCTGTTTTTTCAGGATTTTTTATAACATCACAAAATGAAACAAAAACCCAAGCCACCTGCTACCAAACTGCTTCAAAAACGTCTGTTTAGGATTAATTTAGAGAATTCTTTCAACCAAAAAGTATGTGTATATATTTATCATTTTAATAAAGATATATTCAATTAATTTTGAAAACCAGAGTAGAAAATTAATTTCCCTCCCACAGTCTTAATGAAGAAATAAAGAAACTAATTTCCCATTGCTGTTAGAGGGGTAATCCACTCCTTCACATATTAAGAAATTAATGTAACGCATCCAGTCAGCCAAAGAATCTCTGTTTCTTCCCCTCCCCCTAATCTCTTGCACCAGCTTATTTTGTGCAACACAATTATGAAAAACAAAATTGGAAGAGTCTTAAGTATTTTTTAAGTCTTTCAGATTTCCGTATATGTTAATTTTAGATCTGATGCTGTTTCCAGTAATATAATCTGTTAAATTTGATAGTGTTTGCCAGTTTTGGTTTTCTTTTAACAGAAAAGGAAATTTTACACTTATAATAACAATGTTGTTATTGTTAGAATTAGTAGCACAAATGAACTATCCCACGCCCATTTTTAAAAAATGCCAGAAAAATGTTAAGGAAGAATTGTGACAGACTTAATATGCCTTTATAGAATTTGTGGGGGTTTACGTGATCAAAAAGTGATCCTTTTTATTTGAGCTAAATACAGATGAAATATATTTTCTTTCTGATACCATTTTGTAATTCTAGGAGTATGTGCGAGCAGAGTTTTATAACTGAAAAACAGGTCAACATGTTATTTTAAGATATTGGACATGGGTAGTTGAGAGATGTTTGGAATTATGTTCTTAAAACAGACTTTTTGACCTACATAAGCAGCTTTATTTCTTTTTTTTATTAATTGCACTTCCTGCACAAGTGAGGCACTAGCTGAGAGTGTGAATGCAGTTTATGCCATTAATGTAAGAAAACCATGAGATTATGTTCCTTTAAGGAGGCAGTTTTCATTAAAAAGACTTGTTTTGAAACTAGTCACTTGCAGCAGACATTTTGGGGGGTTAATCTTTTTTTTTGATGGTGAGTAGTGTTCAGTGAAGCAGCTCATTGTGTACATAGCTTGTGAATAGCATCATTGATAGCAAAAAGCTACAGGGTAAGTATACATTTAATTGATTTCTTGATCAGGAATGCTTCTGCAACAGGCAGAACAATGGAGCTTTATTACCCAACACTGCTTGGTTGGTTGATGTGAATGTGGCATAATTCAGAAAATGGGGAGATGTCCAGAGCAGGAAGCATTGAAAATACAGCTGCTCCAAGGAGATGTAACACATGAAGCTTTTTGGGAAGAACTGAGACCATAGAAACGGAAAGGATTTATAAATCAAAGATAGGAATCCATGAACTTTTTTTTGTGTGTGCAGGGATTATGGAAAGAAATAAAATTCCCTCCTCTGTGTTCCTTTCCCCACCCCTCGGTTTGAGCAAAAGTAACCAAAACAGTGTAGGAAGACCTACAGAGCCATTTAACATGGGAGGAAGAGATAACTATGTATTCTTTCCATGAAGGGAATATTTTTAAAATTTTTCTTCCTTATCATATGCAATACAATGTCTCAGTAGTTGTCTTTTGTTATCTTTGAGAACTATAGATTCCGACAGAAGTGCAGTGTGTCTTTCAGGACTATTTTTTCTCTAATATTGTTTTGATATTTATAGGCAGCTGTATTAATTATTTTCAAGAATGAATCCCAGTGATTAGTTCTTCTGATATTTCTGGTAGATCTCATTCCCAGTATTTCAATTCATAAGTATTTCAGTATTTTCTTCTATAGATACATTTCTTGTAAACTCATCTTACTTAGTCAAAAACCATCACAAAAAGGCTAATGCTGCATTTACAAGTAACAGTCTAAATACAATAGTTAATAATTTGGAAGAACATAGCAAAAATGTTTGGGGACAAGTGTTCTCTTGTGTTTCTGAGAGCTTGACTCAAAAAAAGATGAAAAGCTGAAGAACAGTCCACTTCTTGTAGTTCATCCGTAGTGGAATTTGCGTTCCAGATGCATTGGTCTGATCGTATTAAAGAGATACAGGAAAATCATTATGAATGGAACACTAAAATGGAGTTTTGTAAATGCAAGCCAGATAGGAGGACTGTTCCCATTTTCTCTCTGGGATACCGTCACCATCTCTAAATTATTTGTATAACACATTAAGTCAAGACCAGCATTAAATACCGTCTCAGTATGGTTTTTTTTAGTTATATGGGAACCTCCTATGAGGGCATAACTTCAAGAGTGTGGAAATATTAATATATAAAATTTGGAAGTGTATCTGGTTGTCACCCATTTTTAATCCTAAGAGTTACTGACGTTTTCATGTCACATCAAACTTGTCAGCTCAGTTAGGATGTCATCTTATTAGAAGAGCAGTTGGGACTGAGTTGAATATAATCCCTGAATCATCATAGCCATATAACTAAAACTGGTGATGTACCAACCCCATTCTGTGCAGGACTGACATTGTCACTGATGTTTCAGACAGAAAGTTCTTCCTTAAAATGTTGCTAATCCCAATAGACTTTTAAAAATACACAGATAACGTTCTCTGGCCACAGTGGACAGTTACCCAAATTATTACATGTTGTTTTACTATTGACTTGTGCTGTCTTTGTGCAAATACTCTTGGTAGGTGATCATATTAATGGAACTAAAGAAATATCAATTGTATTTTCTTGTGAGAATTTGTGGTTCCATGCTCTAATTTTAAAATAACTTTAAGTGAAAATATAAAGTTAATAGGTTTTTTTTTTTTTTTTTTTTTTTGGTGTACCATGTTCAAATTACCCCAGAGGATAGGGACATAAGTTTGCACATAAGGAACTTTAAAACAAACAAGCAAACTCAACCAATGCAACATAAACTGACATAACTGCAAGTATTACTTTCTAAAAATAGGATTTGATGGATTCCAAAATTGCTAAATAAATGTCATATTGGTATTGTATGAAATATCCCAAGTTAACAATTATACTGTTGATTTTAAGCATAAATTAATTGAATTTGGGTTAAATTTAGCAATAACATTGGCTGAGAAAGAAAAGGCTTTTATTGAAACAGCATTTGATTGGCATGTTTCACTATCAAGTATATATTGTGGTTAAAAAATGGGCACATGATCTAAAGGATATATTTACAATAAAGATGGATGCAGATTTGAGATGACATCTGAAGATTATAAAATTAACTTGTTTCTTCCTCAAAAGGGGATTTTTTTCTTTTTAGGTATACACTTCCAGGATTAATACTCAGAATTCTTGGTGAAAACCATTATAGGGATGATGAAGGTTTGCTTAGTATGTTAACCTTCTTAGATTGCCAAGCGTATGTTGAAGATTGGTGTGCTGTGCTGAGTCATAAACATCATGATTTCCAGCAGCTGCCGGAGCCAATATGTGCTGATCTGTTTCCATTTGTAGCACCGTCTTTGGACTTCAGTCCAAAGGTCAGCCCTTCTCTCTGGTCATTTCTTAGCTTCCAGCTGGGGCCCTGACAGGAATAAGTCTCATGTTACTGGTGAGAGTCCAAATTATGTCCCTGTGTAGTAGATCCAGATTACTTATTTAAAGACTTCTGCAGAGGAATGCTTTCTGACTTGTACTTTGGGAAATATTACATTTCCAGGTATTGTTTCAAATTAATATTTTAGGTTTTGCCAAGTAAATCACAGGATTTCGGGGGGGGAAAGGCAACTCATTTCACAGGGACAATATTATCTTTCCATAAAGTGTGATTTATGTGTAACATTAAATATGCATAACTATTTACTGTGGATTTTACTGAAAGACACTGACAATATACACCTTACGGACATTATGCTTTCATGCTGTTGTTGATGGCATAATCCAGGTAAAACACAAAGAATCTTGAGTGAAAAACAAATAACTTTTTTGTGCATTTGTATTTGAATTTTAAAGTGGAAAATAAGTGAAAAAGTTTCCTATATTACCTTCAAAGTTATGCTTTGTTTTCTTTAAAATGGGATATGTATTTCTGCAAGTCATCTCTATTCTCTGTTGTCCAGGAAGTGAAATATTTGCTGGAAACCTATTTATTTCTCATGTTCTTGATCCCGTTTATTTTTGCATCTTTCAGATTTGATCAAGCAAAATTAATGCATCCTAACAGGCAGTTATTAGATGATTGCAGCTTGCATTCCATGTTAAATTCAAACCTTTTTATTACAGCACTCATTTTCACATCATACTAGTTCTATTATGCCTTGCCCGACTTGGATGACTTTATATCCCCTTTCTCCCTCCTAGGTCTAGGCCTTCTTCCATGCAACTGTTCAGCGTGGATTTATTAATGATATGTTGATAGTTATAATAATGAATGTTAAGTTTGGCAGAGAACTACTTAGTAAAGTCATAAGCTGACACTAGGGTTACTACTTAAGTAACAGCTAACAGCTTACAATTTTGAAGCTGTTTTGAGTGAAACTTTAAAATGTTGTTTCATTATATAGTGCTATTTAAAAAAAATTGCTGGATATAATAGTTTCAGTTTTAATTCTCTTAGCATTTTCTATGAATGTTGCAAAGCAGAGTTCAACAAACCATTCTGTAGTATCTGATCTTTAAATAATCCAATTTTATTTAACATGCTATGCTTGTGTTATCTGGCTTTTTTAATCTTGAAGTCGGTGGGATAGCAGGATTGAGTTCTATATATAAGATTCTGCACCTGAAGGTCCAGCTATGTATTTCAGTAAATAAAAGGCTAGTTTAATTGAAAAGTGAAAATTCACTGGAAGGTCTACCAAAACGTAGGTTTTGATGACAAATTATTTGGACTGAGTAAGAATATATTTCTGAGCATCATCTTCATTCCGCTTATCATTTTAATAATGTTATTTCAGATATCCCATTAAAAATATACCTTTTTTAACTTGAGTGCTTTGGAAATGTTGATTTTTGTTATGAAGCGTTTTCTTTATCACGTGTTCCAGCAAAGTTGGGCTGTGTACAGTCCAAAACTCAAATGGCCTTTTCCTTACTGTTGTGTGCACTTTAACCAGCCATAAGATCAAATAATATTGTCATGGTTTACACTCAAGTAGACAAATATAATTTATTATATTAAAAAAACCCTAAAACCCAGTCAAAACAAACCCTAATAACGCAACAATGAATGTCTGCAGAAAAGTCATACTTGGGGCAAAATACCCTTTCACTTACAACTATCGAGCGGGGCATGTGAGATGAGAAAAAACACTGTCTGGTACGTCTTGAAAAACAAATTTTCTTCTGGGTGCCGTACACTTTAAAACGAATTTACATGGTGTCACCATAGGACAGAGTGAAGGATTTGGGGTCTGTTAACTGCATTTCTGTACTTTGGTTCTTTGTGAGCGTGCCCAAGCACAAAGCCCTCACGGTGCCCGTCCCTCCGCGGCGCTCCCTCAGCGCACCTGGGCGTGAGGGCGGCCGCGGCCGGGCGTGGGAAAGGGGCGGGGGTTTGGGAATAAGGCTCTTTCCAGCGAGATTTGCGCTTCACACGGGGCAGGGTGAGGGGTCCTGCTCTGGTTGTCCTGGAACAACGTGAAATTGGTGTTACACAGACGTGCGGTGCCTCTGTCCGTGCCCGCCGGGCCCTGAGGGGAGCGGGGCTCGGTGCCGGGGAGAGTCCCGCTGGAGCCGCGGCTGCTGCCCGGAGTGCGGGGCAAGGGGCTCAGTGCTGTTCCTGCTGGAGAACAACCTGCCTCTGCACCGGTGGAATTGGGGAAAACAAGGTGCGTGTAGTTTTATTTGGGTTTTTTTTGAAAAAGGCAGTTTTCCAGCCGGGCCTGGGCGGCCGTGCTGCTGTTAATATCTTGGGCCTGCCCCGAAGTGAGCGGTGTCTTTCCTTGTTTTTAATATGTAGGGCTTAGTGTCTTGCTTTTCATATGGGTTGGTTATGCAATGCCCCATCCAGAGCCTGGAAATACTAATTTAATTCAGTCAGACTTCTTTCCTCTGTGCATGCGAACAGTTTTGTCCTGCCACAGGTCTGTGAGGAAAATATGTGACCACCCAGGGCATCTCCTTGGTCAGTGCTGTGGCAATATGTATTTTATCTGAAAAAATAACTAAAAGTGTAGTCAACAGTAGAGTGCTTCGAGCTGCAAAATTTTTCTCAGTGAGAAAGTGTAAATTTGTCATTCATTTAGGAATTTGAACAAATATGTAAAACATCCACATTTATTGAGTATTTCTACTAAGATCTCATTCATAACTCTCATGTTCATGGTGAAGGCTAACACAAAAAGAGCTTTAAACGTACCATGTTCACTGCATTTGTGTCATCTTGAAAATGTTGCTTTTTTTTGATTGCTTATGTCTTTTACATTCAAGTTTTTATCACAATATAATGTAATTATGGCCTTCTAATACATCTTTATGGAAAGCTCATACATCCTGTCTTCTATCCTGCAAAAATCCTGCACCTGTTGATTGTGTATTAGACTGGGTACCCAAAGAGGGAGGAGAACTCCTGTCTGCTCTCTGTAGTCTCTACTGTTCTGGTGCTGTGGAATGAGGAGGACACACAAAACACTGTGTTGTGGTGCAAGGCTGCTCCTTGCCTTCTCCTGCCATTCCTGACCTCTTGTGGGAGCTGTTCCAAACCTGGTGCTGCAGAGACATCCTTACTCTAACCTGTAGTGAGATGCAGATATAAAGAATTAGAAAATTGTTCCTATGATGAGAGTCGATTTTTTTGGTCACTAATATTGACATTGTCTATGATACTCGGGCAGCAAAGAAACAATTTTCCTATATTACACACCATTGAGATAATAATGTAAGTATTTTCGAAGCTTTACTATAGGAATACCAAAATATTTAAGAGTAATGTTATTATAAGTTGTGTTGAGGAATGGTTTGTAGAGGAAAAAGTAGTACTTCTTGTCAGACATCTTTAAAGGAAGAGAGAAGAAAAAAAAAAGAAACAAAACAGCTTTCAAGGAAATCAGTTCTTTCTGAATATAAAAGTAGATACTTCCAAAGTGTTGGAAAGAGGTTGAATATCAGTAGAGCCTGACACAGCATAAACCTGTTTAATGTTCATATACTGTTGTTTTGGACTGACCCCTTACTTGGTGGCATCAACTCTTTAATTTCCTTGGTTTACACTTGGTATAGGTATTTCACAACTATCACTACAAACAAGCAGCAGCTACCACGTGGGAATGCTCCCTGAACACATCCACTCTTCTTGTAGTGAGTGAAATGTTGCAGATGAGCACTGAGAACTGCAGTTGTGCTTGCTTTGTGCTGGCAGGCCACTGCTGCTGGACAGGGAAGTTAGTTGGAGCTCTTATGACTTCTGATACCTTTATCCTTGCACACAGGATTTTTTTTGGAAAACAGTTTGATTTTTATTCCATGGCTGTAGCTGTAGTTGCAGTGCATCCAGTTCAGCACAGTTCAGTTGGTTGTCGACTAGGTGGCAGCATGGTGTTTGGAACGGACAGAAATTGATTTTTGGCTCGCTGAAACACCTCTGGTTTTATACCGTGCCTGTAAAAGTTGGGTACACCTGACTTTTATTAATCCGTTCAACATTTAATGTCTCTACACTAATAGCGAGAAGGATGCTGACTAAAAAATAGTGGGAAAAATAGTGGGATTGAAAGGTTAGAGAGAAGAATGTAATCCCACATACAAACATGTTGTAAGTAGAAAACAGTTTTACAGTCTTAAATAAAGTGCTGTTGTTTATGGTTTTCTCTTTTAATTTGAGCTGAAATGAGTTAAGGCATCTTTTGCTCATTTATTAGTTATATTTTTACTTGTGGTTGAAGAAATCTTCAGTTATTATTTATGATCTTACCATAATATTGTCCTATAAAAGACAAATACAATATAATATGTAATTATTTTTGATTACAGAAAATAAGGATCCTGATAATGTATATCTGTGTTAGCCCTACTAACCAACTTATATGATATGAAAATTTTAAATCACTTGTTATTGGAACATGCTGGCAAGCTTGTAAAGATAATATGTTTTCATCAAAAGAATTCAGATTACTGAAGGCAACCTCTTGTAGTGAGGGGAAAAATGCAGATCCCAAGCAATGTAGTACTTGGGAAAGCAGTTCCAGTCTCTTAAATTTCATCCACAATTCAACTGGTAGCTAATACAGTCTTTGGAGTAACTGACAAAACATTCTCTAGAACTTCACCCTTCCAGTTACATTTGTTATAGCTCTCTATATGATGGGACTACTCTTTACTGGATCTTGAGCTAAAAAGCTGATTTGGAGCACTGCAGTAATTCCTGGAAACTCCTATTATCACATCAAAATGAACTATTGCAGATTGAATAAAAAAAGGCTCTCAGAGACACTTTCCCGTATGCTTTCTGGGTCATCAGTTTGGTCTTTTCAGGAATGTGTTGTTCAGCTTTCTTTTCTTTTTTTTTTGTTTTATTATTATTCACATGGTGAAACAGAGCTGGAAATGCGCAGGAAAAAAAAAAAAAGGCTAAAAACCCACTTAAAACCTCCTAGGAGATCGGGAAAAGCAAAATAACCAACCAAGACCTATTGCTTCTTGACAAAGAAAACCTGAGAGTTCTAGCAGCTGAGAGTTTGTTTAATGCTTTTTCCAGAATTCTTTTAAAATCTGAAACTTTGGAAAGCATTATGCCATCGAGCAGATTGCTTCAGATTGCTGCTGTTTGATGATAGTTTTGTCAGTAAAGATTCTAAAGCAGGTTTTCAAGGACACTTGCTTTGCTCTCTATGGGGGTGATGTTGGTCTCCTACCCCAAAAGGACACGATACTTTCCTAGGCTTTAACAAAGGTAACTCTGGAACAAGTGTGCAGCTTCCACCTTTAAAATCTTTACACTTATCTAAAAGTTAAAAAAATGCCATTGATTTTAGGCCAGAAACTGCTAGTACCAGAGATAAGGACAGTTTGATGTGACTAGGACTGCTTTGTCTTTGGAAAATAAGAAACACAAGCATGTTCACAAATCTTTTCCTTGGATAAACTGTGCAGAATTATAGGATATCTACTATATGGAGTGTATCTGTTATTTTAAGTCTTCAGCTGCTGGAGTGGCAAAAGAACATAATTTTTGCTTACTTTACTAACAGGCTTTATATTTTATACCCTGTCTGTTTCAGAATTTCTGTCATGAGTCCTCTGGATGATTCTGTCCTGTATTATTAAGGTAAGCTAATAAAAATATAAACTCAAAATATGGGAAAGAACATGGAAAAGGGCAGATAGGACTCCTTACTGAGAGAAGAAGTGCAGAAAGTATTGTTAATCCACCAGTGAAATGTTGGAGAATGTTCTCCAGAAAAGCCCTGATGAAACAGTCTGGTTCCAGCAGTCTTCAAAGGTGTATTGTCCAAACAGAAATTGCATGTATGTGGTAATGTACTTGACTCTTACAGGATAAAAAGCAGCACATGATTCAGATTTGTGCTCTGGGCAAATTTAAATATCCTGTAGTTGCAGGGTCAAGGAGGAGAATTACTGTTCACTTTAATTCAGTGGAAGAGAGTTTTAACTGGATTTTTTTTTTT
>VZRN01004996.1:1255863-1257787 GCA_013397935.1 Dasyornis broadbenti | reverse complement strand
TTTTTTTTTTTTTTTGGTTATTCGTGAAATAGTGAGGTAGAAGGACCTTTCACCTGACCTGGGACACCTGTTCCTATATTGTATATGCTTATAAATTGTATGAATAAAAGAAGATTCTATGAAACTTTAGTATCAATTAATATTTCTTTAGAATTAAAATTAGTATAAAGTGGTCCTGTAAAATAAGAATTTTGCATTGATAATACTACCTGATTTACCGCAAAATTTAAAAAAATCATATCATCTTCTCCATTCAAAAGCCACAAGTCTGCCTCATCCCTCCTTGAAATAATTCTTGATTTAATATCATCTGACTACAAAAATACAAATACTAGATTTTTATTGTCTTATGGTTTTGAATCTTTTTAGGGTCCACATCTTGATATTCTATTTTGAGGGAAAACAATGTTTGTAAATGAACACCAAAACACTGGTATATTGATCTTAGCTTTTAGAACAAATTGTCTTACAAGATTGGCAATATACTTTTGAAAACTGGAGAGTTTGGGGATTTTTTGAAACTTGATTAACTTCTAAAGTTTTCAAAGGCTGTGAAGGAATTACTTTTTATTTGTATTGTAGGATGCTGTAATGATTTGTCAATCATCATGTTTACAGATGACAATGAGTAAACACAGTGATATTTTTAACAAAACCATAGAAGAGCATCTTTAAAATATAAATTGTGTGGTGTATCCCTTTTTCAGGAAGGAGGAATTTTTGTTAAATAGTGCCCTGTTGTATACAGAGATCTAATTTCTGGAATTGCTAGAGGTATCACTGCCTTTCTCAGAACCTGCATTCTTGTGAAAGGTTTAGATTGTTTGCTTTATTTTGTAAGTGTGAATGGAGCCATTCTCAACTAAAAACTGAAACAATTGCCAAAAGACACAACCTCAAAGGAAACAAACTAGAGAATTAAGCCCCCACAGCTCACTGAAGAGAGTGTGTTCCACCCTGTGATCTGGAGTGTGTTGCTCATTACACCGCTTCTATCCCTCTGGTTCCTGAAAGCAGTTCCTGATGTGATGGCTCTTTCAAAGCTCAAAAGAACTGTGCTTCTGGAGCTGTACAGATGGATTCTGGGTGGGCAAATCCAGTGTGTTGGTTGGGTTTGGGTGGTGTCTGGTGTACACAAATAGCTGTTTCTCCGAACAAAGGTGGTGTAACTCTCGTAGGAAGATGTGGGATGGAGTAGAAAATGAAAAATAGCATTTGTCTATAAATCTCTAAATTGAAAAATTAAGTAAGGCAAGATCAAATATAACTGCATACAATATTTCTCAGCCTGTAAAAGTTTAAAAATAAATAACCTTACCTACAGAAAACCTCTGAATCATAAGTAGGAACAAAAAGCCAGTTGTGATAGAGAGAGTGTGGTCTTCAGAAATGATTATTTTTAAAAATCAAATTGAGCCCAAGTATTTTAAGACCCGGTAAAATACGTGTTAGGCCAGCTAAACCTTTACACACAGGTTCTTAGCAATGGTTCTTGAAAATTGTAGCTCATTTTAGATCTCTTTTGTGTACTTGTTTTTACAGAGGCCATGTACCCAGTTGTCTGATAGTCCACATTTTATGGCATTGTGTGCCAGTAGGTTTTCTTATCGTTTAGGAATCCCACCTGGCTAATGCAGCCAAGGTGTGAGACAGATATGATGTGTGGAATCTGGAAAATTATAAACATCTGATTTGTTTTCCTAGTTCTTTCTGGTCAGCCTTTCCTAGCAGAAGCATGGGGTCTGGGCTTTTATGATCCTTTGGTACAGCTGGCTGCTTCTTTTCTAGATCCTAAACTTACATGTGAGCTACAACTTCAGAAACTTAGAACTTAAGGTTTTTTTCTCATTTTCATTTTTTTTTAATATAACAATGGTTTCTAGTCAAATCTGCCTTTAGTTCTCTCCATAGAGAGATGTTTGAA
>VZRN01004996.1:1158363-1250863 GCA_013397935.1 Dasyornis broadbenti | reverse complement strand
GGAAAATTATCTACATTGAATTATTGTCTTTCATTATAGTTCTTCTTTTTAAGAGCAGCCTTTGATACAAAAAGAAAAGAAAGAATCCAAGTTTTCCAAATCCTTAAGTCTTTCTCATTCCATAATTGATTTGCCATTTGCCAGAAAAGTGGTCATTTTGGCTGTTTACTTGTGTTTTTCAGAATTACCTATGAGGGCAAAGAGCTGCTGTGATAACCAAATACATTTATTTCACCATTTTTACATTGCTAAACAATTAATCTAGAGCCCTGCATTAATAGTATATTGAATATTGGGGTGGGACTGTTTTGTTTTTGAAATGAGTTGAAGCATAGTGTACCAAGGTAAGATTGGTTCTGTGCTGGTAAAGAGCTGGTAAAGGCAGCTCTTTTTTCCTGTGGTTCATTTTTCACTGGTATTTTTCTGTGGTTTTTCAGTTGTGTGTACGTAAACAGTTTTTTATATTTCTCCCCTTAGTGTTTCTGAACTGTTGTGTATATTGAAAGACCTAAAGTGTATTTTTCTTCATCTGATGAATTTGACCTGCTCAAAAGATGTGTATTATTACTTTTAAAATATTAGTACTGATGACATGCTTGATTTATGCTTATTTTGATCTAAGTGAAATGCTATAATCCTCTCTTTAAGAGCCATAAACAAAAGAATGACTGCCATTAAGAAAAAGAGAAAAATGTGGCATGATGGTACTTTCTTGGTGCAGTACTGTTAAAGCCCCCATAGTGTAATCCCCAGACCTGGGTTACAATGATAGTGTTTAGTCTAACTAAAATAGTCAAACTACTTTTGTATTAATGGTAAAGACTGAATAATTTAACTTTTCTTATAATAATCAGAGTATACTTTTCTTTATAAGATCAGTTAGCTTAATTTACATTGTTAACTTAATTTTGCACTTTTAGTGCTCTTGGTCAGAGCCTAAAGTGTTCATAGAGTGTTATGGAATTTCATCTTTGGGTTTTTATGCCTGTTTTGTGTCTGCTATACTACAAGAGTTTGTGACTGTGATTTTATAAAAGTTGCCTCAGGAGGATGAGTAATTTTTTGCCTTAAAGTTATTTTTAGTTTAAAAATTGATGCAAATGCTAAAAGTCCATTTCACAGTTAAGACATGGTCCTAAGTTTTTAAAACACCTATGCTTTCCTTTACCCTAAAAATATATACACATATATATATATACACTAGTATATATACATATACACACTAATTGGGAGAAAACAATGGGCAAAACAAGTATTAATTGATGTTTCTAAAGTAAAATGATAGTGAAGTATTTGTGTTGTAATGGTAGTGAAGTTCTAGGGGTGGATTGTGTGTAATTTGTCCTTTTGTGTTGTGTTGGAATGTTTAGTGTAGGAGACTTTTTCTTCTGTTTAGTTAGGTTGTTTTTGTTGTTGTATGTTAAGATTGTATGTTGAATGTTGTTTTTAAAGTTATTTTACCTGTTTAGTTAGAAATTTAAGTTTAAAAAGTAAGCATTTTACAGAGAGACAGTTCGAAATCTTAGAGTATCCCTGAACGCATTTTTGATTTGTTTTGATTTAACAACCAGTTCAGGGCTGCTTGCTTAGTATGTTTGAAGTTTAGAATATAAAACATTAGTATTTTGAAGAAGCAAGGGTTATTGAATAATATGGCTTATGCCTAATGCCATTCATTTTTGTCTTTTTAAGTAGAACTTTGTATGGATATTTTTGCTTCAAAATACCCCTAAAAATTTCTCTCCTACTTTAGCTATGAATTTCTTGAAAATTCAATGAATGTGAGGTTATTCTGTAAATTTTTTATCAGCCCAGAAAAGAATGTAGTGCTTAGACCAAAATACAGGAGTAACTCAGAGAATTACAGTGCTTCCCTTGCACTGTTCTAATTTTTCCATTGATAAGAATAAAACACACAAACTTAAACAGTGTCATCTGCTCCATTAGAAAGAGGAGTAAAAATGGAAGTTCTTCAGGTTTCTTACAACTTTTCCCGCTTCCTTTCCAGGTTGTTTGTGAGGTTCAGTAGACTGATAGTCTGAGGGAGGCACTAGAGCCAGTACTGTGGATTTTACTCTCAATTTTGTCTTTGACCTCTGGCTTGACCTCAGATGAGATTATTTTACCTCTGTTTGCTTCTGTTTGTCTTCCTATTCTTTGTCTTGCTTGTCACTTCAACAGAAGACTCTTTGGGACAGGACTTATCATGTATTTTGAGTTTAATAAACTGCCTGGAATAGTTGGTTAAACTGCAGTATAAATTCAGATTAATAAAAATAAATTTGTGGATGAAATTATCTGTGTGAAGCTAGACAGATAAAAATCAAACTCTTAAATATGAAAATCTTTTTAGAGATGGCACAATCCTTACTCAATGTCATCAGATTGTAGTTAAACTCAAAAATAGTTTAGAGGAATTGGTCATAGTAAGTGTCTGTTCATCTGTTTCATCTTTCAGATGAAATCCCAGTCTTTGATAGCTAGTCAAGTTTGTTCTAAAGAATACATTGCTTAAATGATTATACTTGATACAACTTCACTTTATTCCTTTGGCTATTCACTAGGTCTTTGTGATCCATATGAATTGACATAATGCGAATATTTAAATAATTACCATCTACAAAAAAAGTATTTCTCTTTCCCCTGCCCCACAGGGATTGCTTCCCACTCCAATGGTTAGAATGTCCTTTCATTTCTTCCAGTTTAGCTTTGCCACTCATCATGCACTGACCAGGCCAATGATTCTTTTGTGCTGGATATCCTATTTACTTTGTTTGTTGTTTGCCAGCGTAGATCTGCACTCTGCACTCAACTGAGTGTATTTTCCTCCTAACAGTCTTATAACTGGATTTTATACCTGAGCATAAATTAGGGTATTATTTTGGCAAAATGACAGGCAAAAAGAAAGCTGAGTATTAGGAAAAAAAATATGTGGATGTAAGAGAATAAGCAGTGCTGAAGTTTACAGACCTCATGACTGCGACATACTGTGGTATTGTTGTTCAATTCATCAAGGAGTGTGTTAGATGATAATTTCTATGTTAGTAATTAAAGTGGCTTTTGATTAGGAACTGATCAGGATTAGGAACTTGCAGTCGGAGAGGAGTGTTGTAGGTATCAATACAGGCATTTCTACCAATATATTTTGATAGAAGAGATTTACTTAAATGTAGAACAAATGTAGCCTGTGCAGAGGAGTCAATGACAGATCCCTGAAAAATTTCCAAAGGAAAGATGGTTGATACAAATTTCTGTGTCTCTGCATTTGAAAAAATAAAGGTTTTGAGAATAGATTCCAAATATATGGTTGCTACAGTTTTTTGTTAACTGTCTTAACCATTAAAATCAAAAAATAATTATATCCAGAACTAAAGTTAGAATAAAGCTACTGTAAATATCCTCTCTCTCTTTAACATTTGTCCTGGAAGCAAAGCTTAAGAACAATATCCATGAGGCCTACTACAAGTTGTACTGGTCTGCTTGGTTCATGGAGGAATTTCTAATTACAGTATTAAACAATCAGAAAGTGTAGTTTCTGTGAGTACTATTTGACCTGCATGAGAATTGAATGTGCAATTTTGTAGGAGGGCGATTGTAAGTTCAAAAAAAGATAATAAAAGTACCTAGCAGCAGTTTTGGCTGCTTGGACATGAGCCAGCTGTACTCTGTTCCTAAATCTGTTCAGGGTCAAGAATCGAGGGAGCTTGACCAATCCACAGCCCATCTTGTAAAACTACAGCCTCAAGCAAACACTTTAAAGAAGGCTTGACACTTTCTAAAGGTTATAACGAGTAAATAAACCATCAAATTACTCCTCTTTTATTGTTATGGTAGTCTTTTTTTATAAAAACACTTAAATCCATGTAGTCCTAAGGCATCTAATAAAAAATGAACACTTTTAAGGTTTTGTGGGTTTTTGATCCCTCATCAGAGTTATGTACAATATTGTTCTCCTAAGTGTAACAAAAATGTTTTTGTCTTATTAAACAGCTGATAGAACTTCTAAAAAAAAAAAGCTTCACCCAAGTTTTAAAAGCTTTCGATTCAAAATGGGTAAACTATAAATGTCCTTTGAAAGATGTAAAAATGACGGATAAGGCTTATAACCGTTAGTGATTTCACATGAGAACGTTTTCATCATGTAATTGTAGTTCTCAGTTTAAGTATTTATAATGTTTATTTTTTCAACAGTAGTTACATACATACACATTTTTGATAGCTTCCAGATACACCTTTATAATTTGGGAGTAAGTTGGAGGAGTGTTGTTAACTTAGAACTTTGATTCTTGTCCTCTTAAGTATTCACGGCAAAGTGCTTGCTTATAATGGAATTTAATGCCATTTTCTTACAATTTTGAGCAAGCAAGACTTTTGCTAATACTATATAATTTTCATAACATTTGTTGCTTAATGGTAGAAATAGTTGAAGATTACACCCTTTTAAAAAGCTCTGAGTCAATCTCATTTGGTTTTATCATTCCAGGGAAATTAGGGGGAATGTATTTTCCTTCAGTACTTATGAAATAGTATCAGAAAAAAAAAAAAAATCATTGCAACTCTGCAGTACTATTTGTTAAAGCAGAACTGGGAAGCACTGGTAATCTTATAAATTCTCTTAGTTTTTTTCACTATAAATCATATGAAATCTTTTGGTCTCTTCTCCATCTATATTTTACTGGTACTTATCAGAGAACCAAAATCTAAAGAACTTTTCTCTAGTTCTTGGTGAACCAAATTTGAATTTTAAATATATATTCAGTACTTTATATATAAAATTCAGGAGAATATTGAGGAATATATTTAGAATCTGCAAGAATCTCTTGAGATGCTTAGGAGTAGCCTCCTGTGGAAAGAAGTGTGATTCTCTCCACACATATGCCTGTAAACTGTCTGCTAATCAAGGAAGTCAGTTTTGACCCCAAAACCTATAAAAGATGTCAATGTCATAAACCTATTTTATATCACCTGAGGACATATTTTGCTATTTTGTTTCTGTTGATAAGTAGTGGGAATACGAATCAAATATTGTACTAAGTGAGACAGGGCTGCAAAATCCTCAAAACTGTTTTGCATCAATTGTTGAAGTGTTGTAAATATCCTTGTATTAAAAACCTGGAACCCACATTCATACTGGGCTAAGGAAAGAATCACATTTCTTAAAGATGCAGTATATTTTATAGCCAAAAAATTTGTGTTGTCTTCTTCACTTGGGAAAGAGCCTCCATTTATTCTTTCAGTGTATCAGGGAAGGTATTGCTTCATCCAGAGGTGATATCTTTTTTGTCTTGTGGTAAGTAATAGTTGTTCATGGTATGGCAATTCAATAAAATTTTATTTAAACCCAGTATTAAGAGAATAGTCCTTTTGAGGCCTTCTTTTATTTATTATTAGAAAGATCCTAAAGGATGATGCTTTTCCCCCCAAGTTGTCACTGTTTCCTAGAGATTCTAACAAATTTTTGAGGTGTGAGTCACTTCAAGAGTGCTAAGTTTTGCATCAATTTAGATTGCAGTTTTTAAACTGTAGTGGGGAAGTTAAAATTAAGAGTATAAATTTGCACGTAATATATCAAAATGCACGGTTCAAGTATTGGGAGTATTCTTTTACCCTCACACAGTCATTTTGGCCCCTGTTGGAGTGTGTCCAATACAAGACCTCAGTAAATGTTATTAGTGCAACAATTCATCAAAGAGAAGTCAGTCTTGCTTTAATGTGGTCACTTTTTCAAGATGGTCGTCAGTGGGCAGAGCAAAGGCAGGAAGGCAGCCTTTTGAAGCTCACAGTGACACATTAGTGTAGCTCTCCAGGTCTTTGAAGGATATTCATTATTTTGACTATATGTAATAACAGGACAGTGGTGAGTTGCTTATGACATGCATCAAAAGCCTGAATGTTGTGCTTGCAAGAGGTCATGACTGTTCATAGGGGAACCTGTTCTTCCTTTATTTGAGTATTGGATTTGTGAAGGAAGGCCAGTGCTCATAAAAGCTGAATTTCTGTTGGGAAAATTTAACTTAAATACCAGCATGTTTCAGGAAAATTTTCATAATTTTTTAGCAACTGGGATTATCAGGAGATATTTCTCATTTATTATCACAAGTGATAGTGTGATGTCTGACAAAGTTCTTCTGCAAGAACAGGAGATGTGACACACCTTCCTGCTATTAGGACCTCTTCTGCATTTTGAAGAGACTTCAGACCTTAGTAATGGTCTTCTCAGATTTTTCTGGTAGCTCATCTTACCAAAAATATGTGTTGATTACCCATGATTCTGTTTTATTTTCTTTTATTTTGTTGGCCAGGAGGCTTCTTGGCACAGAAGATAATGATGATTCACTTTTTCCATAATAACAGAAGTAATTGCTGATACAAACTTTTCAGTTGTCCTCGGAGATGTCAAAAAGAATAAAGATTCAAATGCTTTGCGGTGAATATTTAAGATGTCCCAAAGATTATGAGTCTTTAACTATGATTATCTGTATGATTGACTACAATGGATTCTTGAAGCACTTTTGTATTTTAGTGAATTTCTCTTCATTTCAGTGTTTTGATATTTGTTTGCTTATGTTTGTTTTAAACTAGGAAACAGAGACTAATTATGAAGACCAAATAAATAAAATTATTATAGAGAAACAGGAACTTGAATGGCAGAAGGTAACTTTCCTACATGTTTTTAGTGTTTCACCTGCTGAGATTTAATTTTAATATGTTAATATAAATTGTGATTTGTTACAATTCCTCTTTTTAGAGCTGTTTTTATTTCTAGTAGTAGAATGTGCCAGCCAGTAGTTTATTGTTTACCTGTGAACATCTGTAGCATTTATTTTGATTTGGATTGTGCCCAGCCTAGAAATGTGTTTAGCAAGAGAATATAATAATATTTGGCATAACTTGGCAATCTTCAGTCAGCAGAGGTGGAAATATTGAAGCAATAAGACATTTAGCTGAATATGAGGCATACTGACACATCAGTGTGGGGGAAGCTGTATAGCAGCATCTCTGTGTTATGCTTGGCTTTGGCAAGTGCAAATATCAATGCAGCAAACAACTTCACGTGCAGCCTTTTGGAAGTGGCAATTTTTCCAAAAAATATTTTAAACATAAACTTGTATATTATCCATATTCAGAAGAAGATTGTCAGCTTTTAAATGTCGAGAATGAAGTGTTCAGTGACATAAGTCTAACATTCTTCTCAGAGTTAGGGCTCCTGAGGTTATGCTTTCCTAGGAAATGCATTCCCTTCTTTAATACAATCAAACCTATGACCCCCTGTCACTAGGTCACAAGATAAAAGGCTTCACTCTGTATATTTTACGATCGCAGAAAAAACAATAATTTCAGCTCTATCCTTGATCTTGGGATATTTAACATCTTAGTTGTAAAGGAAGACTATTTCATCTTGGAGTTCATCCTAACCATCTTAAATTAATAATCCTAACTATGTGCTTTTCTTTCCTGAAAGATATATATGTGCCCACAGAAACAGGAAACATTTTGTATTTGTAAAAGCAAGAGTGCTTTCAATTTGTAGCCCTTCTTTGCTTTTCTTAACCTAGCATTGCAGTTCTTAATATTCTGGGTTCAAAAGGGAGGATTTCCACCCATTCTGATACCTCAACAGCAATTTAATTTACCACTCATAACAGGATGGGGCTTACAGGTAGTTAGGTGAACCCTCTTCCTGTACTTTGCTTTCAACACTGGCACATGGCAAAGGCGATGTAAACAATGAGTGGTAGATTTTGGGAACTTTCCATGAGCAAATATTCTGGAACTTCAAAAGAACAAGCTAATATGAATTTCCAGTCCTAGAGATGCCAGTAAGATGAAAATTCTAAGTATGATATTTAAATTGAATTTGTGATATGGTTGTTTCTGTATGCAGAATCATATTCACCTCAGTAGTAGTTCAATAACTAGACATCTTTCCCTGGTTTATCAAAAGTTCTGTTTTGCCATTTCCTTCATAGATTTCCCTTTCAGTCAACATTTCTCTCATCCATTTGATTTTACCTTAAATACAAAAAACTAGTTTAAAATAAAGACATGACTTGAGCTAAGTTTCTGATTTAATATTACAATTTTAAAGCAAATTATTGTCTATGTTTTATGAATATTTTTGCTCCTCTTGAAAAAATATACTAGAGCAGCGAAAACAGAATAACTGGAAAAAATATTCCTTTAAATCTAGTGAGTATACTCATACTTGCATAATATCACAATATCAAAGCTGATTTTGCTCATATTTTTGAAAAATAACTTTGTTCTTCACCATCCCTGCAGCACCTTGCTTACATGGCATATATGGCAAATGTCTTCCAAACCCAAATTTCAGAGAGAGTTATATACAACCATTTTATTTCATAGACTTCTGCATGAGGCTTGTTAGGAAATGAATATTTGTAGACACTCCTTTGTCTCTTTTTAAAGTAATAAAACACCTGAATATGCAGTACAAGAAACTGGTATGTTAAAAAGACTTCAGCACTGGGTTTTTTTCCATTACATCTGTGGTAAAATTGTATAAATCATGACTGTTTTATGAAACCAAACAGGTATCTACATAATTTATTATATGATGTTGGCTTGAATTTCTGTATTTTAAAGTAATGTCATCTTAATTTGGCAGTACTGTGGATATAAAATTTTCTTCCTGTGGTGAGCAGGAAAACTGCACTGGGAATAGCTGATTTGCTGTCCCTGCAGTACTGCTTCTGCCTCTCTAATGTACTCTACATGCCTGTCACCCACTGCAAAACCTGTCCTTGAACACAGTGCTAAGGGACAACCTGAGGAAAACTTTTCTCAAGAACTTTTATGTTGTTCTGAATATTCATTTACATAGTGTGTATTGAAATCAAAACTTTCTGTACTTACCTTACAAGGAGTTAATAAGTGCATGAATATAGAACACCTCACCGCCATGGATTCTTCTATCAAAAGGCAACAGCTTTGACTTGTGCAATGTGAAAGCAACACCAACTTGCTGGAGAAAACAGCAATTTTGGAATGGACTTTATGTTTAAATAACTCTCAATTTCTAAATTAGGATTTTTAGTCAGTCCTGTCTTTTTAAAAATATTTAACTAGAAGTCAGCTTTTTTTCTTGAAATACTTTAGATGTGATTTGCTCTAAGATAATACTTAACCTACACTGTTGTTATTTCACATGAGCAGGAAACTCTGCAGCATCAGACCGACACATTGCAACAACAAAACAAAGAAGCTATGGTAGCTTTTAAAAAACAGGTAACAAAATAAAGACTTTAGCTTTGACTGTGAGATTTTAAAATACGATGGCATGATAGCAAGTTATCAGTTGAAATGAAAATATTTTTTCTATTGCATATAAAATGTTAGAATATACAGCTCCAAAAAATCATGCCCTTTCTTCTGGACGCAGTATTTTGACAGTTCTTCCCAGTAAGCCACTCCTCCTGGGATTTTTCATTTTTATATTTCAAAAACTTCCTAGAGAAATAATGCTTCCTTTAATACTTTCCTTATTCTGTTTGGCTTTGTTTTGTTTTTCCCCTCTAAGCTAGCATGACCTCTGCAAGGGTAGATTCATAAACCACGGTAAAAGATCTGCCACACAACTTACTCTACTCAACATCTGAAAGTGTGTTTCAGTCTTGCGTTTTATTCTCCATAATGTAATGAGCAAACACAAGTGCAGAGAGACCTTGCAGAGAACGTTCATAGGAATTGAAACTGTTGCCCATGGTGATGAATTTGTCACTAATGCTGCATCACAATCATGTCACACAAAAAAGAAATTGACAAGCACTTAGTTTTTTTCCTTGAAAAAATAATTTCAGATTCACAAACTCCTCCTTGTGACTCTATATTTCCTATAGTTAAAAAAATTCCAGGAAGTACAATATGCAGGGTAATATAACTCTATGGTCTTGTCAAGTTGCATGAATAAAATTAATGCCATGTGCTGTTCTGATATTTTTGTTTTGTTTTTTATGTGACTGACAACCAAGTTACAGGCAAGGATGTTTGCCATGGAAGAAGAAAAGGTACTCTACAATTATTTATTACTTGTCATCCAGAGATGCACATAAGCTAATGATAATGCTGTGTAACTTATCAAACATGTCCTAAGTATAAAAGTAATATTCTACAATTAAATTATTTTTCTTGCTATAGCCTTTGTTATTTCTGGTGTTTTTTGTTCAAAACCTATAGAACTTGTGAAGTGTCACTGCTTATGCTAAAAATCAGTTGGGTAAAGAATGTTCTTCGATAGTTCCATATTGCAGCTACGCAAAATTTACTTTATTCTAGGAGGTTGGGATAAATTGCGATAATTGGCCTTTCCACGTTCTAGTGAAAGATAACATTTCTAACAGACTTAGTGAAACCAGATTTTAATAGGGCTTTTTTATTTAGTTGAGCTGGTTTCCTACGAAACTTGCACTAAACAGAAGTCAGATAAACCTTTATGTGGATTTTGTTAGCTAAATAAGTTTTTATACCAAGCTGAGTGCCCACTTCCTCCTCTGAATGAAGGATTTACGTTTGGTATTCAAGGAACCTGTTTCCAACAGTGGAGTCAATGAATATCTGTGTGTGGCCTCTATTGTTTCACTTTAATCTCCCAATGGTTAAGAGCACATGAAAATGCTGAATGTGGCATAAGAACTGGCATAGAAGCTTGCAAACTGGTTAAATGGCTTGAAAATACATCAATGTAAACTTTATTTTTTGCTGCATTGGTATTATTGATATTTAGTCTATCTTTTTTGGTTGAGTCATTTTCTCGATTGTTTTTGGAGCTTTTTCTTGTTAAGACATAAATTTGTCCACACATACCCACTTATTAGTCTCTGATTTATATTTTCAATGACAACTACTCTTTCAGAATTAAATCATACGCTGATTAAATTTTCCTTCTAAATATTTCCATTGAATTGAATAGTGCTTTCAGTACTTTATACCAAGGTAAATGAAAGAGTAAATTAAGCTCAAGGCAGAGTTGAAAGACCAATTTTTTGCTCCAATTTAGAGTTTATGTACTATTAGTCATCAAGATGGTTTTGGAAGATTGCACAGCCAGCACTATGTTGGAAATGACTGGAATATGCAAGAGTGGTTGAATGGATGTATTTGTGTTCTTTGGCATATTCTCTGATATTTAGATTCTGGTCTGCATTGGATTGATTGCAGCCAGAGATTCTTACCAGGTTTAATTCTACTGAAGTCCTTTGACTTTGCTTATGTGCAAATTCTGTGTGTGTGTGTATGATACTTAAAAAAAAAAAATAGTATCTTTGTTCAAAACAAAAATAATATATTTATTCTGCCTTTGTCAGGCTTGTCTCTCCCAGAACAGGCAATTGTAAGTCTTGATGAATAGAGGTATAAGTGGTGAAAATATGCTATTGTGTTTTCACATTTTTATCGTAATATATATCTACATTTTAAAATTATTTAGCTGAATTTTTCATCAATGAATTGTTCTGTTGTAGCAGAGTAACACTTTATTTTTGTAGCATTCTTTTTGATAAATTCTTATTGTAAATGCATTTATCCTGCCCAAATCCTGAAGTACAGCTTTTATTCACAGGGAAAATACCAACTTGCTGTAGAAACAAAAGAAAAAGAAATTGATGGACTGAAGGAAACATTAAAAACATTACAGGTAAATTGTTATTTTTGTAAAATAACTTCTCTTGGAATGCAAGTGTTTTGGCTTTATATTTTTTACTAGTAAGAAAATAGTTGTTTTTAAGAGTATCTTTAAGGCCTTCTTACTTAATCTTTCTGGGACAAGTACATGTCAATTTCTAACACTGAATTTCTGTTCCAGTCTTCAGTGTCTAGACTACTTTAAGTTGAATTTCCAGCTAATGCACTTTTCCTCAAGAAGAAGACTCACAAGTCCAAACAGGGTGTGAAATGTGCTTTCTTTTCATTTCCACAGCCTTCCTCTTCCTTCCCATTCTTGTCTTCTTACTTCTCACCTGTCTGGGACCCCTGGTTTTGGACTCCTAAACAGAACTAAGTATTCACACTGCGCCTCCAACTTGCAGTGCTCACTGTGTTTTTGAGTGTTTTCCTTTGTTTCACTGGGAGGTTTCTGTATTTACACTTCATCCATGGTTTAAGACCAAGGCAGTTATATTGAGAATTGATTATTAGCATTAATATGCATTGCCAGATTTCAGGTATTACCAGGAACTAATTATTTTTCTTCTCAAAACTGAATGGGATAATAATTCTCTTGAAAACAAAATTATTATAATGGACTATTACTATAATTTTGCAACTTCTATTGGTTCTTATTAACTTTCTCTTATGGAATGCACTTACTAAGTTTAATCAGTTAACCCTGAATGTATTTTAGGAGCAAAACGAATTAATTCCCATGCCTGGCCTTCTGTGCAATAGCTGTAAGGATTTTGTTACCTTGTTCAAACCTTGGCATAGCACAGATGATGTAGAATATCCCTCCCTCTATGGTCTGCTGAACATAATATGTGGACAGCAAGAGTAATGAAAGATTCCACTGACCTTTCTTTTGTAAGATAAACCATAGGTTTTTTTTAAAAAAATTATCTTAAATGTTTAATGTTCACAGATCAAGCATTTCTGTCACAGTACAGTTCAGATCTAGGAAATTCTGTGGCTTGAGGAAGCAAAATGAACATGTGGTCCCAGGAAAATTGTTTGGAAGTGAGCCTAAAATAAGAGTGAAGAATTTTTGATTCAATTCTGTATTCTTCTCTATACAGACAGTCACAATCCTACCTTAAAATGGTTGTTCTCTAGGTTTTTCCTAGAAATAGTAGTTTCTGCATAAGATTTACACACTCTGGCTTCTTTGACATTTCTCTTTTCTTCCCCCTCTTATACTAAGTATTATGCAAGTCAAAATACTCTGTCAATGGAGTATTGAAATAGTGTTGCTGTCTTCTAGTGTCAGCCTCATATTATTAAATCATGTGAGATTGGTATATTATATCTTTATATGCCACCATTTAGAATATTTAATTAGATGGTTTTCGGTTTTTTTCCAACAGGGGACATATTTCTATGATTTGAGGGAATATTTTAATTTCTAAAACCTTTGTTTTCTTCTCTGTTTTTTTCTAAGGGCGTAGTTTACAGACTGTGGTCCATTTGCACATTATTTTTATGATGCCTGTCAGAAAATACAAGGATTTATGTATTTTTTTCAAAACTCCTCTAGTAACAAATCAGTGTAAAGTGGTTTTACATATTTTAAATATTGAAGTAACATTATGAAGTAAAGTGAATCTAATAATAAATGAAATTGTGCCATCATTAATTCAAACCCAGTATTATTGTATTGAATAGATTAATAACAAATGCAGTTAAATCCTAGGCATAACAATACTGACTTATGCAGGTTGTTGTCAGAAAAGATCTAAGTACAATTTAATGAATAACTCTCTGTTATTTTACAGATTTCAAAATACACTTTACAAAAGAAACTGAATGAAATGGTAAGAAAATAATAAAGCTGAAAAAACAAGCAACAGCTTTTATGAAAAGAGTATGCTTAGGGTATAATGCGATACTAAACAACTTTAATACTTCAATGGTGTGTGATAATTATTGCAAATAACACTAAGAGGTATCAGCTTCAAATCTGAAAATCTTACAAATGCAATGTTTTTAGGTTTTTATAGTGTGATAGCTACTGTTGTGAATGTGGTATTTTTTCTCACTGAATTAAAGTAGAATTGGTACATTTGTTCTCTTTATAGACTAAAGGTTTTTTTTATGGACTGTGATTTGAATAATGTAATTATATTACTGATAGAATATAGCATAATAATCTCAAAAGGTAGGAGAGAATTCCAAGCAGTTCTTAGTTTTGTTTTTAAGAAAAGCCCATGGTTTTTACTCCTCAGAATTACTTCTTAACATCAGTTTCCCTGAACAGTTTAGATTTCATCCAGTCCAGCTTACTCCCTTTGACACAGGGAATGAATTTATCCAGAGTGATGGCACAGTGGCTCTGAACCCTGTTGTCTGTTTTAGGAAGTGAAAGAGTGAGCCACAGAAACACTGCTAGGCTTGATTGAATAAATGCTGTGAAAATTCTGCTGCTGCTCAACTGGAAAGAATAAAGATAATATTGTCAGACCATTACAAACTGTGATTTTAATTAAGAAGCTCAAAAAACTAGAGTCCAGTTTAGCTTTAAGTACCATGACATTTGTACTGAAAGTCATCTTCAACGCTACAGTGATTTTACACAAAATATGATGAAATTGAATAATGTGCCCTCTGACCTGGGAGATAAGGCTACAAGTTAAAGATCAAAGGCAACATAAAATGTGTTTTGTTTTACTTCACTTTTAACTTGTATTTATTCCTAAAATACAGCTGATCTAAAAATGTGTTGAAAATATACAAAATTGTTTGTCTTACATTTAGGTCATTTCACATATTATCTTTCTTTCATAACTTGCAAGATCAGTCTTCCATATGAATGAGAATATTTAAAGGAGAACACCTTTTCTGTAGAGTGGAAATGTATCTGTGCTGCTTAAACAAGTATATTTCTTATGTTTATAACTTTTTCATTAATTGATTATTTGAATATTCTGAAAACAGTAGTGTACTGTTTCTTTGTTACAGAGAATGGTAATTAAAAATGCTATTGGGGGGCAAGATGCTAGAAATCCTCTTTTGCATGTAGCACTAAACATAATATATACAGTTGGGACTTACTTATGGAAGATGCTCTGATATGAAATGATGAAAACAAAAAAATCCCACAAGGTAAACAAAAGTGAATTCTTTCCTATAACCTTTTGCACTAGTGGGCTAATACAGTTTTAGACCAGGTCAAATTCTACCAACTTTACTTCCTGAGTGGTTGCACTGAAATGAGTGGTATGTTCAAGGGATTAAAGTAGTAGTAGCCCATGTAGACTCTTGGTCAGCACAATGGCAAAGTGTTTAAAAGTAAAATGGATGGAATTCTGAACCAATAATTTATCTGAGACCCATTTCTATTTCAGTGTTCAGTTTTTCTGACAGATTAGGTCATTCTCTGGTGTGTGTTTTGAGAGTAAGCAGATGTGCTGTTCAGTTTATATTTGGCACCTTAGAAACCCTGCCAGTCAGTGAGGGAGCTTCTGTATGTGATGGGGACTGAGTGTGACTTACTGATGAAGAATTTTTTTCTAGTTTTGTTCCTTTAGTTGTGTTCTTTTAGTCTAGTATATGCAATGTTAATACTTGACATAAACACCATGTTTAAGCATGCTGTCCAGTTAAGTTTATGCAAGAATTGTAATGTTGATACAATTCTTACCATGTACGCTGTAATTTTGAAATAGTGGAAGATTTTGTTTCATATTAAAAGACAGTAGAGAGAAAAAGAAATAAAGGATTTCTTTTTCTTCCATCTTTTTTTTGTTTGTTTCCACAATAAAAGTGTTGATTATTGCATGTGGTGCAGTTCTTTGGCACGTCACTGCATATGGACAGTAGCACTCATGCAGTCAGGAGGCTACAGGAGGATTGCTACAAACCCAGTTCTCTTGTTAGATTGAATACACTTGAGTGTGGCTATGTATTGCATTTATTTTCCTGCTGCTGAAATTAGGACATAACTGGAGGAAAATGGCTATGGTCAGGTGTCAGTTTCCTGACATGATAGACTGGAGAATGCCAGAGCTCTCTGCATGTAGCATCGGTTCTTGTCTTCCCTTACTGTTTTTATTGGGAAACTAAAAGTATGTGAAACTTTAGTGAAGCTACAGTCAAATGGTCTAGGTTGGTTAAACTCTACAACTCATCAGAAAAGATGGAATTTAATATTAATATTATTTAATATTAATAACCCACACTGTTCCCAGCAGACAGTCGCCTGAACTGTGCCCAGGAACAGCTTACATGAGTCCCACTTGGCACAGGCCAAAGTGTGTCAGGGATATTTTAGCATCAGTACAGGCATTTCCTGAGAACTGCCATGCCACTATTTAGTTTTCTAATAGAGGTGAATTTGCCAAATGAATGAAAAAATAATTACTGCAAAATGTTAAATAAATGAAACTGTAAAATAATCTAAGATAGGAATGCTGTTTTTATTTCCTTTCAGAATGTTTTAGGAGTTTGCCTGTAATCATACTATATTGTTTAAAAACACAGTGAGGAGGCAGTAATACAGTATAAATTAGACCCAATTATTTTTAAGTAGAAAAACAGTGAGAACTGAAGGAACTGTTGTGAAAAAAAATCCTTTTTCGAAGATTTATAGTTGGTAACCCTTTGCATAATTTTCGTGTGATCTTGCCTTGGGTCTTCATGCCATTACATCTCCTTTGTTTCTCTGACACTTTCACCTCCCAATTACCACCTTCTGCTTCACTGAGTAGCTCTGACTAGTGACTCAGTTTCCAGAATATCTTTGAGATATGAGCAATTCCCTCTCTGTGTTCCTCCAGTCACCTGCTTGACCCTGAGCTATTTCTCTGGTCTAGTTCCACCAAGAAATCATTGTGCCTCAACAAGCCATATGGCCACAATCAATTCCACTCCCCATCCCAGCTTATCTTTATTACTGGTGGAGGGCAGGGCAATAATTCCTGTTCTTGCAGTATCGGACGTAAGGAAGAAGAACCAAGATTCTGTGGGTCTTACTCCAACTCCAGGGTCATACACTCCCTATCCTGCAGTGTCTCCTGATGTTTCTTGATTGTCTTCTATGGAAGAATGTTTTATGACCTTTTCATTGTGAATCACATACTCAGGCTTTTATTTCTCTGTGTATTAAGCCTAGAGAGCAGCTTGCCATCAAAAATCATATTTAGACAAGTGTTAAGATCTCAGTAAAACTCTTGCAGATAGAGGAGCCCAGTTCCTTTTTCCCTGGAAAGAACCCTGTGAAGTAGCAACGCATATTTCAGCTTTTTGAGAGAGGAGGAGGGGCTAACATGATCTTGCTGACTTAAAAAAGGAATTGGGATAACACAAAGAAAAAATTCATATTAAAAATGGCAAAACCCCTCAGATCTTGCCACAAGCTGTTCAAATCTCACATTAGGGCTGCCTCCCTGTTCATCAATCTCTTAGAATAAATATACCTGAGGGAACTACCAGGAAAAAAAAAGAAAATATCGCCTTTTAATATTTCTGTTATAAAATTCCCCTCCTAGCATTAGTTAAGCACAGATCTTCAACAGTTCATTTATGATTAGGAAAAAGAGAAAGTATAAGAACATTTTCAACTGCATTCCTTGCAGTGATTTCTGTAAGTGGTGGCGTTTCTTTACCAGTGCTTCCATTATGACTTTCCATTTGCTGTAGTGTGTTTAATTTCATACCTTATAAAACATGAGAAATTTGTATTGTATATCCTGTTTTGCTAGTCTTATGGTGGTCATTTCTTTTGATTACTATCAGCTTTTATTATCCTCTGATGCCTGGACATGTATTGCATTTGTTACTGTGTGGAAATGGAGCCTTGCCTAAGCCAAACAGACTGGGCCAGATGCAGCCTTGTGTAACTTGAATTTACATACAGGAATGAATTTGGCCCAGTTCATTTTAAATGCTGTGTTGCTCTACTGTAGATTAGAAATAGATTCAATATCTAAACAAATGGTTATCCTTTCTAAGGAATTAATTTAAACCATTCTCTTCTGAGACAATTAATTTTAAAATTCACCAAATAGTACCTACAAAACTATTAACAAAAAAAATTATAAAGAAGAACAAAAAACTTAATGTTACAAGGAGAACAAATAGCTTTAAAAAACAATCAGTGGCATGTGCCACTGAATAGTTTCCACAAAATGAGAGATTGGTAAAATTCATTAAATACATTGTACTTAATTACATGTGGGTTTCTTTGTGATAAGATATTATTTAGGCTAACGTGAAGAAAAGTAAAGTATTAGATGCTTACAAAAGTAGTTTAGAAATGCCCCCCTACAACACACAAAGTGAGATCAACATATTTCAAGATACTAAAACTGCTAATTGATACTGATGAATTAAGAATTGCTTATTGAAAGGTTATTTATAATTTTATGGGAAGCATGGGGTATTAATCTGCCTTAGTTTCACTAATCTAAACCAAAGTCACCACTACTCTAGAAGTAGTTGATGCACTTCTGATTTTCAGCAAGCACATTGAAATTCTTTTATTTAGGTGTGTCAAATACATAAACTCTCTCCTAATTGCCCTTGCACTGTGTCATTTTTAAAAACCCCAGAAGTGGAATGGATGAGCTTGTCAAGCAGGGCCAGTGAAATCAGTGGCACAGAACCATACCCATTGGTTTTTAGTATCTCCATGAATAGATTCTGTAGCCCACTTGTGCAACCTGTTCCTGTGTTTGACCACTCTTACAATAAATTTCTTTCCCCTCAAGTTTAAGTGAAATTTGCTGTCTTTCACTTTGTGTCAGTGAGCACCACTAAAAGGAGTCTGAGTGTGATTTCTTTATTCCTTGCACACACACACACCTTCCCTGGTATATACAAATTTATCAGATCCCCCTTGAGTCACCTCCTCTCCAGGCTGAACAGTCACAGGTCCCTCAGCCTCTCCTCAAATGTCAGGTGCTCAAATCCTTTGATTATCAAAGTGACTCTGTCTATCTTCCTGCTAGCTGGAAATGGGAACCAATCATTAGATATAAAATAGACAAATGGGAGATTCTGGGAATGATTTTGAATTCATGTTAATGTTCAAAAGCACTTGGAGAATGACTTGCTTTCATTAAATGGGTGCTTCATTTATATTCCTAACAGGATCAAAAATTGCAGATGCACTTAACAGCAAAAGAGGAGCATCATAAGAAACTGAATGAAGTTGAGAGGTGTTATGCTACTATTGCATCTCAGTTTGGAATTGTAAAAGGTGTTCATGGAAAACTAGAGCACAGTGGTATGTATGTCTTAAATATCCTCCAGCATTTGGTTTTGCTGTGCTTTGACAACACTGAATTGGAGAGACATGAAAACTCAGAAAAACAGCTACCCCGTGCCAAGCATGAAATATCTTGGTAGATTCCTCAGCACTCTTTGCTGATCCAATGTTACAGTTGTGTGTTTGACCACACAGGAAATTATATTGAGGAAATGACCAAACAAAAAAAACCCCAAAACCACAAAAAAACGTTTTGAATTACTGACTCTTTCTAAATTTTTTGTTTCTGCCTGAAACAAATTTTTTTTTTTCAAATCTAGTTTGAATAAACTGGTAACATATTCTTATGTATATTTGTAGTATTTCAGTATATTAAGTTACTTGTTGCATTCAATTTTTTAGATTTTAAGTCCTGAATATTACTGGATTACCAATATCATGCTGATAGTACTTCAAAGCTTGAGAGTGAGCACATGACTTTTGCTGAAAGATAGGAGAGAGTTTTACCAGTTTTGGCCTGCTTGTTTTTCTGGGAGGTTTCCTTAAGTTGTATCAGAAGATAGCTGTTACATTGCTCAGTATTTTACTTTTTTAAGCACACATTCTCATTCAAAACTGAAAACTTGCTTATTTTATTGAGAAGCTGTTGTCCATCATTCCCCATGATGGACCATCTCTAGCAGATAAGGAGAGGACTTTCTGGGTGTGATGGAGTATCTACAGTTCTTGTACTCCAGTGTGGTGCCAGAAGCCTATTGAGGAAAATAAAGAAAAAATATTAGGGGTGAACAAGGAGCAATCAGAAAATAGAAAAGGATGAAGGGGAACCTGAGAGGATCAAAATACAAAGATTGAACAGAGCTGTCTGAAAAAGTACAGGAACCAGTAAATATGTTAAGCTTTTCATTGTAGAATTTCAAGCAATTTCCCAGTGATATCTTCACCTGTACAAAGTTTAAGAGAAAAGTCCCTTCCCTTTCAGAAGGAATAGAAATTACTCTTAGAGTTTTCTGCTGTTTGCTTTCTTCCATGGCCTACATGTATATAACTCTGTACATCTGTTAACTCATTTGTATGTTCTGTGGCCCATTATGTTCTGTGTTTGTCTGAAAATAATTAAATTAATGAGAAAATTACAAACAAAGTTTTGTTTTTTGGTTAAAAAACAAAACCAAGATTGAAAGTCCAATAAAATGACATCATAAGACACTAACAATTATAAAAGGCAAGCAATGTACAGAAAAGTTTTAACTCATTGTTTGAGGTATAGAACAACTGGTACCACCTGGTATAATCCTCCAGTGTGGTATCAAACTACACAGAAAAAGTTGTTGAATCATATTTTCAGTTTTATGAAGATTTTAATAAATAGATTATATGCACATATACTGCAGTTGTAAATCAAATATTCATTCAAATGTGAAATTATTTGTTAACATGCTTTAACTTTTGTTTATAGTACAGGAAGCCATACAGCACAATAAGAAATTAATATCAGTGAACCAAAGACAAGAGACTGAAATAAGTAATCTGAAGGAAGTAAGTACAGTGCACATTTCTTAATGGAGAAGTGGGGCTGGGATCCCCCCTTGATGATCTTTCCAACTCAAGATGTTCTGTTATTTTGTGATTCTTTGGGCCTTCCAAAGGCTGCTGAAGTATTAACAGAGGCAGTGGACAAGCAGCAGAACTATTTTTCATTCTATGTCTAAAGGCTAAATTAGTCCTTTGCTTCAACAGATACTTCAGTTAAAACTGGAGCAGCTCTAGGAATTTTCTGCAACCTGTGAATTTTAATTTAACTCTACAGCATCCTCCTTGTTTCTTGCTAATTATTAGTAACCTCTCTTCTTCCTGTGCTGTGCCACTTCTCCCATCTGACATGGAAAGGTAGCAGTGGTGTTTTCTGTTTAGTCAGAGATACAACATGAAGAGCAGTTGCCATGGAAGTGAGCTGGTAGCTTGAGCATGGGATAAAATGTGTAACTCAATCCCTGTCAGAAGTGGGAGAGTTTTGTGACAAGGCAGCTGAGACATTAGATTATAGTGATTCTATTTACAAGGAAGTTGCCACTAAGCTCCTTTCCACCGCCTCTATAGACACTACTATTTGCAAAATACATTTTTGAGTTGCACTCTTGAACATAAGTAATGTGGGAATAATAAAGTTCTTTTCCTTTTGAGCTGTTTCTTAAGAGCTGAGAAGAGAAAAACAAAAGGACCCGCTTAAGTCAGAATTGGTCTGTGAACGCAGTATCTTTCCACACCACATCTGTTTTTTTTATCTCCTTATGTTTCTATTTCCCTCTTTTTAAAATTTTGTTTCTCCTTGAGATTCTGTAGTGATTTTATGTAGGGATCAAATGCATGATTGTCTCAGCTTCTTTGCCTAATGTTAATCCCCAGTTTCCGGATGAATACTTTGCATTACCATGGAATCTTTGCAAAGTTTGTGAATATTTTTGAAAACAAAAAAGGGTAAGGGGAGAAGATACTTTGTAACAAGGAACGCGGACTATAATCATTTTATATTTGGGTTAAATTAAAGAAAAATTGATGCTTACCTGCCATAATCTTTCTTTGCCTGAAAAATGGAATTGGAAGGTACAGAAGCACTTGAAAATTCTCCCTGAATCTACTGTTATTTTTTTTCTTCTTAAGAGCATGCAGTCTCTTATTGTTAAGGTTCTTTGGAGTATGATTCCACTAAAAGCTGGACTTAAAATTTAATTTTGTGTTGAAATATAGACAGTTTGAGAATTTTTTCATTTGTTTCATTCTTACCTTCTTTAATGCTTTACATAATTTTTATATCTATGACATGAAAATATTTTAGCCGCAGTAAAAATTAATCAAGAATTCAATCTGGATTTTTTTAGTTACATACTAGGATACAATATGACAAACCTCAGTGTCTAAAAGACCAAGTTTTGAAGTGATCAAGTATTTCAGAACTCTTACCATCATAAAATCATATGGAAACCCACAGTAACAGTCAAGCAGAACACTGGAAAATTTCTCAGTTTAATTTCTATATCATTATTAGTTCTTACAGTATTTAAAAACGTTTATTTAGCTACGTAATTCAAATGATAGGTGATAAATAAAAAGTACATATGTTTATCTGAAATATATGATAGACGAAAGAAAACCAGAAAAATACTGGAAGGTGTCAGTGGTGATAACTTTCCTCTGTAGAAAAGCCGTATTTGTTAGGATGCTGATATCATCATAACTATGAAGGTTTGAGGACAACTTTGTCTGTGCATTGTGTACACTCCAACTGTGAAATTCCTTTAAAAAAAGGTAAATGATTTGCAGGTGACAGAAACAGGGGGATTAATCTAAAATGCAACATATCTTTATTGTAATATACTATAAATAAATAAAGTCAGGAGTTTTAGAAATATTTAAGCATCTCAGTAAATTGGATTTATTGCTTTTGGTGAGAGACCAAGAATAATTAATTACTTAGCATTCTCGGAGGGAAGGTAATTTGAGAGGTAAGAAAACAGAAATGTTTATGAAAATTTTATGTAGTGAAATTTTTAAGTAACATAGGTGTGAGAGAGAAATTGAGATTTATATACTCCAGCAATCAAATGTATTGCTTGATCCACTCTTTTTTTCAGCTGTACTCTTGATTCTTAAGGTCATGAAGGGTTATGAATTTTAAATAAAATACTGTTGGATAAGCGGAAAAAAGGGGCCAACTGAAACTTAATCTGGCTTCCTCAGTTCAGCAGGAAATACCTTCATTGTAGTTATTTCTGAATTTCTTATTGGTTTTTAGTATTTGACCATCCCATTGGGAACAATCTGAACTGGCATATTTAGAAGAGTTTTGAAAAGGGATTACCAGGCTGTTTTCACTTGCTACATAGCTGAAAGAAGTCATGATATCTACAGCACAAGTTGGGACAACTTCTAAAGCTGGTTTTATCTGCCTAGGAGACTTGACTGACCTCTAATAGCTCTGACAACTTATGGGTTCAAACTTCTTTCCTCTGTAGCCTCAGTGCTGGAGTGGGAATGACTATCCATGGTACTAAAATCTTAATTTAGTTGTCAGTTCTTATCACAGCCATTACTTTGACTCAGACCTGGATGATCTCACACATTTATTCTTAATGGGAATGTGAAGTTGGTGAATGCTATTTAACATTTATGGATAAAAATAAACTAATCTTCAATTTAATGAAATTGCAAGTAAGTTATGAGGGTGTTAAATATGTGAAACAGTAAACTTGAGTGAAATTGAGGTCTGTTTGGCACAGATTTACTCTTCTGGTATTTCAGGAAAGAAATATTATTTAGAGAGGTTATAATTTTCTCTTGACATTGCCTACTTCAAGTCCAGTTCCTAAATTGTAACACAATGGACTGTGGCAAAATTTCCTTTTCAGCAACATTTGTTTTAGGATTTGAACATTTTGATGTTCAATGTGGTAGGATTCTTTTCAACCACTGTGAAAATGCTTGCATTGATATCTGGCCAAGAAAAAGGTTTCTTTCATTCTACTGCTTAAAAAACAACTCTGCTGCTCAAGACCTGAAAGATTACAAGAGGGTTGCAGCAATCTAGGAAGAGAGCAAACAGGTACAGTTGTAATTTTGAATACTGGTAAAGTTTTCATAGGGTATCAGTCTTGAGAAGTGGTTACATCTGCCTGTGCTGGCTGCTTTTCCAGTCCCACACCATTCTTCATGCTGAACCATGTATTTGTGGGGCCTCAAGGGAGAGCAGAATTAAAATTTTGTATTGGCCAAAACTATATTTTAGAAAAACAAAGAAGGGGAAAAAAAAAAGAAAGAAAAAGAAAAAAAAGTGGAAGTTTTAACTTAGATCAGCTCAGAGCAGGAAAGCAAGTTTAAGGAGCATGACGGGAATTTTTTGAAACTCTTGACTTACACTGGCATAAAGTGTTTATTAAGCCATGTCCCTAAGCATTGGCTACTAGCAACAGATCAAGGGAATGGGTTAAAAGCCCTATCATTCTCTCTCAGTACACCCCAGAACTGATAAAATTATTTTCCCACATGGAATTTAATTTATAGATTTTTGAATACTACTTGTGATTTTAATAATGAGAGAAAGCTAATAGAAAAAAAGCAAAAACTCTGGGATGACATTTTAATTAATTTCAGAATATAAGAAAATATATGTGTATATATGTATAAAATTATTTTTTATTATTTTTGCAGATATATAGCTTGTGATTTCACTCACCATGGAAAACTTTGCCATTATTTTTGGTGGTCTCATTTGTGTTGGTTTTTTTTGTATTGGGTTCTGGTTGTTTGTTGGTTTTGGTTTTTCCTGCCTACAGCTTTGTATTAGCAGATCAGGGGTTGGTTCCAGATGGATTGTACACATCCACCTGCCATTACAAAGAAGAAAATATGGTCAGCTTTTCTACCTCAGAGGCATGATTTACTTCATGTGACTTATGCTTTCCCCATGACAAAATAAATAGTAAGGTTTTTCTGCACACTATAAAGTCTGAATTTTGGAAAATACCTAATATCAGATCCATGGCAGGCTTTGGCACCTGCTTGTGTGGCACCCAGCCTGTGCTCTCTGTTCCATTAATCTGCTTCAGGCTGGCACAGTGCACCTTTTCACATCTACAAAGTTAGAGCTGCTTGCACCTTGTGCCATTTAACTGCAGGAACTCTCCTTGCATACTTCATTACAGAGCCTTCTAGTCAAGCCATATAACTAATATATATCTTTATTGGAAAAGATGGGAAAAACCTAACTGGCTTTTAGAATATAATGATTGTAAAGCATTGCTGTCTTTCAGTTCTGTAATTGATTCTGCAATTACACTTAGTACTTAGTAGATCATCCTAGATTTATTTATGGCCAAAACACATGAAAATTAAAGCTTCTAGCAAAAAAGTGATTTATTTAGAAGTCCTACCTATACCTGTATTTTCCATAAAACTTTGTGAATTTCAGCTACAATGTAATCTTTCCTTCTTCTTTTGTACTGTTCTATGATTTTGTCCAGAACAGTTAAAGCATTGGCCTGTGATAATACTGTCTGTGATAACTGAAATTCCAGTTTTGTGAAGAAAAGTTAAACAGACCAAACTTAGTTGTTAGATAAAACTATTACTATTCTGAATGCTTGGTTCACCACTATGGCATCACGAAGAATTCTTGATCCTATCTATGAACAGCATTCATAACCTCTGCTATTTGTCTGAGTAAACGTCAGAGCGCTCAAGGAGAGAGCGATATTAAACAGACTGCCTTGCACCAGGATGGGAGGGGAGGGGGAGAACAGGGCATAATATTTATGACTCCAGGAACTATAAGTTGTAATTTAATGAGATCAAAGCGTGTGCTGTTTATTTGCAGCACTAGGAGCACTGAATAAACTGGTTACAAAACAGATACAAAAAAAAAAAAAAAAAAAAAAAAAAAAAAAAAAAAAAGGCTGCAGGATATTTAAAAGAGGATAAAGACTATAAAATCAAAGGCATCATGTTGTAGAACCTTCTAATATAAAATTAATTTAGCATTCTCCTGAGATTAAGTAATTAATGTTTCAGGAAAAGCAAAGATCCTCCAAATTTATAGCCAGTTCCTGTTTTTACCAGATAATGACTGTTCTCCCATTTTTTTCCTCCTCATTCCCAGGAACATACACAGTAGTTCCAATACCAATTCCTGTTGTATAGCTGGGTGAAGCAGGTTTTACCAATACCAACTCAATTTCCCCTTCTAATATACCTCTTGGAAGAGAAAATAGCAAAATGATTAAGTAAATACTTCAAACAGAGTAAAATTGGCACAATAACATTTTACCTGTGAAAATAAACTTCTAGTCACATGTGACAGTTTGAAGTTTAGCAAGTGAGTCTTACACATTTCAGTACCTCTAATTTATTCTGTTGTTTCCATACATTATTTCAAAGTAGGGCATGACCAGGATAGTTTAAAAGATTTGTCTCTGTTTTGAATTGCAATGCCTATACTGGATGAACTATTTATATGTGTTTCCTGTGTTAAGGAACTGAAGAAAGTAACTACAGACCTGATAAGGTCCAAGGTCACATCTCAGTACAGGGTGGGAGAAGAAAACATCAATCTTGCTGTGAAGGAAAAACAGTTTCAAGAACTGCAACAGAAAATCAGAATGGTATTTTGGAATTTAAACAAATTAAAGTTTAGGTGAATATTTTCTGTTCTTCGTTCAGCAAACCTCCTGGCAATTATCTCTAATGGATACAGATTAGTGATTCCTTTCTACTAACTGCATTTACAATATAATTTAACTATTTCCATGGCAAACTTTTCTAGGGAAGTAAATGCATTACAAATATCAGTATAATTTCATAGTAAAAAAAATGGATAAGAAGATATTTCAAAATAGTTCAATTTCTTTAAATAGCCTCATGATGATTCATTACAGTACATTAATACAACCTTATTAACAAAAATAGACAGTAATTTAAAATACCTTTTAATGTTCTTCATGTTTTCTTTTTTTAAGGAGACAGCAGTCAGTAAAAGAGTTCAAGAAGAAAATATTCACATTAAAGAAGAGAAGCTGGTGAGTTGTCAATACAGCTTTGCTATTTAAAAATCACTTAAGAATATAGGTGCTATATTTCATATTTAGGTTTTTTAGGTTATTATACTAAGCTACAAAAACTAGTTAAATTCACTTGTTTACACTTCAGAAATATTTTAATACTAGAATGTGGTATCTCAATGCTCAGTTTTTAGAAAGAGTATTGCCAGAACACAGTCCATTGTTTGAGACTTTATTCTAAGTCTTAAATCGTGTTTTTGAATTCAGATGGGAAAACTTTGGTATTCTCATGAAACAATTGCCTACATGTGGGTTCAGTACAACTGAACAGTTACACACATTAGCATAACATGCTGGCTGTTCTGCTTTCTGGTTGCCAACAGTTTATTCTAATATTGCTGGTATTGAAACCAGATAAAATGGGAATAATGTGTCAATGGTATACAAAGGAAATGACGTCCCATTCATATAGAACATAAACATATAAGCTATGAAACGACACCTTTACATCGCTGAACAGAGTTAGGACTGACTTCTCTTGCTAACTCAGATGGTATGGTACTTTCTGGTATGTTCCAGAAAAAATCCTGATGTTTAAACAAAGATTATGGAGTTAAGTATCAAATGCAGCAAAAAAAATTTGTTCCCTGTAACAACAATGTAATACACTGCTTAGTAGAATATTAAGCCTGAAAATGGTGGTTGTTTTTTTCCTGTTTTTGAACAGTTGCAGAATTTTCACTCTGCAGTTCACTAAAGGGAACATGTCAGAGAAGTGTATCATTCTTGTTCCCAGGGAAGGACAAAGGCACCTTGCTTGCATGCCCATAGAGCACTTATCCAGCACCACTCTTCCAAGCCATAAAAGCCTATTTGCATTTTGAGCTTGCTTTTAAAAAATACTTGCCAATAAACACATGGAGAAAAATGAGAGACATATTCAGGCCTCATTACTCTCACAGCCCTGTATGCAGTAAAAGAATTTATATGGAGATGCATGGAACATAATTCGTACGCATATTTGATACGTGTTATCTAAGAGAAGGATTCTGGTTTGTGTCTCTCCTGTTCTTTGTGAATTGCTCGGGTTTGCTTGGTAGGTTAGTTTCAACATAGGGAGGGTTTTGGGGTGTGTCTGGGAAAGGCTGTAATATAGAGATGAATTTGTTTGCTCCAAGTGCTTGAGTTAGAAGGCATGGATTTCTGTATTATGGAGCACTAAAGATCCACCATCTCAAATAATTGAAATGTTGGCTTCAGTGGTTCTTGGACTTTGGCTAGAAATACCATCTAAATTACAGCTGATTTGCACTGAGCTATGTGAGAGAAGCAGCCTGGTCTGGTTGAGTGAAAACTGTACTAGGTTTAAAAGACATGGCCGACTCTGCTCCTGACATGTCAGATGACACTGGCCAAGCCATTCCACAGCTCTGCAGTTCATTTTTCCTATATGTAAAATTGAATTAAAAATAAATTAAGCTTCAGTGCAAAAATATTATTTATACATGCCTGAAAAGGAATAAGAGCACACTAAATATTGATTTTATTTTTATTAGATAGCTGTATCTGTGTATCCAATAGAATCAAAACTAGAATAATTTGAAAACACCTTGCAAGTATGGGAAAGTACTTTGTTTTAATAATATGTTCCTCTCAATGTATTTTGAAGCAACCGAGCACATTTAAGACTCCCTTCTGCCTGAAACTCAGATTTTTTTTTTCTGTGCAGGTCTTCTTTTAGTAACTGCTGTAACTGGTTTTGAGGGAGTAGAGACTGGTTTGTCTGGACCATTCACTCTGTCTTTGAAACTTTGGAAATGTGTTTTGTAGTGTTTCATATAAAATGGCTCAGTTTCCAGCAAACTGCAGCATACTTAATGGCAGCGCCCATGGAGTTTGTAAATCTATGGCACCTTCATCAACTCAAATCAGCTCAGGTTGGGGGGCTCTATTTTTACAACTCACTCTTCATAAAGTAACAATACAGTCTTGATGAAGGTACCACAAAAGTTCAGACACTGACAGCAAAATCTGATATACTTGCACCATATGATGCAGAGTTAGTGGGTGGTAGTTCACATCTATTATGATGTAATTCAGAAGATACAGAATAATTTCATTTAAGGGTGATCCATTAGTGGAATCATTTCTTTTCAACTTCCCATATTTTTCAGAATTGTGATATTGTAACATAAAAGTAATTTTGTTCGTCCTGAATTGAACTCACTGTGGGGTTAGGTTTGATATATTTTACCCAGATTTGCACTGAAGAATGTATAAAGATTAGGTGGATTTAATTTTAATTATAGGAAAATTCTCTGGAAAAGAATAAGTTAGAATAATTTATAATAATGTCATCTTCTCCAAGGTAAAAGGCCAGAAAAACTGAGTGCTGTTCTGACTTCTCCCTACAAACTTTTCCCCAATGTTATGTTGGAGTATGATTTTTTATATGCATGATTTTGTAAACACTAATAGAATAAAAAAATAAATTAATAAAAAAGACATAAATTATCTAATGTTTAAACTCCAGAAACAAAATCTTGCTCAGTATATTCTATTCTGTTTATATTAATAAGGAAATCCTCAGCTCTCTACAGTGTGTACAGGAGCTGCTTCAGCGAATAACCCAAACGAATGTTAGAATGGAAAGTGAATTAAATGCACTGAAAGAAGACTATCAGGTCAGATTTTTCCTGATTAGACAAGCTGTTACTATCTAGTATGTATTTTTTAAGTTCAGGGCTGCTAAAGACATCTGTGTGCCTTTCAGAACTTTTGACCTCGCTTCCCTTGCTCCCTCAGCTCCTTAACTGTCAGCATGAACATTGAAGCGCAGGCTGTGCTTTCCCTCTTTTACATCTCTCCCTGAAGTAAATCATGGTTGCCGTTCTTAGCAGCCATTTCTAGAGGGCAAAACCAGAACAGGGTTGCTTTCAAATATTTTAAAATAAATTATTTTATGATTTTTGTTTTTTGTAATTTTCATATAGGTATAAATTTCTGGACAACATTTCAAATTTCAGATCTTCATTCATAGCTCGAATGAAGCTATGTATGTCCTCAGTTTTATTAAAGCGGAGAGCCTAAGAAAGAACATATCTGCAGCCTTTTCTTGGTGTGTTTTCTGGTGTCATATTTATGCTAGAAGTGGAAAGAAGTCATGCTGGAGAAAGTGGAGTTGCAGCAGTCCTTAGCTCCTCTTTCAGCATGAAAAAGCAGCTCAGAAAAGTTCAGATTACACATTTCAGTAGCAGTCAGATTGGTCCGCAGTACACTGAAGATTAAGGTCATATCTATTCCCATCATATGTGCCATGCAGAGTTCAGGTACAACCACTAATTGGACTATTAAAAATTATCTACTATTTGCCCAGCATAACCACAACTATTCCACTCTTTGAAGCCATGGTTTAGAATTAGGAGTTCAGTTAATTTCAAATTAAACTTCCAGTGTGCATATATACTTCTGTTTCTAAATAAATGCTTCTGTGCTAATTTAAAATTATTCACTTCCCATAAGCCTTTATTCTTAACACGTGTAAGTAGTTTGCCTTCTGCCACAAAATAAATACGGAACTTTTGCATTTTGATGAAATAAATAAAGTTAAAGGTGAGCTATATTCTTTATCAGAAACTGGCTAAAATCTGCCTAGGAATTAAAGTATGTGCAGCATTTTTACAAAGATTAATTGAATGATGGCTTGGCTATAGAATTGCCTAAAGTGGCATGATTTTCTGTTACTTCTGTTATTTATATGTTGGGTCCAGTGAAACACCTGGATTGCTTGCTATTCATACAATCCTGGTTTTTGTTAAAGTAAGAAGTTAATGTGCTTTTTATTTTTTAAAAGTACTGAAAGTACTTTGTAGATTAAAACAGAAACTCAAGATAATTTAATTCATATATAACCTTATTGATGATTACTTTCATAATGCAGGAAGCCTTTAGGATCTTTGTGTCAGGATTATTAAACAGCGGATGTATTTTAAAATTCTTTTTTCTGACAGTATTTCTGAGCTATTGTTTCCCATCTCAGATAAAGTTTATAGTATGCCTTAAAACTCCAGTTAAAACAGTAAATGGTATCTGTGAATCTTCTCTTTGAAGACTGCACATAAATGTCTACAAGTGTAGCTTGTTTTCTTCTTGTTAAGGTATGAATTGAGTATAAGTCTTTGTTTTGCAGCCTGTGCAGGCCAAAACTTGCTTTCTGATTGCAATTATGCTAATTCTGATGAGAGCCTGCTTTGATTTGGATCTGGTAATATTAGACATTGGGAAGGTATTACTGTTTTCTATTGTTCTAACTACAGCATAAACCGTGGCTACTCATCAAAGCTTCAGTGCAGTCTAAAGGTAACTTCTTGCAGGCATAAATACTTTAAATGAAGTGGGTGTTACAAGACATGAATAACTAATAAGAGACTCTTGGTTCAAACTTCACTACTTAGTTTGATGTAAATAGGCCCTTTTTTCCAGTTTGATACAATTCTGAGGATATTTCAGGGAGTGAGACAATGTTAACTTCTTATTTTACATTTTTGCAATTTTTTAAAACATCAAATGGAACTTATAAAATGGTCATCTGAACTTTCCTTCCAATTTGAGAGCTATTGCTTTCATTTTCATTGATTCTAGAACCTCAATATAACAAATGGGATTTAAAGGTTGTGTGTTATTCTTATACTCTGTCCTACATCCCTGTTGAATTTGTGGGCCTTGCTAATTAAGCAAAAGAGTTTCTTCAGAATAATAGAAAAATGAAAGGAGTCATTGTACAGTCTTGTGGAAATACCTTTATGCTTATGCTCACAAAAAATTACTTATTTTTAGGCTTGAGATGACAGAACACTTGCAAGGTAACATTCAGGAAGGATCCCTTCTCATTCTGTGTATGCATACTTAGTGCTAGGATACCAATGTCATTATGACTTCAGAAAAAAGTTACAATTCTTTAACAGATGACAGAATACTTGAGAATGCAAGGAATTCAGGTATTCCCCTCTGTGTACAATTGGCTTTAACATATGATCAGTTCCATAAATTTGCTACTTCTGATATTTTGCCCTAAGATCTGTGCTGTGAATACCTTATATAATCCATCACTGAGGAGGTTGCATTTGAGATACAAGTAAAAGCATCCTTGGAGTTTAAGAGCAGGTTTATCAAAAAGAGGAGATCTTGGTCTCCTGGTTTATACAACTGGATGAAAGATGCTACATCAGAGTGTGATTATTCAGACAATATATGGTTGAATTGTCTCATCTTTTTAAATATATAATGTGTCAATGAAGATCCATTATATTCTTATGCATAACTATTCCCATGCCTACAAAAGTGCAAACTAGAGAATTTTCCTAGTGTTAGTACCTGTAAAATATGTTTTTATTAACAGTGTAGCTAAATTAACATTTTAAAATTGATGCTAAATGAATCAACAAGTAGACTCATATTTAGTTAAAAGATTTAATAAAAAGGAATTGGTTTGGAGTATTGCCTCCACAGTATTTTTCAAGTGGACTTTCAAAGAAACTCAGCAGAGCCATAAATATGTAGCTGGTCATATAGCTACATGCATTAATGTTTACATTATCAAATATATTTGTGTCATCTCTATAGTAGGTAATGGAATACAGTGTGTCTTTTATCTTCCATATTGTTTGCTATAAAAATGTGATAGGATAAAAATTCCAAGGGTACATGATAGATGTGTGAAGTTATTGATGATTTATATAAGACTTCTTTAATTTAGCACAGTAAAGCTGAAAGAGTTAGCCCAAAAATGTTGCAAGTACCGTTATGGTTGTATAAAACTTACTATTACTGTTATTTCAATGCACTCCTATTTCAGTGACCTAATAAAAATAAATTAAAGCATAATCAGATATATATTTCATGTTCCAGTAGATATGTTTTAGAATGTAAAGATTATACAGTTTATAAGAGAGGCTAATAAACAATTTAGGACAGAAAAACGCATTTTAAAAATATTTTTTTTTTTCAATATACAGTAGTTTTTTTCTTTAAGTACAGTGGGTCTGGATTATGCTACATTTCACATTTCTCATCTCTGGACTTTATATTACTTTTTCAGCACATTAAAAGTTATGCAGTGAAACTGAATAATGGCAAGTGTTTTTATACCCTTTTATAGCCATTTCTTTTTTCATAACCTCCCCCTGTTTCCTGTTAGCTAAACTATAAGCACCTTTCTGTTAATTTATGAAAATTATTGTTGAGATAGCACATTATCACTGATCTGTATGGCACTTGCAGCATGTTAGAAGCAAAGGCCCAAGCAACATAAAACACATCAAAATTCATTAATGTGGTATTGATTATTTTTTGGATAATTAATTTTATTGCAGGCCCTTGAAAGAGATAATGAGCTGCAAAGGGAGAAGGCAAAGGAAAATGAAGAAAAGTTCCTTAATCTTCAGAATGAGCATGAGAAGGCACTAAGAACTTGGAAAAATGATGTAGGTTTATTAAAATAAATGTTATAGTATTAAAAGTTTTTTGGAATAGTCATCAAGCATTTCGGGCAATTCCTAAAAGCCAAGAAAATATTGCAGAAATAATACAATAAAACCAACCCATTTCTTTTCCAGTAATACAGACACTTCTAGAAATTAATATTTTTTAAAGCTGGATTTAGGTTGACTTCTGTGCTCTAAAAAGTCAGTGTTCTTCCTGAAGTTCTGATTTGAAAGGAATTCTTCCTTGTGGGCTGAGGGTGAAAGGGAATGAGAAAAGTTGTATGTCTGGCATGTCCCCCCAGTGAATTCACCTCTGTGGACACCTAAATAATAGTTTGTCTTCTATATTTGACATTCTTTCTATTACTTCGTTAGTTTTAAAGACTACTTCAGTAATTATTTAATCCGAAACAATTAGCAAAACACTGTAGTTGTAAAAATTGTCTGCAATAATAAATGCATGTTTAGATGTAGGAAAGATTAATATGCCTTCAATAAGACAAGATCTGCTTAATGTGTGGAAACCAGACTCTAAGCAACATTTGTTTAATAGTCTGTCTTTTTTATTTCTATGTACTTGGCACCTACTGCCAGAAAGGTTTTGATTTTGGGAGATGAATTTCCAGGGAAGCTGTAGAGAAACAATGCAAAGTTGTCCTTGTAATCCTGTTGTCTAAGGCTCACTCCTTTGACTGCAGCCACTATGGGGTGACTGCAACCATGAGGCCACAAAATAGGTGAACTGTTCTAATGCTCAGTTCCCTGAGAAGATTTGATCTCCCTGATTCCTTGGAGAATTTTATACCATAATTTCCTCTCTAGACATGGGGATTTGCCCTGCTTATTTCTCAGGAATGTTTGCATCTATGCTTTAGAAGATGATTGTTATTCCTTTTCATATTTCTGCTATGGGTAACTAGAAATTTTGTTTTCTAAAGTAAATCATCAAGGATAAAATTAACACTGGTCTGGAAATCTTTGTAAATTAAGTGAAGGTATTTCTGTAAAATTGGCCTTTTGTTCTTTTTATGTATTGTAATTTGGACCATCCAGTTAGTTCTAAATACGAAAATATAAATGTTACATGTTCACTGAAGAAGCATGGGATACTTGAGGCTATTTGCAGAAGTAAAGTGCCAAGCAAATTAATTGCTGCTGTGATTTCTTGACAGGGTAAGTAGAGAATGAATGTTGACTATTACATTTATCTTTAAGCTGAAAAGGAAGAAAGCTACAAATATCACTATTTTTGATCATTGCTACTTGCAGTAAATGGTGAAAAAACATCCCAAATGAGTTAATAAAAGCTATGATCTATAATTGGTTGGAATGAAAGAGCACAATTACTTTGTACAAAGAAAATCCTTAGCATGTATACTTTTTTTAAAGGATTTAGTTAAATTTGCCAAGCTGCTGTTACCCTTGTAAAATGCTGGTGTACCTACGTGAACATGCAGTAAAGTGTTTGTGTGCTCTGTGTACTTTCAATTATTACAGGAGGAAAACATGAGAAGAGAAATACACACTCTTAAAAATGAGCTGAATTCCCTTAAAGGACTTCATAGACATCTTGAAGATTATCATCCTCCTCAGGGAAATCAGCATTGTGAGCAAGTGGAAAATCTGCAGGTAAGTGTCCCTGCAGTGTGTTTTGTAAAAGTGTTAGAGAACAAGAGATATGACAGTTTTTCTAATCCTGTCTGTCATGTCCACTGATCTTCCATTGGCATTGCTAAACCTAGAAATTTATCTAACAATGATCCAAAATACCATTAAAACTTACTGCACCCAGTAAATATTCCCCTTTCATCCAGAGTGGTGCTTATATCATAGAAACCTGAGATGTTACTTCATTAATAAGTTTATACCTAAGAGATAGCAGCGTAAATAACCTATGTTTACTAAATCCTATTTCACAAACATGTTTTACATGGTTGTTTCTCAAATACTGGGGCAGACCCAATAGACTTACATACATATGAAGTTCCCTGAAAGTGTGAAAGTCAATCCACTTCTATTCAGAGGAACTAATTTCAGCTTCTCTAACATCTGTAACATGGGACAGATCAGAAGATTCTTTTAATGAATATATAGGTTATCTAAGTTCTTCAGTTTTAGTTTAAGGAACAGCAACCTTTATGTCACATAGCATCTTTAAAGGTTATCAAGGGCACAGCAAGCTCAACAGGTGGTGAATGCAGGAGGTAAAAGATTTTTATGCAGTGCAGGTTGAACTAGAATTGAGCTTGGATTGTTGGGTGAACCAAACCCATGTTCAGCTCTAGATTCAGGGGACATATGGGAAGTCAAGAAGTGGCTAAGCACATGAAGATGGTCTTTTGGAGCAAAAGGAAGAACATGTGGCTGTGCAGCTCTGTGTTATCCTTTGATTAAACTGGATTGCAAATTTGTATTCCAGTCTTCTGTAAGATTGAAAAAATGGGCCAAGTCAAAAGCTATAAGAAATTTTCTCTGTGCATTGAATGTATTCTGTTGTTCTGTTGAGTATTGGTTATATCCATTTCCATTAACTTTTAAACCTATGTAATGAATTGTCCTTCAAAGAAGGGGAAAACTCATTTTTCATATATATGATTTTGCTTTTAGTGTTAGGAAAATGGGAAGACACTAGGACTATAAAGACAGGTAACTATTTTAGAACTAGTCTATGTAATTGTCAGTGAAATGACAAACTGTAAAAATATTTTAGAATTTGGAAGAACTTAAAATCAATTTCTTCACAATGCACGTACGTAGAACTGACACACAAACATACACACGTCTGCTAGTATGTGCTTAATAGTGCAACGGAAATTAGACTTGAAATGATTACTCATTGTTCCAAATCTGTATGAACTCTCCAAGGTCTAATGCAAATTGTGTAACTTTTAAAAATCACTGTTTCCTTGAATCAAAATGAAATATCAATTATTTTTAGGATGCAGAATCAAAGTGATCAGGCATTCCTGATAACAGTACTTGTGCTTACTAAGATAATCCTATGGGTTTGAAAGCAGAAAAGCTTAAAGTATATGCTCATTAATGCAAAAGAAGTCCGATGTCTTCCAAATATACATCTTACACTATCTTATGGCAAATTGCCACAGCACTTTGTGTTGTACAATCATTAGATTTCCAATGCTAGGCAGGTTGGACTGAGTCAAATCTCCAGTGGAACACTGCCAAGAAGCTGGAGCTGCAGCAGATCATATTGGTTATTCTGATTTGTGGAATTTCACCTTATATCACTAATGAGTCATTGTCTAGTGAAACATAAAAGGGAAAGGTGTTGGCTAGGATTTAGATCTTGACTATGGTTCCAGGTGTTGTAAGGAAATATGCATATACTTATTTTTACACCTAGTGCAATCTGAGATCCCTGCGGTTATTTGTGGAGCATGAAATTTAGAATGTACATAAACTTCTTCATACTGATCAGCTCTGGAATAGGAATTAAACAAAAGACCTTTTTAAAAGAAAGGTACAATGTCAGACCTCATTACAGACTTGGATTGCTATTTAGTTTAACCTTACCATGCTTCACATTTAGTTCGATATAATTTATAATACAGCTGTGTACCATTAGAGAATAGGGTTACACCCTGCAATAGATTGCTGTAATTCTTTTGTGTGTGTATGTACAGGGAAATCTGGTTTTGAGAAGGGTTTGAATTTTATACTATGAAATAGTCTGTTGAGGGAAAGGATATTTAGGGATATGTATGTTGCTTAGTTAGATTTTACTAAATCACAGGCAAAAAATTAAAATCCAGGTTTAAAAGTTTTGTTATTTAGGTATTTTAGTTTATGCATCTTGGACCTATTTTTTTAAGGGCTGAACAGCCATTTGAAGTTATTGAAAAGTAGGTTTATGCAACCTCTTTGAAAATCTGGAAAGGAATCATGTAACCTTTCTGCCTTTCTATGAGCACTTCATCCTGTTTTTTTTTTCAGATGCAGTCACCAGTTCAGCCCATACCAACAAGTGTAAGTTCCACTGCAGTGGCTCTCTTATAAAACGTACAAAAACGTAATGCACACAGTTACATTGTGGTGTTTCATGTTTTTGTCACCTAGAAACAGAAGATTGAAAAATAGTTACAGCTTTCATGAAAGAAAAAGGAAATTTCTACTAATTTATTCAAAAAGCTTGAAAATGTGATGTCAGGCCTATATAGAGCAAAGAAACAAAAATAATTAAACGCCTAGAAAAGAAAAAGATGAAATATGTACAACTTCCAAATCAGAAAGACAGGGGAAATTATGATAAAATATATAGAAATGGGAAAGAAACTTCAGCTGAAACTTCAAATTGAGGGTAGAGTATTTGCAGAGGAAAATGATTTTAGGACCCTTCTCCATTCACCAAGACTCCTCCCTCCCCCAAATTGGCAAAGCTGGGAGCATCAAGATGTTTCTGTGACCTGTAGGAAACTGTTTCTGGCAGATTTGTGTTCTACACCCCCACTCTGCCAGCACTGCAACAGCCCCATTTTTTAGCAGTGCTGTCTACATGCCTCCCTCCATTCTGCAATATTCTCTATCCTCCCCACACATCCCATGCCCAAGTATAGCTCTTGTTACTCCCTCCCACATCCCAGCCTTCCTTCTGCAACACCTCCAATCACCCAAGTATCTTCAGCTTCTTCCCACATCTTTTATGGACTAAGCTCCCTCCCACATCTGCCTACTTTTATATCCTATCTTCAGGGCAAGAGCCAGCACGTGCTTCTGTCTTCAGCTGCCAAACAGTTGGTGATGATAAAGGATGTGTCTCCTTTTCCTTTTGTTTTGGTGGGATTTTATTAGGCTGTTTCTTCACTATTCAGCTCCTAGTTTTCCCAGAACTGTACTGACTGCAGCTTTCAAAACTAAACACAAATACAGGTATAGTAGTAGACCAGTGATTTAGACTTTAAGTAGACATGTTTCAGGCTTCTACTCCTGTTGAATTTGACTCAAATTTGGGTTAAAAAGGTATTTGGGAGGGAATGAGGAACTGAATGACAGGGATTGCAAATTCATAAGCCTTATTTGCCTGTAAAATGAAGTTTAAGATCCGGGGCAATTAGTTAGAAAAAAATGTTGTTAATATGTGTATGTGTGCACGTGTGTTTGGGTGTCAGTAGCAATCATGCAGGATTTTCCACGTGTAAGTACTGAGCAGGTCACTGATTTGGCCTGCAGAGAGAGGGAGTGATCCAGCTACCACATGTACAACACATATTCCTTCCATGAGAAATTCTGTCAATCTGTATAACTTTGTGGACTGTAATATAGCAGGACCTAATTTCTTTCCTATTCTTCTAGAGTATTAGTCTGCTATTTTGTTTTCCTCTGTTTACATTAACTTTTTATACTTCAGGTGAATGGTCTCTGTTTTCTATCAGAATTGTAAAATTAATTTTAAATCTCAGTCCTGAACTTTTCACCTAATCAGTGCCTGTAGTCAATTATTAAAATACCTATAATCTTTTGTTCCTTTTTATGCTAGAGTGGTCAAGAACACTCAAAAGACAGTGAAATACAGGCTACTCAGAAAGAAAATGAGTTTATGCAATCTGTAATAAGAAGATATAGTAATTGTGGAAACGAAGAAGAAACTGAAGTAAAAAACACAAGGGAGCAGTCTTCAAGCATTAAGGAATTACAGATAGAACAAAGTAATAACCTTCCATGGATAATAGAGACATGTAGTATTGTTGAAGAAAGGTAGATAACAGTAGATACAGATACAGTAGATAACAAAAGAAGGCTTAAATCCTGAATTAAATGGTCATATCTAAAATCTACAGAATGTTAATATATTTTCTGCTCTGTCAGTTTATAAATATTTTGCAAGCTACCATAGTGCAATACTTATTTTCAGTAACTTTTTGATAGGCTTGTGTGTATAATACAAGATATCAGTATCAATATTAACCTATCCCATCTCTTTGGAAAGTATAAATTATAAAAATAAAGCATCCATAACCTCTGGGTTACCAGTCACTAACTAGAGAATACACTCACTTTATAGATTTACAAGTTCTTGAAAACAGTTTTAAGGATGAAATTAATGTTGCCAGCCCTTATGAAGAAAAGCAAAGGGAGGTTTCTCCCAGGAATACCCTCTGCACAGATACTGATTTAATTACCCAAGGACACACCTCGGAAATGCATGTCACTGGATGCAAAGAGGCAGAAGATCCAGGAACAACACAGAGAATGTTACTAGATGAAAACAATGGAAAATTAGATCAAAAGCCACAGGACTGCACTGAGCCTTTGGCAGCATGCCACACACAAACACAAAAGGCCTTTTTAGGCAGTATTGAGACTGTAGGTGCTGGCAAGAAAAATGGAAATCAGGAGACCAACACTGGCCAGGAAGAATTGTGCAATCCTACAGATAAATCAACTTGTGCCAAGGCAGATACAAACTCAGACACACCCAAACCTGAGTCTGAGGCAGTTCTTTGTACTGAGAGGAGTGCTCTGCATGATAGAAGTACAAATATCCAGGAAGCTAAGGAGTTAAGTTTTGGCATCCTACCTTACACTAAAGAGAATTCTCAAGCAGAATACCAAAAACATAGCTTGCTGAAAAGTGACAATTATGTAGCCAGTGGATTACATAAAACAGATAAAACCTTAAATCTGAGTGGCTTACATAGAGATAAACTTCCCGTTAAACAAACACACATAGATGCTGAAGGCAGAACCAATGATGACAATGCCATAAACATGAACAGAAATGGTGCCCTGGAGAGCACTGGTATTCTGGCAAGTGATGCTCAAAATCCAGCAACCGTTTGTTGTGATTATGCAAGTGGTGATGATGCTGCTGCAAAAGAAGACAGAGATAGTAAGTCTCTCTTAGGTACTTTCAATTTATGCCCCCCAAAAACTGAGGGAGGAATAAATGCGGATGACATGCGCAGCAAGACACCTCAACAAGACAGTGCTAAACAAACAGGGAATGCTACAAATGCAGGGACTTCAAGTGCTGAAGCCAAATCTCCAGGAAAGGCTGATGGTCTTGAAAGTGCTAATAAAATAACCCCAACAAACAGAGCAAGTATAGATAAACTAATTTCATGTAAAAAAGTTAATGATGATACTCAGATACACTCCATCAAAACTGGACATTCCCTGGAGAAAACTAATTCAAGAAATAACACAGTGTTAAAAGAGAAAAAAGACTCACTAAATAGTACAGTTCCAGGAAGGAAGTTTGCTGAGGGTCACCTGAAAGAATCATGCTCTTTACCCATGAGAACATCTGGAAATTTAGTAAACATAAGTGTAAGGTCATCCTTTGATCTTTCAACCTTGGATAAAAAAGCTGAGAAAACTCCACCATACTTGAATTTTTCAGCTCTCAGTTCTTTTTCAAGAGTAAATCAAATGAGAAGTCAAGCCATATGGACTTCAGCTTCCAAGGAACCTTCCCTTTTGAAAGAGAAACTACCATGCTCAGTGGAAAACACAAACATTATTTCAAACACACAGTGTCAAAATCTCAATGAAAATGTGGACAGAGGAGAAACAGGACAAGGTAAGAAAATATAAGGATTTTGTTCTGAACCATGTGCTGGTTAGAAAAATCATGAAAATGTGAAATTTCTGTATCTAAGCTTGGTGTATAAAAATGTAAACCTGACATTTTAGTTATATGGCCAAAAAAAAAGGTGAGATTTCTCTCTTGATATTGTAAATGCTACTAAACAGCTTTTGTTAGCTTAATTAGTTGATTAAATGTTTTTTTTCTCATATTTCCCTCTGTGATAAAACAGCACTGCAATGACAAAATGAATTTTGATAGGCATTTCTAATCCCAGTGTAGCGCATATTCTATCAGGGCTCTGCATGGATCTGAAAAGCACTGAGCAGCTTTTGGAAATTATTCAGTGTTCTCATTTTGCAGTTAGAGTAGATTTTGAATCAGTAGATGCTTCTTTGAATAGGATTTACAGAAATTTACTTTTTATTTTATTGTACATCTATAATTTAGATGGACACTTAAAACCATCTGAATGTGCTGAATGTGTGAAAGGACTTTATATTCTTTCAACTTCTAGAAAACACACAGAGCTTTATGTGCTCAAGGAGCTTTTTCACGTCTTGCTGTTAACACTTGGTTATCATTTGTTGAGCAATATTTTGCACATGCAAAGTAGTGAAATGTGAATATGAACATTATTCCATGTGTTTCCAAGTCACTACGGAAATGTAGAAAAATTGTATTTTAGATTTGTTTTACAATAATACTAGCTGCTAGATTACCCCAAACTGGAGCCTTGGGTGCTTAGATGTTTTTCAGAAGAGCAGGATCTACAGTATATGGTGTTTGTGTCTATTTGAGTTTTTGTTTTCAGCTTTGCCCCTTGAACATATCAAGAGCAGGGTGGACTCCCATCCCTTACTCTTGCAGCCAGTGGCAGCGAGACAGAAAACCAGCAGTCTGGTTTCTTTACATTTTTCTGTTATTATGAATTTAGCTCTATAGGTAATTTTGTTTCTGTAGTTGGTCTCCTGCCCATGGATATTTGTGTTCAGACGCACCATTTTAAATGTTTTTGTCCCTAAAACGGTAGTGCTGGTAGCAAGGTAGCAGAATCCAGATCTCAGATGGCACATTATTTCTTTTAATAACGCGAGTTTTGGTATCTGTTTCAATAAAATGAATGCATAATTACATGATATTCTGCATGAATCTTTTCTGCGAAGAACAGACAGCACTATCTGAATTCTTTTCCCTGTGTTTCTCCTCCTCTTCTTGTCAGAAACCTTTCCATATGCAAAGTACTGTAATTCCAAAAAGTGACTCTGAGAGGTCCGTCCAAGGGAGTTGGTAGGGAACTAAGTCTAGTCCCCCAAATGAGTTGCCTGGTGACCAGACCTCTTGAATTCCTGCAAAACTTCATGGTGAGGATCTTGGTCTGTGTCCAAGATGTGCCTCATCCTGCCTGATTTAGAGAGATCCCTACTTGAGCCTGCTGCCCTCTCGGAATCCTGCACCTCTTCGGGAGGCTAGAGAACCTCATTGTAAGGGCACCTACAAGGCATCGTGGTACACGGCCCTGCAGCTTCCAAAGTTTATTGTGGTTGGGTTTGTGTTTTGTTTGCAGATCTTTTCCCAAATAGCAAACCTGCAGTGGGATCCATGTGGACACTGTACCTACATTTTAAAATTACTCTTTTTTACTGACTGGAGCACAAACCATTTAGCCATGAGACCTAGTGGAGAAAGGCCATGAGCAGTGGTGAAAGGATTTAGAAAACCTGCCTGAGGGAGCTCATTTTACTGCCTAACCACAATGCAACTTAGTATTTATACTCTGGTTCCCAGAGAGCAGACACTCCACATCAGTAAATGGAGGAATGAACTGGGAATGGGAAAGAGCTTCCTGGCAGATGCTTTAAAAAGAAAACAAACATAATGATTTTCCTCTTCCTCCCAGGAGAAAATGTCAGTATTCTGAAATAACTGTTATATAATCACGAGGTAACATGTATTTTCAAAGCAAAACAAAGACTTTACTCCTGATGCAGTGATCCACAGGCATCTGTGACAAAACAGCTCCTGTTTGCATTGTGAGTAATTCTGAATGCATGCTTGCATTTTCATCTTGTAAGGAATTTGATATTGGATTCAAAACAATCTACTGGTAGTGCATAAAGCCTCTGCAGGACTGGAGGCTTCTGCTTGGCTACAATAAATCTACTCACCTGCCTTTCCTGCCTTTAGATGGCTATTGCCTGACCACCTGAAACATCAGATACAGCCATTAACAAAAAGACTCCTTATTTAAAATGTTTTTTTGGTTGTCTAAAAAGTCTTGTATTAATGTCTTCTTTTAATGCAAGTCATTCTGGAATATCATGTTATAATGGCATTAACTATGCATTTTATTATCATTACCACAAGATGAGTTTAAAGTAATAGTGTTTGAAGAAATATATTCAGTTAGAATATTTAGAATACATACACTTTCTAAAAATCACTTTTCTGTCATTAACTTAATATGTGAAAATGAGAGAAGGCATTTTTAATCAAAGTAGAAACATACTTCATCTTTAGAGAAAAAACTAAGTGAAGCATGTGAAAGAAAAACAATGAAGGGGAAAAGCCTACAACAAAGATCTAGTGATGGAAAACAAAAATATTTGATTTTTTAAGATCAGAGCTAAACCGGTTTAGTTACTTTTTTAGTCACAATTAGTGCCTGGAGACTCAATTGCAGTTGTTACCATTTCCTTTTTGTCAATCAGGTTCTACCAGTTTGAACAGAGCTGCCAACACTTTGAATAGCTCTAGTATCCACCAAGACCCCCAGGGAGACCCTAGTGAAGAATGGAATGCTACAGCGAAGGCTTTTTATGATTCTTCTTTTCCCACAGAACATGTAAGTCAATTAAAAATATTGCAGACCAGACCTCAGTGAGCTAATTCCACAGATATTTGTACAACTGTACCCATCTGGATACTTTAAGGCTGAGTCAATCTCCGAAATAATATCAAAAGGGCAACAAGACACCATTTTTCACAATTAAGGTTGATAGAAAGCAGCAGGAAAAAGTCACAGCATATGAATCAAACAGATGCTAACCAGTCTGTTTGGGAGGGGAGGAAGAGGGTAGCCTATTGTGTACCCTAATAAAAATCATCACCTACAGTAAAAGTAGGAGTTAAAAAAAAAAATAAAGGAAAAAAACCCCATTGTTTCCTTTATTACTTAATAGGACCATGCTATTTAAAAGAATTCACGAATGAATAAAAATTCAGCACATCTGTGAAGTAGAGCCTATCCATTTATCTTACACTGCAGTTATATGATGTCCTATTCAGTTATTATTTTGTAGCATGACATACAAACGTAAAAACAGAGGATTAAACAGAAACCTGTTGTTTCCCTGTAAATTCAGGATGGCACTAAGCAATGGCTCATCACTGCATTTTCACATATGTGTTAGACTGTGGGGCTCAAACACCTCTAACTTCTGTATTAGAATCTGACCTAATGCTAAATGTACCGTTCAAAAGTGATAAAATAATTTACAGCTGAAGTTGACCTTTCTTTTTTAGAGGTAGAGGTATTTCCCAGGTAGTTAGGGCTGTCTCTGGATGACGTGTACATTGGTTTCAAGTGACAAAGTTGGCTGACTTAATCAGCTCTCCATGCCATCAGAATCCACATTCCCTGAAATTTGCAAGACTGATGTTTTAAATTAATCGACTTTCCTAACCTGACTCTACTTGTGAATGACACTGAGGTGGAGTTTTCACCAAACACAGTGGTGGTATTTGTGGTGTCTCTCTTGCTTTTGCTCAGAGGTGGAGCCAGGAGCAGAGTGAACAACTCTTAAGTAACCTACAGCTAAAGCAAAGCTGTCTTCATTATCTGGTTGTGGTTATGTCTGCTTTGTCACCTCCAAACTAAAGCTCCTCATGTGCTAGCAAAGTAAAAGCAGAGATGGACAAGAACAGGGTGCCTTGCTGGTTTCACCTCATTTAGATTACTTTCCAAATACTTAAACCTATGCAATCTCAGCTGCAATAATGAAAACCACTCCCTCATTTCTGTGTTGGTGTCATTCTAATACCTTCTGTTCTGAACTTAAGTCATTTTTATGACCAATAGGAAAAAGCTGTCAGAGATTAAAAATGCACTCTATGGCCATTTTTACTGCTTGGTTTGTTTTGACTAACATGTATGATTGTAACTAGTGCAGACTTAAGCCTTCTACAATATGAGTAATCTCATTCAAACACAGTAAAAAGGGCTAAAAATTATAAAAAAATGCTACAGGTGCACTTATAATTCTAGTAAAAATATTAAGAACTTTTAAACATTAGTCTGTCTGCACCCAAGTACAAGGTAAGGATGAATAAGCACCTCCAGCTCAGTTTAAGCAGTCTCTGACCATGCAATTTTTAGTACAGGACAGGTTCAGCCCCACATACTACTGCATCCAGATTTGCATTAGTGGCATCTAGTGAAGTATGATCTGTTTCTTGCTGAGGCCTTGGGAAAAAGCATGGAAGAATTAACAGGTTGAAATTTTACTGCTCAAATGAAGAAGTTACTTCCTAATTGAAATGCAGATGCCAGTCATTATTGACCTGAAATACCAGTACCTTCAGCTGCATGGCAGTAATATGGTTACAAATGCAATGAACAATTTACAATTTTATTGTTCATATTTCAAACTTAAAAAAAAAGCTTGTGCACTGGGGAAGGAAAGTTTTAGAACAAAATTAATGTGCTAAAATAAAGGTAGGCCTGATAAAGACATAGTGGCTTACAGTTGGCTGGGGCACAATTGCCTAAAATTGAAAAAAAATTGAGCAGAGGAGAAGGCCTCATCTTGTGCTCCTTGCAAGAAAAGTACCCTAGTACTGTACCAGAGTTTGAGAGGTCACCTTGCTGATCCCCTGCAGCACTGACTCTGTGGTGCACCTTGCTCAGGCAGGTGGCTGGTGCTGTCTGCTGGCCCCCCATTAGCCACACAATCCCAGATTACAAGTGGAGAACTCATCATTCAAATGCAAGGTTTTCGCTCATCAGGCAAAAAACCTGTTTCCCTACTGTGTTGCCATCTGCCTTTGATTTGGATAGATAGGAAGTATCTAACAGTAATATATCAAAGAGTAATTAAAACTATTAAAAGAACAAAAAGATCTTTAACATAAAAAAGCCAACCTATTACTGACCTTGCATTAATGATGTTTGCTTTCTAATCTATACAGTGGAGAGGGAGTTAACACTATAAACCTCATGATTTTGGGTTTTGTTAATCAAATGTTTGCATAGCAATAGAAATGTCAATTGCAACATTAAACTCTTTAATTAAGCTATTTATTTTGCTAATCTGCATTCTAATACAAGCTTGTCCTTTTAAAATCAGACTCTTGTACCAAGTCTTATGTTAAGGTTTGGTTTATAAAAGTGTAATTGTCATTACCAAGTTTTCTAAATTAAATATGAAGCAAGCACTTCAAAGTAAACGTATTTTTTCCAGTTGATTTATCTTCCTGTCAACATTTCCTTGCTTGCTTAACGCTCAGCAAAATCCAATAATCTCAACCTTTGTATATGAATTTCACTGGATTATCAACTGCTACATTTGTATTCTGTCAGGTTAAAGAAGGATTTGCTGCTTTACAGAACAAGCAGAAGTCTTCTCACATGACTGTCACTCCAGCAAGAAGTGAAAAAGCACTCACAGATGAGGACAGCTGTTCTCTTCATAACTCCATTATACAAAACCAAATAGGAGAAATTGAGAAATTACTGAACTTGGAGAGACTTCATTCAGCAAGAAAAAGAAAATACGAAGACGGCCAGTGAAGATGAGTGCCAGGAGATAAACATTCTTTTAGGCATAGACAGATCACTCACCTAAGCCAGATTTGTAGAGGTATTCCTACAGAATGTAGTATACGTGTGGTTTCATGTTTAATATAGTATGTTAACATTTATGTTCAAAAATTCATACTCCTAATGTTAGTTCTGTTTCTGCATTCAAATTCAAATTATGACTGGCTTTGCCCAAAGCTAGCAACATTTGTAAGTTAATGTTTTTATACATGTTTAGTAAAATTAAATGATTACTTAACTGTACCCTTTCTCCTGCTCCTCAGAAGTTTTGGCTGAAATAGTTCAATTCATTTTCTCTGACACACTGCTCACTCAATTTCCAAGCAAAATCACCTCCAGCTGTTTCAGAATATAATGTTTTCTGGAAGCATTTACAACTACTTTCAGCAGTTCTAAGTGGCAGAAGGACAGAAAAATCTGCTTACCTTTACTGCCAAATTATTTAAATACATCTGTTGTAGCTGATTCTGTATCACTAAGGTGTCTTTCAACTACCTGAAGTATCAGGTATGATCACAGAGATAAGGCAGAGATGTGGCTTCAAGAAGCTTCATTTCTCTTGGGTCACAGTTTTCCTCCCTTGGGTCTAAGGGAAATTTTCTTTTTTTTAAATACTTGCACTATCATTTTTCTGACCTCCCTCCCTTTCCCTCCACACCTCTTGCAAAGAAAGGTTCTCATATTGTAAAATGAACAAGAGAAGCATAACCAATATTGCCAGTTTGCTGTTGCTGATTCAGAAAGAAAATCAACAGAAGACCTCTTCCTCTTCCATGTTAAGTTTTATTGCCTCTTTTTTTTTTTTTTTGGTGTGGCAATTCAGAATATTTAGCTTCTTTAAACCAATTGCATACATTTTTTGGAAACACTCACAAATTGTCAAAGTTTTGAATAAAATTCATCTATAGCAATATTACTAGGTCAAAAAAAAATTCTTAGGTGTCTGAGAGACTGAGGAGACTGTTTTTCACTTGATTCAAATTTTGTTTCCAGGTGTTTAAAGTGTCATACAATTGCTGCCACTGCTGCTTTCCAAAAGTCCGATGTGTGCTGTGACTGGAGAAGTAAAACAAAATTGGAAGATGATTACTAGAAATATCACACTCACCTAATCATTCTTCTACAGCATTATTTTACTCTCAAGAGCAAATAGGAAAATTCTTATTTTGTCTCTAGAAAGGGCTGCACATTACCAGTTAAGAGAATTCTGTAGCTTTCCCAAATACTTAAAGCAACAACAGTCATTAGTATTCTTGTCACTAGTAGGTCATTAAATGAAATGTCCTGGAAAGTAGGACTCTTTCATTAAATAAGCTAATCACATTCAGTGTGAGCTTTAATAAAATTATGATAAATAGCAATTATTTAACTACCAGCAACTGATAGGAACAATACCTTGCTTCTAGTTAAAATATTCTACAAATGTAAGTGAAATAATTAGAACACACTAAATTCTGCAAAATGCCATGATGAATTGTCTTACCTGACAACGACTTTCCTCTGTGTCTGATCTATTTTGCAGTACACCATCTTCGTCTTTACAGCTGCAAAAAAACCAAAGCTGTTTTGAGCAACATTTTCGTGATAGTGCAAAGGTATTAAACTGCATAAAAATGGTTCAAAATGAGATCAATACAAATATAAGAACACAGCCGTTCACTTAATCTGATTTGCTGTTGGTCTTAATGGCCTAGTAGGCAGAAAAGCAAAATAATGTAACAAGATGAAGGTCATGCATGAATCCTATTGTTTGGTGCCAATCTATTAAAGCAATATCCTGTACAGTTTTTATTAACTTCTCTCCCCTACAAACACATCCTGTTTTAATGACAGCAAACAAAACCAGATGACAAATTAAACCTGCAAACAATTTTTTAGTTCTGTAAAGGATTACGTGAGATACAGTTCCTGTCACTGAGAAGAAAAACGCTGTTTAAAACACAACAGTCAGGCATGACTTTAAGCATGAAGTTGTTCAGCTTTATCTTGTAAAAAGCACAGAAATTAAAAATTAATATTGTTCTTAATATTCAAGATTAGCCTAGAAGACTATAAAGGTCTTGTTCATGAGCACTGTGTGCAGTGTGGTACCACAGTTCTTACCATCGATGACAAATGCTTCTACATCATCAGCTCCTATCTGAAGTTCCTGCTGCATTGTGTCAAATGAGATTTCTTTATTCTCCACAGCCATTCCCATGAAAGTAAGGAGCCTCATCTTTGCCATATTGTGTTCGTGCAACAAGCCTGAGAAAAAGTGTTGAGAGTTTAATTAATGATTTTATTATAATTAATACTAATAATTTGCTTTTCATGTTATTTTTACTATATATGCTTCCAATAATATAAAATTTATTTTGCACTAAAACATATTTAATTTTTCCTTATCAACAGTTTTTTTGAGGTGAAATATCAAATCCTGCATCTGCCTTGTCTTTTGCTAAAATAGCAAGTTTCACTGAGAATTCATGAAGACTCAGTTGTTCTTAGCAAAAATGTAATATCTACAGAAGAGAAGCACTTTTTTTTTGAACAGTAAAAACATCACCTTAACAGAATTTTTGGTGGTGAGGGTGCAAGTGAGTTTTTCCATTGCATCACCTGGAGAAAACAGCACTCCAACAAAATAGAAAACCCGTGGCTGCCAAAAAAATTCCTTACAGCCTCACCACTCATTCTCCTGTAGTTTCTGGAAGATAAACCTCTCACAGTGATGGTTTCAGAACATAACACTGTCGTGCCAGAAGAATGCATTTTGGTACTGAAGTTGTTTGTCCACAGCAAAAAAGGCATCATAAGTCCCATGTAAACATCCAGTGTGGCCTAGAAAAGCACAGTCCAAAACCAGCAGAACCGATACTGAGGTCAGGTTACACCTTTTACGTGATTCCATGAATGGCAACACAAGGAACTGAGCCAAGGCCTTGTTTGTCTAAATCAGACCATTTTCCTGGAGAAAAGTCTAGGTGAACCAAGTTAGGTCACAGAGATGAAACAAGGTATTTCTTAATCCCAGGGTCCATGAGGCAACAACTAAGATTCACTGAAGTTCCTCAAAAATGAGTGTAAATAATTTTTAGAATGACATTATAAACATTTCCATTGCTTCAGTAAATATGTAAGTTTGAAATTTATAACACCCATACACTAGCAGGGAAGCACATTAGTGCAGGACATCATGTTGTGTTAATTAGCTGTAATTATGATGCAGGTTCTCTATTTGGCACCGATTCAACAAAAATGCGATCACCATAATTCATACGAATGAGGAGCACCAGCAACTATATTTAACTGGGTTTAATGGAACTCTACAAGCATCAAAAAATCAATTAGCACACATTAACCCTAATTAACAAATGCAAATGAGATGCTGATTAACTTTGCGAAAAAGACCGCCGATAATACCATATTAGCTGTGGCCATGTTAGGGCGATACAGTTGACACAGATAATGCTACTGCTGGCCTAAGTTGTCAGCATTAATAAAACAACAAATTGTAACAAACTAATGCCACCTGTAGGACCCTTTGCTGCAGGGCTTTCCTGGGCCAGTTCCAACTGATCCTGGTCCAGGAAAGGTTACAACTGTAGCCCATGCTCTACTGCCACTGAACTCCTATTATTAATAGCCTTTAAAACAAAGGTATCTTGGCAAGTTATTTAAAAAAAAAAAAAAAATCTCTAAAGCATAGTTAAAAATCTAACTACTTTTGGGAACAGATAATTTCTGAATGCTTCATCTAATAACTGCACTGTTGTCTAGACCAAACTGCCCTTGCTTTTAAAGCCAAGCCTGAACCACTCAGTTCCCAGCATTTCCATCTGTGCTGCTTCCAAATCTCTGCTTGTCCACCGCTCAAAGACACACCAAGTCTCTGAGTACACCATAAAGCAAGTGAGAAATCAGTATAAGTGGAAGTTAAGACTGCCTTTCAAAGCAGTTACACAGGTATTTAGGATTTTATTAAGATTATGTGAATCTTAGGTATATTGAAAATTCACGCATAAATTAATTCATGGATGGAAACAGATACAGGGAGACAAGGCAAAAGAAATCACAACTATTCCGTATTATACAGTTAATGTTACATCTGTGAGTAACTAATCTTCCATAAATTTATTCAAATGTTAGTATAACAGCAATTACAGCAAATACTTCTGCGGACAAATAACTAACCGAAAAGCCCAAAACCCACTTTCCCTAAGAAAGAAAGAAAGCATAAGATGTCTGCATAACTAATGGTCAAATACATGTGGCAGAAGATACACTTATCCTATATACATATTTATAAGCTACCTAAAACTTGCTCCTAATTTTATCCACCAAAAAAATCCCATTGGAATTTCCATCATTTTAATAGCCGAAGTACCACCATTTTAAAGCTCTGAGGGCAATCATTCTCAAAATTGTGTCACACTCCATTAAACAAAATAATGCATGTGTTAAAAGCCTGCACTAAACTCTGTTTTAGCAAAACTATGCCTTTCCTCAAACGCATCCAAGGCACTGTTCAAGTGTCATTTCAAAATCAAAGTTATTTAAAAAAAAAAAATCGTTTTTTTATGGAAACATTTATTTATTACCAATATGTCAAAACCTTAATGCAGTAATAAAAAAATCTGCATCATTGAGCAATTTCTGCATTGTCACTGACCCCTGTCCTAAAAAGCTGGAGTATAAAAAACGTAATTTTAATGCATGCAATAGCTTATGAACCAGTGCTCCTTTGAAACAGTCAATTACACATCAATGGGGGAGTGTCAAAGTGTTAATTACTACTCCTTTTTTCCACAGTGTGTAAATAAAGAGGGTGCTGACATTAACATTCCATCACATTGCTTCATGTGATGAAACAAATTAACTGGGACAGACTGTGGCTTGCTGGGTCTAATGCATCAGCACATGCAGACACACACACACTATTTGCATGCTTTATCTTACTGCTCAGAAGTAATTGCTGTTACAAAGTTATTTATCATTAAAAAAAAAATAGATTTATACAAGCTGGTAGTTTACTCAATGAAGTTGTGATCTCTGGCCTAGCCTAGGGGATGGAGTGTGTTAAACCTTTCAGGAGGGGAGTTCTAAGAGAAAAAAAACAGTGGGTAAAACCACAGTTCTCTTCCAAACCCATAACCCAGCTTGTTTTAGAAGAACAAACCAAGTTAGATGGTTCACTTACAATCTAGCAGAGGTTATCATCTACAACCTGTAATTTGTTTTTATGAAACTTCCTTGCTTCAATACGTGAATTCAAACTGAAGCACTCTGTGGCTTCCATACCTGAAGCTACATGAATAGTCAGAAATGTTACGATCTGAACACTTACCCAGGGAGTCAATGAAGTCTTTGTTGTTCTGATAAAACTTGACATAGGATGCTAGTTTAGCACTTACAAAAATTGTCAAAAGCTAGAAGATGGAAAAAAAATATGAGAATAGTTTAAATATTATCTTGATTTCCCTCTTTGCAAGCTGGACAGATATAAACTATTGGTATTGAACAGAAAAATAAGCTGTTAAGAGCTAAAATTCTGTCTTCTGTCAATAGCTGTGGGCAGTCTGTGCTGAGCTTACTTCCTTTTCCTAGATTTAAAAGGGAGATTTGTTACAGAACTCATGTGAGGGCAGGACTTGTAACTGAGTTTCCTAAACTTTGAGAGGGAAACATTTCACCTGCAATGAGCACATTGCAGCTCAGGATTACTGACACAGATAATTATTCTAATGGATTTCAAAAGACACATTAAAACAAAGCAGTCTAGTGCTATCAAACCATCTTGCTAAACAAAGTTACTTACATCATGGATAAGTTCTCCTTCCAAAAATTTGACTGGTTTTAAGGCAAGAAGATGATCAAAGAGAAAGGTATTTGGATCCTTCAATGCTCGTACAATACATCTAATGAGAAAAGGAAAATGCTTACTGTCAAAACAATATAGATCTTTATGACTAAGGACAACTCAATTTGTTCCTTGCTTTCTAGGAAACACCCAAGGGCTTTCAACTATTATTAAACGTAGGACATCACATTCCAATTTTAATCTTCATTTTACAGACAGAAAAGGAACAGAAAGCATTAAGTAATTTGCCTAGTATCCCAAATGAAATGTGCCAGGAGGTAAAACCACAGATCACCATGTTTCCATCTATGCATCTATCTCCAGCACAGCCTTCATTCCTAGAGGTATTTTTACTGTCCTCCTAAAATTTCATCCAACTGAGTTGTTTTGGAAGATTTAATTATACTTGAATATGTGACACAAAACAGAGAAAATCCCAATACCAAACAGTGCAAGGCCCAGGATTTATCAGCTGCAGCTCCTGACTAGAAACAGAAATTCCAGATGAAAGGTTTTCTCAGCAGCACATCAGAAACCCTGGCTTGCTCTGCCACACAAGTACACCAGGAGAACCTGAGTTCTGCACAGACACTGCCCTGGGCACACATGTTCTTTCAGCGGGAACAGGCTGCAGGCTGCTGTAGGGTAGCCAGTGAAGTTTCCACTTATGCACAGACACTAATTTTCAACTGGAGTCATTCTGATTTTCCTCCATGGTCAAGTATAAAAAACTCCCTTGAGAACTATTGGCTGTACACATCTGGCAGAACTTAAGTAATTGAATTCCTAAGAAAAATCGTGATAGCTAGAACATCAAAATACAGGCATTTACTCATTTTGGCCAGTGGGGAAAATGCAGCGTTATGAATCAATTTAGTCCCAGCTTGTGCAACAGGTAAGTTTATTTCTGTGCAGTTCACATTCATCTACTTGCTCATAGAGAAGACAGCAAGAATGTATTTTCAGCAGAAGTGCTATATGAAAAGAATGTTCAAGGTTAGATAATAAAACAGACAAAAAGTAAAAAATCTGATGTTTAGGATTCCAGTACGGATTTTGAGCACACAGTTGATGTAAAAGAAGTCCTTTCACAAGCCTGAACTCTCTCAGTAGTGACCAGGAACACTCCCGTGCACTTGCACACTGGAATAAACCTGGCTGTGCCTAGGAACAACCAAACCTACTGCAGACTGCAGAGATAAACTCTCAGTTGAGTCAGAATTGCTACAGAAAAGGTTGTGGCAGGGCCCTTGGCCTGCCAGAGCACTCAACAGTAAGACAATCAAAATAATTTGACAACTAGGGAAAAGTTCCTTGTAAGGAAACTGGGAAGTCAGTATTACCTGTGAGCATCAACTCTAGCCTGGGATGCATTGTCCTCTGTGTAACTTCCCAATAGCTCCACCATTACTTTTGCTGCAGTATCACTAGTGGAAAAAAAATAAAGTTACCTCAGGATTGCTGAAAAAATAGTTCAAACAAGACACTCAAATATTTAAATAATTCCATTACGATGTTATAGGTCAAATTAAATTACACTTGAAAAAGATGTAGATGATCCATTTTAATTCTAGTGGAGAGAACAAATTAACTGGATGTATTCTTTCAATTCTTGTTCTAAAAAATGTTTATCTTCACCCTTCATTTCATTCTCTTAAACTGATAAATTACCTGCTGGTTATGGAAAAAGCTTTCTGAGCTAGGAACAGCTTTATATAGTTCACTAGAATGCTCCTCTTATGCACATCTGGATTTAATCATTTGCAGTAAGTAGCGCTGCAAAGTTTATTTCAAATGCAAAATGGCATCTCTTAAAGAATATTTATGGTCAGGAAAATGACTGTATAAAAGCTGCCTTCTTCTTTCACAGATTCTGTTTTCAAGTGTTCAGAATGAGAGCTGCTCATTTTGTTGACAAAATTACACAGCCAGCAATTATATTGGTTGAGGCTGCTGTGAAGCAAACAGCTTCCAGCACTGTTCCAACAGACAGCTTTTAGAAAAGCAACTCCTCAGAAAGCTGAGCAAACCTACAGCCTTGTCTACCCAGATTATCTTGTAAACAACATCATTGTTACTGCAAACCAGCTCTGAGATTGTTACTGTGTCATTTTAACAGATTTTGATTTATTTTCACTTGACAGTTTTACCAGCAAGGCCAGCAAACGCTGATGCTTTTTGCAAAATTTACAACAAATTTTCCCACGTGGTCTAAAAGCACACACAATTTTCCTTAAAACAAAACACTGCAAGAATAAAGTTTCAATTTGCACTAATAACGTAGGCTAATGGCATAAACTGCACAGGGAAGAACAAACGAACACAACACAGTATGTTCTGTGCTGTGATAAAGGTTTAACCCACTTAGCAGCATAGGTCTGAATGATTTTTGTAATACAGTAACACTGTCTTTATAGGAGAATTTATTTGAAATCTCATATACATAGTTTGACAGCCACTCTACAGGGTGAAGTTTGTTCTCAGAGAATTTACCACATCTGAGTGATGTGCAGCACAAAGAATAAGACATCACAGACAACAAGCAATATCTTATATAATCTCATGTACACTGAATAAAGACAGTTTGTCCCAAGGCAGGGGAATTTTCTTTAGGTCCCAGAACATTCCAGAACCATGTTCAGCGATATAAGCTTTAATGAAATACTTGTTTTAAAACTTCAGCACTAAAGAGGTCAGCTTATGTTTTCCCTGGTAACCAGTACTGATGTAGATGAACTGACAGTTCCGTATCAGTGAAAAAAATTAATTTAGGCAGCTTTATATATGAGAGAAGCATTTGCATGTAAATCAGTCTATGACTGACTATGATTTTAGTGCTGGTGAAATATTACCAACACTAGATACTCTAGTGGAGACAAGGGACCAGTTTAATACAGAACTGGCACTATGTAGATATTCAATCAAAGAAGCTCAGCTCATGTGCTATTCAACCTAAGAATACACAACTCCTTATTTCATTAATGCTTTCAGCACTTGTTCTTATAAACTTCAGAGCTCTGTTACAGTTTTCTGGCACTTTTCCTCTCCTAATCCTTCACTTAGAAGCAAAAATTGAGAACTATCACTTAACTAATTTAAAATAGTATTTTCAATTCCCTACCTCTTTTTTCAAGTGCAGACGGAGTGCATTTTTTCACTTGTATTTCTAGGAAACAACTGAATGCTACAAGAACAATTACTCCCAAACTTTCTGTGCTAAATTCTTGTGAACCTCAGCAAATACAACAGGCCTTTAGTCTTATATTCTATTCAGTGTTAGATTACTACTGTAAATTAGGATGTTTAGAGCACGAATACAGATCACTGTTTTACCAAAGCTTGTTGTTAAATGTGTCTCACCTAAGTTGCAAATGGGAGCATTTTTTCTAGCAAGACAGCCTGAACAAGTGCTCTTGGCTCCACTTGCCAGTCTAGATGCATAACTTGACAAAAAGCCAGCGAGAGCTGAAGCGTGATGGTAGATAACACGAAGGAAAAGAGCCACAACAGAGCATTCAGAGACTTAGTGAGATGTTGGAATCGAGTTCCTCTACATTACATATTAAATGGAACTAAAATGAAATGAAACAATTACTCTGCAGGTGCCTGACATGCCGAGCTTTTTGCTAGAGGTATTAATAACCAGACTTGCCAGACCTGTTTGAATTTAACTTGGGCAGGGCTAATGCTGCTGAATCCTGCCAGCATAGACCAACTTTAAACTGCATCAAGGTTTGATGGAAAAGGTTTGACAAAATAAGCTTTCACTTGTCACCATAGGAAAATGGACACCACACAACCTCTGCATCATCTACTTTTATGAGCTACCAATCTGTTAACTACGAACTTATCTACTGGGAGAAAGTCTATTAGCTATGGAAAACCATCTCTTCTGCCACACTGAGTGAAGTTAAAACATAAATCAAGCAAACAAAAGAATTGTCTTCAGCAATGTAGTTCTTTGTTTGTAAAACAACAACAGTAACCGAGGTATGATTTTTATCACTCATCTTTCAGTTCCCACTTATCTTCCCATACTGCTAGATAGAGCCACATTCCTGAGTGCTACAGCTGGAATGCTGCTGTGAGTTTCCCATACTATTACAAACACTGCCCACTGATCCAGGAGAGTGAACCAGGTCAAAGGTGGCAGGGTCACTTCTTGTTTTCTTTTCTGGAAGAGAAGTGCAAGTGCTCTGAAACATTGCTCTGCTCAGTGCACCTCAGCTTGTTGCAAGCCATGGAAAGGACACTTAAGTACAGGAGTCATTTCTTACAGGGTTTTTGGAAGGTTCTATTGGCTATCTTAAAAATATCACCTATGGTTAGTAAGCAGAAACCATTTAGTAGCAAGGTTACTGGCAGCAGCGGAAACAAAAGCTAGAAGTTTAATCCACTGTTTTGATAGCAAGACTAGCTAAAAATAGCTGGCTATTAAGTTTGGGAATGAAACTAGTTAAAACCTCACAATAAATCAACAGGATGGTAAAAGAGTAGGAGCATTGTCGGTGTAGTATTTCTGAAAAAAGGTAAGCACTAAGCCATGGAAAAGATCTGTGATTAGCATTTCTGAATTTGACCACCTGAAATCTGCCATACAGAACTACTGATGCAAAAGCATTTGACTGTTACAAACAGGAATTACCAGTAATGTAGCTCTTAGTGTAACTACTCCATGAGGATTAATCATCCCTAAATTGAGGTTAGTTAAAAATGATCCTGCTATGCTGATGCAGCATTTCCAAGCTACAATTCCAGCAGGGCAGAATAAGCCAACTGTCCTGACAGAATGAACTCTTCTCCATCTATCACAGCTTCACACTTGCCTTTTCAAACTCCCAGCAAGGTCATGTCCCCAGTCCAACCCACTGTGCAGTCACAAAAATGCCCACACCATCACAAATACACACAGGTATTGGGAGCTGGAAGGGACAGGCAGGAACTGAGGGTACAGGACAGAACTTCCTTCTGCAGCAGCACAAAGTTATGCAAACATGGAAAATGCAAGTGCAGCTCTGGTACCACTGTGAGCCAGCAGTGGAGGGCTCCTGATGCTGTCTCACTATGAAAATCAGTAAAACCTTAAAAAAGTAACTCAGAAAACAGTGTTACTGGGAAAGGGCAGGGGAAGCAATACACACTCCCCATATCGCTATCCCAAACCATAGAGACAGTTTAGATGGGCTTGAGCTGTTGTGGAACCACATGCTGAACCACTGGATGGCAGCCCATCTGTGCAGCCCTGGCCAGGGCAGTCAATCCACTGCATCGCATCTCTAAGATAAAATGATGACAGCTCTCAGTTAAGACCTGCATTAATTTACAGGCACCATACACACAGGATTACTCTACATGCCAGAAGACAGTGGTCTGCCAAGTTTGTTAGATCAAAGATGATCCAGGATAATAACTCAAAATGGCCAAGCAGGTATTCTGTGGACATTAATTTCCATGACTAGTGGAAAGCTCTGTCCTAAAGGTAATGTTTACATAAAAAGACTGATTCTGCTAACTGTGATTGATAAGCCTTCCCACATCATTAAGTAAGAGATAGCACTACCATGCACTAAAATGTCAAAAGAGCAATTATATAATAAACTTGGCATAATGCTACAATGCTCTAAGATGAGTATTTATAGAAAGAAATAGTGTTATTTTGGGAGTCTGTGGTTTGCAGGTAATTCACTACTAATTTTAATATTCTTGGGAACATTGGCTGAATGTAAGAGTGCTTAAAAATATTACAAAAACCCCACAAGTATATTTGGGTTGAATTATCAGTACAGATTAATTTTACAAATCCTGTGAGAAATACTTTACCTACAGATCACCTATAGTACATCAAAATACAGAGCTATCTAGTATCTATGATCTATCTTTTATACCTTTTCTTGCAGTCTACTAGGACATCATAGAGCAGTCTCAGAAGCGTATGCTTTTTCTCTGTGGCCAGATTCCAGTCGGAAATCCATTTTCGGACCTAGGTACAACACAAGTGAAAAAGAAACATTCAGAAAAAGATTAAAATAACACTATAAATCTCATTTTCTGTCAAGCAGAAAAAAATTAAAAATATCTTGCAGAGAGATTTCTCTTTTAGGTCTTCTGACTCTCATGCTTCCATTGCACCTTGTCCCATCACTATTTGCCCATGTTGAAAGTCACTCTCCTTTAATAAGCCCCCTTTAAAGTTCTGGAAGGCTGCAATAAGGGCACCCTGGAGCCTTCTCTTCTCCAGGCTGAACAATCTCAATTCTCTTGGCCTTCCCTCACAGGAGAGGTGTTGCATGTCTCTGATCATCTTCATGGCAATTTCTCTATAAGCTCTGGCAATTTTTAACAGAGATGGTTTGTATCAGCTCTGGCTACATTTATGTGCAACACGGTTGGCCACAACTTGAAGGGCCACATTAATTACCTGATCTAGTTCAGTTGGAATGTATTGGATGGCACCACAGGACGAGGCTACTTTCAGAAGGCTGCAGTACACTGTGTACCTCACAGGAGTGTTCTTGTCCATGCCATGGAAGAGATTGCTCAGGCTAAACCGCAAACAACCAACAAGAGAGTTAAACAGATTTAAAAAAAAAAATTTCTGGAGTGCATGTAAATGTTTTATTAAGACACAGGCTAGGACAGACAGTTTTGTGATCGTTTAACAGCTTCCAGTTTTGTGATTGTTTTCAGCAAAGCTGAAAACTGCATTTCAATTTTAATTTTGTAATACCCAAGAAAAAAAAAAAATTGGTATTTCTCTTTTATGATAGGGAAAAGAAGGTAAAAAAGAGTGCTTCCTGCAACACCCCACACTTTATTTTGAAGACATTCAAGACAATCCTTCCTCTTTAGAGGCATAACTACTTTGCAAGGCACCACTGTCTCACTTTGCTTTGTACAATACTTACAGCTGCAGTCTAAGAGATGGGCGCTCTCCTTCCCGAAATTTTACTAACTTCTCACACAGGTTTTCAATCAGCGCTTCTTGTTTTTCAGGTTCCAGGATAAGAAGCAGAGAGACGACGCTGTTCATCACACTCTCAACATCTGCATAAACCAAAACATACAGCTGTTTGAAACTGCAAACAGCAATCAGTAGCTACCTTGTGCTGGAGACTTACTTTTGATATGAATTACTACTTTGCATAAGCAAGAACTGCAAAAGAAAGAAAATGCCAAGATACCAACCTGGATATTCATCAGAATGTACCAGAGACTTCGCTCAGGTGGGCTTGTATCAAGGCTCAGGTAGGCTTACACCAACACATCTCCATGTAAGACAAGAACTACCACTCTAAGGTCAACATAAAATGTAGTATTTGATATCACACTTGCTCTGAATTCTCTGTTCACACATAGGAGAAATCAGATGAACTCCAGGTTCCACACAGTGGCTTCTTCCTGCACATCCAGGAAACTGCCCACAGTTCTACAATGAAAACACTAACACCCAGTGCTCAAGTACAGCAAAACATTTCACCAGGAGCACAAGGGATACCCAAACCATATAGAAAATGCCCTCAAGAACAACAAAATGTTTTACAAACTACCCCCAGCTCCTGTTTTAAGCATGGTGTTCCATCCTTTCCAAACAGAGCCTTACCGGTTTTGTGTTTTCTTTTCAGTCTGCCCAGTTATCAGCCAAGCAAAGGCCAAGAACAAAATTCATTACATATGGAAAATATTGTTTATTCCCCAAAATGACACCTGAGCATCAAAACTCCTATTTTACATACAAGTCTCTAAGCCCATATTACAAGCACAGTTTAGTTCAACTTCTCACTTCTTCAAAGGGTGCTGGATCTTTGCAGAAAAGAGGGGCAGAGTACATGCAAATTTTCTATGGAAATAATGGAAACAATAGAAATAAGCACTTCCAGTTTCATGAAGATGCACAGCTTGTGTTTAACACATGCTACACACTTCTAAATCCTGCCAACTGTTACTGTTTGATAGCACTGATGGCAGTAAGTTTGACAAAACCAAAAGACTTAGAGATGCAAACCTTTGTCATCCTCTTTCAGGCACACATCACACACTTCAATAATCTGTGCCAAGTCCACATGAAGTCCACCTTCAGCGTTTTCTTCAGAGATTTCTGCTCCTTTAGATTTCAGGTAAGCTCGCAGTTCTGCAGCCTTAAAACAGATAAAGACAACTTATACAATACAAACCAATTGTTTTGTGAACAACAAAGTCATAGTAATTAAATTTCTTACAGGTTTTTGTTATGCCAGATGCTGCACATGCTACAGCTGGTTTGCCAGAGGCTGGACAGGTCATAGAGCTGTTAGGCTTTCTCACAGTGTGAATGTATCACTTACAACTGCATACTGCACTGAGCCCTAGTAAGTTTTTGTGACAAAGATACTTCCTTATGATTTTTTATTATCTTTTATGCCCTCTGCAAACTTCAGATGAACATTAAAACCATTTAGGTGCCTCTTCACCAGAAAAGAAAAAGGGTATAAACAAAGTCATTTTAGAGAGGGCAGAACTTTCAATCTTCATACAACTTAAAGACAGTTCCCAGTCTTATCACAGAATGGTTTGGCTTGGAAGGGACCTTAAAGATCATCTTGTTCCCCACCTCTGCTATGCACAGGGAACCTTCCACTAAACCAGGCTGCCAAATGCCCCCTCCAACCTGGCCTTAAACCATGAGCCACCTTACACTGTTAGGACTTAAACCTACACCAAGAAAATACCCTTCCCTCAGCAACAGGCCTATTCATTATATTTACAATTCAGGGCTTCAGCAGCAGAACCACAAACCTTCAGAAACAAGCTGAGGCCATATAACTTTTGGTACAGGGCACCTCTGACTGGGAGGCTGCTGTGACACCAACTGTCATTTACACTGTGTTCAGTGTCAAATCACTTTCGAACCAGAAGAGAAAGCTAAATGCCCTGGGACAAACTGCTGTACTGAGGATGTTACAGACCAGCTACTTGATGGGGCTACACTAGGCATTATGGCAAGTGAAAACTGGACTGACGGGTGGTAGCCCTGTGTGCACTTCTTGCAAATTCCCAGTGTGTATTCATACGCACTGCGTATATATACATATGTACGTACATACACACAGTACAAAACACTGGGAACGAGCAGCCCCAAAATCCAAAGAAGCAGCTCAAAGACAGAATCCCCAGTTCCCATGCCTGTAGTATCGAGAATTCTGCAACACCAAAGGTGTGTAAGCACTGCCCATATCTGAACTAGTTTTCTACTCCTAAATAAAAAAGTACGGCTGAGGAGCGATGAAAACGAAGTGCCGGGGAGAAGACGCACACTGAAGAGGGAACTGCGAACACAGGGTTATCTTTCAGCCATTATGTTCAGGTTTCTCTAATCGTCTGCTCGGTCTCTGTAGGGAACAGCCCAGACGAGTTCACGGAGCGCTCGCGGAGCGTACGGCAGGGCAGGCCCGGCCGCCGACCCCCGGCCCGGTCCAGCCCAGCCCGGTCCCCCGGCCCGGGGCCGATCGTTCCCAGCGGGGCGCTGACCTGATCCTCCTCGGTGATGTCGATGAAGGCCGGGACGCTCATGGCTCCGAGCACGCCGCGCTCCGGAAAGGTGGAGCGGCTTCCGCCACCGCGCCAGGCCGCGCCGCTTCCGCTTCCCGCCGCCGGGCGGGCGGGACCCGCGCTCCGACCGCCCTGCCCGGACCGCCCAGCCCCATTCGGCCGCGCCTGGACTTCCCTGCCCGGCTTAGCCCTTTACCGGCCCGGCCTTTCCCACCACGGCCTTTTTTACCACGGACCCTCGGGCTGCCCGGGTCCGGCCGCGGCACCTACACCCGCACCACCCCGTCACACACACAGCCGCCCGCCCTTCCCTTCTCTCACATACATCCCCACCTCACCCCGCCCTTCAAAGTCGAAGTGCTTCCCTAGTACTTTTTCGTGAAGCAAGCTAAATAACAGAGTTAATGTAGGTGTGTCGGGAGTGAAATGCCGTCGGAGTAAGGACAGCAGGTCCGCTATGGTTGCTGGTCATCTCTTCCTTAGTTTGTGTCAACACCTGCCCTCGCGGTCCAGTGAGAAGTGAGGAATCATCTCTTGGTGTTACCGGTGTGTTGCGCGTTTTCAGCCAAAGAAGTTTCCTGTTCAGCTCTGGCAGAGCACCAGGGGTGTAGGGTAACTTTCCCTGTGTTCAAAGGCTAAAACGAAAGCCAAGAAAATCATAGAATTGCTAAGCTGAAAAAGACCTCCAAGATCACCAAGTCCAACCAGTAACCCAGTCAGTAGGACTGCTGTACACAAACCTCCTGTTTTTATAAACCTGATCAAATGATGACTAAACTTAGTGAGTCTAATAAGCGGAGCGCGGGTAACACCGGCTTCTGAGTTTCCAGAGCACTGAGAACAATGAACCTGATAAATACCCACACTGCCTTTAGTAAATGTCATGACTCAGCTTAGTTTTGATCATCTATGTGCTTGTGTAACTTTTAAATAATGGTTCAACTTCTAATTTTTCCATCATACAAATCCTGCCTAATTAGTTTATTATACTTTAGCCAGTATTTTAAAAATATTACCCCTACTGTAGCTGATTAATTATCTTTTAACTGGAATATTTTAATATTGTCTGATTGATAGTCTTACCAGTATTTTGAATTTCAGAGGTCACCGTTCTGCAAGTTATAGATAGGTACAGAAGTAGGTTCTTCTTTTGTATGTGATCTGGAAGGGGATCTGATTTTCTGAGAATGAGTGAGCATTTTAAAAGTGTAGGTGACTTGTCTCTACTACTGCTTAACATAGTCCTGTGACAGTAAAGGTAACTGGGATCCAGTATCCCAGGGGCTAGGGATACATTGTACATTTGATTTTCACAGATCTTTAGGAGACATGTCGGGTGTTGATGCACATGCCTGTTGCCAATTTACATTCTGGAATATTGTGCATGCCTGCAAGCTGCAATGAGTGTCCTATAGATCCCATGCTGTGTCTGAGATTCCTCTGCAGATGCCTCAGATACCCCAGGGCATGCAAATGGCCCAAGTCACACAGGGAACTCCCAACCCCAGTGTCTATTTTTTGTTTAGGTAGTGCACCCAGATGGAGGTTTGTCATGTATTATTCTGAATATACGAAAATAAAATAATCATGGATCACACTGGGTAGACAGGACATGACTCTAAAGAGCTCTGCTGAAATATCCACATATGGTCTGTTGCATGATACTTTATTTGTCCCAGAAGAATTAAGATGATAGATGATAGCTGGGGTTTGAACTTGTGCATCAGGAAGGCCACTTTGAATAGGGCAGTATGTGTTCTGTGAAACTACCGATGCAAAGTGGATGTAGTGGAGGAATGACTTTCAGTGTGATTGGAATTATGACATTCCTGTGGAAATGAGGCAGTTGTTTATAGTCCTGTCTGCAGTTTGTAAAGCCAGTTCAGAAGCGGGGCGCGGATGGGGTTAAAGCGCTGCCGAGGGAGCCAGAGGTCCCTGCGGAGGCTGCCAGGACTGGTGCTCCCAGCGCTCCCAGTCTGGGGAGCCTCAGCCGCGCAGTGCTCTGGGGCAGCAGGGCTGCAGGGAGAGCTGCGAGCAGGAACCAAAGAAGGTCACTACAGTTGGCTGACGTGTGTGTGTCTGTGTATGTCTGTATAACAGGGGGAAAGTCTTACTACCCGAGTAAGACTTAGCTGCTGAAGGGAAAAGAGGAATTTTGGCTGGTACCCACTGTAAATTGTTTTGTTTTGTTTCCGTAGGCAAACCAAAGAGAGAGGTGGAGTCTAAAGAAGTGACATTCTGCCCTGTGTGCTTAGAACGTGGTGACTGAAGAAAACAAAGTCCTTTAGGTGACACATCTTAAAAAGCATTTTTTATGGAGGCCCTTTGAAATCAGCAGACAGCTTTTGAAAATAAAGGGTTTAAAGCTGACTCTAGAAGCTGATTCTCTTTCATTAAAGGCATTGATGGAAAGGACTTCTCCAATATAGAAAGGAAGTACAGACGCTGTGATAGCAGCATAAGAATTATTCCTCTTCAGACTTCCTATTTCTGTATTTATCTATGTATTTAATTTTATAGTTCTGTCTGTAGAGAGAGAGAGTTCTGTCTGTAGGGAGAGATGAGAGCTGAGCTGTGTCTCTGGAAAGCCGTGGAAGGATACAGCCCGTTTCCCTCTCGGTGCGATCCGTTTTGTGCTGAGTGCCCTCTGGAGGTCTCGGACACGCAGTGACCCGGGCGAGTCTCGGGTACCGCGACTGTGCCTGAGCTTTCCAGGGTTCCTTGCTTTAAAGGTTCTCCCTCTCTTTCTTTTCTCATTTAGGAGAGCTATTCTAGCCAACCCAGACAAACGGAACGCAGTTAAATCAGCTATTAGTGCAAGTCAGAATCACGGCGTGTGAGTTACCCAGAAAAGGTAAAAAATAATTCAGAGCTTCATCCAAATTCCCACACAGCCAAACTAAATCTGTTCCATATTTAGGAGCTTTGATTAGCTTTATTAATGTATCGAAGTGTGCTTCCTACTTACATTTCAGGTTTTTCCCTAATTCTCGTTGGGGCTGAAGGGAAACTGCTAAAATACCCTTCTGAGCCTCTTCTTGCAAGATATATCAGAGATCTCAGGGGAAACCTGCTATCCTTATTCTTCCAGGCAAGTTCTGTAGCCAGAGGAACTCTGGATAACTCCAGTAAGTATAGTAACTTTTGGGTCCTCATCTGGTTTTCTTGTAACCTGTAAACTCTCCACTATTGTCTGCTAACTCCAGTTCCCCATACTGTATCAGTTAAAATAAATACCTGCAGTTGCCCTGACCAGCATGCTGTCTTCATTCAAAATATGTATTAAAAATTCTGAGTTGAAGAAGCAAAATTTAATATTGCATTATTATTAATAATATTGGGTTCTGACATGGAGTTTTGCCTCTGAAAAGCATTTAGAAATGTATTTTTTTTGGACTCTCGATATGCTTATTTTGCTGCTAGTGTAGCAGGTGTTTTTCTTAACCATTTTTAAGGAGAAATCCTAAGTTAAGAGGAAATGAGCACTCAATTATTTAAATTTCCTGAGATTAGAGGAAGAACACTTTGCCAAACAATGCCTCTTCACTTCAAAACCTTTCCCCATAAATTATGTTAGGGGATCTTATTAAAAGTCTTTAAAAATTTCCTATTAAAAATGGTTGATTGCAGTCCAGACCATCACAGCTTTTGTGCTTTCAGTGAAATACCACAGCTGTCGCAAAGAAATATATTGTGAGACAAAAGGTTTTGTTTCCTCAGTAATAAATTATTTTTGTGATATCTGAAGTAAGATAAAACTTTCACTTATGTTTGAGTGAAGGAAGATTCCAGTGATAACTTGTTCAAAAATCTATAAAAAGAATATAAGAATGTAGATCTAGATAGCAAATTAGAATCAGACTTCCTTTTTGTTTAAGGAAAGCAATTATTTCTGAAGTCAGTGAAGATTATAACCAGGGATAATAGCATAACTTTGCAAAGCACTGTGCCTTTATCTCCACAGAACCTGAAGTTTAAACTTTCAAGTCTGACCTTTGAGAACTCTACAATAGAAACCTTTAGTGTTGGGAAGTTTTTAAACCAAAGTTAAATAGGAAACAGTCTGTTTATTAATTGTACTATATTTTGCTATAATACATTATTTTAGATTACACTAAAAAAATAGACAAAAGAAAACAAAAAAATAGACCTTTTTTATATTTAAAGAAGCATCAAACAAATTGATTTTGACCATGTTTGTTTTTCTATTGGCAAACAAGTTTCTGCTGCGGGATTCTGCAGAAACAGCAGCCTTTTAGAGGAGGGAGGGCTGTACATGCACTGAACAGACTGTGAAGTATTTGCTGTCAGGACTGGATTCTGTGTGCACCCAGTCAAGGACTAGAAGCATATTCCAGGTATGACCTGTGTATTTAATGAAAATATGAAATTACAACATATATGCTAAAAATTATTTTTCAAAATAATTTGCGAAATAATTTTGAATGCAAGATAAATTAGGATATTCACAGTTTGTTCATCCATTATTATTTTACAGATAAAGGTCAAATTTCTCACCTTCCTCCCCTGCTTGTTACAGACATTACTATATAAAGAAACACAATACAAGTGCTAACACTCAGAATTTGAGACATTTTAGGTTACATATGGAAGAAATCAATATTCTTTTTGTAATTATCAATAACATTAGTAACTAAGCCAGTTCTCTTTATCCAGTGCCATCTCAAGAGTTTACTGGAATTTGTTTATTTGTATATTTAAATCAGGAGTGTACAAAACAAAAATGCAAGATGGCCTTTTCTTCGGCTGTGCAAAGAGGAGTGGAATATGCAGCCTTGATCCTTTAGCAAGATTCATTAGTATAGCCCACTACTTTTCCCCTTCTGAGTGATTTTTCTTGTAAATCAAAGTTCTTCTTCATAGTGCTTTTTTATGGCAACATGTGCTATGCATTCTTCGGGTCAAACTTACTCAGACTGAAAGAACTATGAAGATAAATATGAATCCAAATAATCAGCACTTCGGAATTATTTCCTTTGTGAGGATGAAGATATGTATTCCATATCCCATATACCTGGAGCAGGGACAAGGTGCCTCAGGTATTTGTAAGATCAGGAGTTGATGCACACCAGTGTGGATGAGATGCCTGGAGCACACAATTCCATACTTCTCCAGCCATTGCCAAAGGCTGTGTGGGGCACATGGGAGTCAGGGGGGATTACCTAAAACCTCTGTACCCTTGTAGGGTCTAGCTCTGTGTTCTCACTCATGCTGAATGGCCTTTTACAAGTAATCCCACTGATGTCAGTGAGACTTTTCTGTAATAAAATGCTGTCTGACAAGAATATGGATATCAGAATCTGGCCCTGCTTGTACTAATTCCATTTTAATGAATACTTAAATGGAATTGTTATTAAAAAAGTCTATTTCCTAATATTCAATAAATCAAAACTATAAAATCAGTTTGCCCGTTGTTGCCATTCTAGTCAAAGCCAGTTTCTCCTGTGTTGAAAATAATAGTACATACTGTCTCCATTCAGGAGGGATTAATTGTAATACTCTTATCTACTTCATAAGATTTATTTCTAATAATGAAGAGCAGAGAAAAGTAGGGGAGCTTTAAACATTTATTGTTTTTATTAAAACACCATATATTCATGAGATGTTTCACAAACACAGAATTTGCTTAACAGAAACTTGTTTCATGAATGAGCAGCTTCAAACCAGAGTTTTAAAAAAGCATTGTTCATTTCTCTGATCATATCCATTTAATTTTATAAGAAGGAGCCTTGGGCACTATGTGATAATGCAGAGATACACATTAAACCCAGCTAAGGTTTTGTAGGCTTGTCATCTGATGAAGATTATTAGGGCAGTATTGTGCTGTGCTACTGCGGAAGCTACCTGACATCAGTCCCCACTGTAGTGAAACAAAGTTGGATCTCTACAGGGTAAGTGTTTTGGATTTGAGGTGATTTCTCCCTACACATGGAAGAAGACTGATCTTCCTAACTTCCATGGTGACATTTGCACCAGGGAGTAGAAAGTATGCTTATGATGCTGCTTGACTTTGTTGCACATTAACAAAATAAAAACAAAAAAACAGTGAAAGGAGGGCAAAAAAGAAACTGAATTCACTTAAGTCAACTATAAAGGTGCTGTTGTATTGAAAGTCTGGCAGAAAAATTCTAGCACAGTATTATTTCCTTGGAATTTGCTAAATCTTTGAAATCCAAGTGTTTCACAAGGGTGGGGAGTGTTCAGTTCCAAGATATTCTTCCAGACAACAGGCCAATTTTCTGATTTTATCCTTTTCCACATGCCAGGTTTGCAGAGTCTCTAGTTTTGATGCAGTCCCCCTGATGTGGGGCTAAGGATGCCAACTCCTCCATTGCTCTGCAGCAGCCTACCAAGTCGTTTTTATAAATTATGCATTTTCTCCAACCATAAATATCATTCCTAAAAGGGATACTGAAATGAAGATAATATGACTTTTCAGTAATAGGTCTTCTAATGTCAGCCATTCTGTTTAAATGTTCAATTTTCAACAGAATTAAAGATCTACTCAGTATATTCTACCTCCTGCAGACTGCAGTTGTTAAAAGAAAATAAATCATTTAAACAGGGTCATGAGCAACAAAGGCCAATGTGGGTTCAAAGTTTACAGGTCTCTGCATTTATCAGGTAGAAATATGCTACATTTCACTATTTCATAAAATATCCTTTTATGAAAAAGCCATCAATCTTTGCATGGCCTACTAAAACTGATTTCTCAAATGAAAGAAATGAATGATGACACCAAATCAAAAAATCGTTTATGAGTTTATATTTTTGCAAGACCACCATGACTTTCGCATACGTTTTCAATTTTGGTAAGGATGTGATTATCATGTGGATATGTTTTACTCCCACCATTTGTACTAAGGGATCTGTCAGAACTGTGTACCCTTCTTTGAGTAGTTCAGGATTTGTTCAGATTTTTTCATTAATCTATATTGGTTTTTATCCAGTGATTGTTATCATTTCTGTACATTATCTGCAGGTTTTCTGGGTTATATGTAGGTATGTATAAAATCACATATATCATATGCAGTTTCACATTTAAACTAAAACTGCATTTAAATGACTTCATTATTTCTCAAAGGTTTTTACCATTGATATGGAATGATTTTTGCATGATTTCTGTTGCACACCCTACAGAACATCATCTTAATTACAGACTTTTAGTTATCCTTCTGGTCTTTCCTTATCACTGCCATGTTTCCTCCAGAAGTCACCAAGCTCTTTGACAAAATGGTCACTTTAGATACTTGAAAACAGTATTGCACATTTATGCATCAGATATTGTAAAACTACAAGGTAGCGGCTTTGGGCAGGAACGATATAAAAACTTACTTTATTTCTTGTCTGGTAATGACAACCAATACAACAACCAACGTGCTGCACTGGAATAAGGAAAAGTGATTTCTGTTCTGGTAAATGATGTGGTCTTCCTTTGGGTCTACACAGGCTAAATGAGCTTTGGCCTTTCCAGGTCTCCAGTGAAAACAGACACAAACAAATGAATACGATTTATTAAGTATCAGTCTCATAAGAAGAAGAATGCTTGGGCAAGTTAGTCTGAACTTCTGAGAAAGAACTTGATGCTTCAGTTTTTAAGAGGAGAATTTTGCACCTCTTGCTATGAAGTTCATTCTGGAAAAAATTGTCATTCTTGCACTGTTGTTTAGGCATTTCACTTTTTACAATTTATTTAGAAATTATCTTTTATTAACTGTCTTTGACTCCGTGATGAAAATGCGAAGTTAAAGAATGTTCTGTGCTTTGTTTATAACTGAGAAATTAGACTTTTGCTCAAAGCATGCATACTGTCTAAATATGTGTTTATTCCTATGAACTTTCTCTAGTCCCTCCTAGACAAAACCATGAAAAGAATGGAGTTCAGTTGTAATTTTTGGGAAAACTCTTTTGCCAAGTCACACGCAGAGTGTTTGGTGTGGAGTTGCACTGTTGGGATGCAAGTCTTGTGCACTCCAGCTGGCATTGCTTTCCTGCAGCCTGTGTTGTGGTGGCAGGACTCATTGTCCCTGGGTGAGCGTGTGGTGAAACACAGCTGATGCCACCACCAAGGGCTCTGGAAAACCTTACATACAGAGAAAACATAAACATCTTTCAATGAGCACCTTACATTACAAACCAAACATCTTCCCTAACCAAGATCTATCTTGTCTGATTAGGCTGAAAGGTAAATACAGCATTCTATTCATCTGGGGATGACCTTAGAGAAAATATTGCTGTTAGAGCAGGCAAGATAGGAAGTTCTGGATAATATTTTTTTTCTTAAATGAATTTCAGAAAAATGGTACTTACAAGAAATGTGAGGGCTTCTGTCAATGTGCTCCTCAAAGTATCCTTTGAGGATACTGTGAAAAAATTCACAGAATTCTGTAACAGCTCCCTCCGGGACTAGAATAATGCCCCCAAATCCACAAACTGGCTCAAAGCACATAAAAGTGTGTGCTTTGCCTTCATGTCTCACTACAGAACTCAGTGGTTCTTGCAGTCAAGGGCCCGTGGCTCATTCATGCATTAAAAATGCTCGAAGCAGCTGGAAGAATCTGAGACTGTGTGCATAAAGTGTAACGAGCTCATAACCCTGCTTGAGAAGTTGTTCATCACTTAATGGATTCTCTACCTGAGGCAAAGCAGATCAAGAATTTGGCAGCTTTAGGTGTCAAAAAGGCAGTTTCCATTCTAAGTGGAATAGAAGCGTTATCGTAACAGTATCTTAGAAGCACTTTCCCTCCCTTTGACCCATATAAAATCTGTGGAAATCTTATTAAAAAGTTCAAGATATAGCAATATTTTTTTCAAATGGCTAAGATCGTCAAATTCCATTCTGGTGACCATTTACACTGTAAACACTGTGTGTAATCTTAAATTTGAAGAGGAAGTCTCCAAAGAAAACTTTATTAATGTGTTCTGTAAGTGCCTGCAGTTTTGCAAGTGCGTTAGGATGGTCACACAGGAGTGTGTCATAATGTGTCATGTAGTTTGGTATGCTGCATCTGATCCTGGCTGTTGGGGGATCACTTGGAGGATGATGGATGGAGCTCCAAAATAGCCTGTCAGAACAACTTGTCCAGGGAAGGCAGGGTAAAAGGAGTGGAAAGGTTCTTCACTGTCTCTTCTCAGCCACTGTTTGACATGCCGTGAAATGTAAGCATAATTTCCTTCTCTAATAGAACATTGAATGTTTTTATAATCTGTCATTGATTACCAATGTGTAATCATAAGAGGTCTGTAGCTGACCCATTGAATCGCACCATTTTGGTAGTGTTTTCAATTACAATTTTATTGAAGAGTGAAAGATATTCTGTGAGGAGTATTGAAAGACATCCATTCCAAAATAAGTGGGAAGCTTGTCTTTGCAATGTTTTAAATTCCACTTCCAACCCCAGTAAAGTCAGGTATTCCACTAGTTAATTATATGCTGTTACACTTCAGTTTCATTAGAAGTCAGGTATAGTACAGACTAAATACGGAGTGCCTGTTTTCTCTGTCTCTCTCATTGTTTAATATGCCTTTGCTGAATATCCCGTTAGTCAACAATGGTCCTCTTCATGACTATCTCTGCTCGTGAAGAGAACTTTTCAGACTTCCAATCATTTGTCTGTGGCTCTGCCCCTCTTTGTGCTAAAAGCCCCATAAATTGTCTTGAAGCAAAGGTTTTGAAGGATATACCCCTCTCTAAGGTACCAGAAGTACAGCGTGCTACTATTGTGTGAAACTCACAAGAGAGCAGAGTGATCTCTAAACCACGGCATCCTTCCCTTGCTGAAGAATCCATCTCTCACTAGGAGCTGCACTGCCATTGTTATTCTCCCTTGCTCTTTAATTCTAAAAGCACAGTGATACGTGATATGTATTTCTCCTTCTCTGTCCTCAAGGACATACTAATGTGCTGCTGGGTTAGAAATACTTTCTTTAAAAATACTCAAATGCTGGAAAGCTTTTTTTCAGGATAGCTGCAACCTGAGAACATCTTTTCTTAGGGAAAAGAACGGTGCAGAAATTTCTTAACCATTTAAATGCACTGGAAGTTTTGTAATTAAACTTTTATTTTTTAATTTAAGTTACAATGTATATAATTATATAAGCTATGTATTTCAGCTAAATAATGTGCAATTATATATTTTTCTTTATTTTCTGTACAGTCAGTTTTTAAGATAAATCTCCCTTTTTTTAAAGAGCTGTATCTTGCTTCTTGACTTGGGCATAGGCACCGCTCTTCATATTATTATTTTTTAAGTTTATTATATCCTGTTGTCATTCTTGCCTGAAAAATATTTTCAGATAACTTTGAGAAGCATGGAATCAAACAATCATCTTCAAGGAAGCTTTGCTTACTTGATGCTGCTACTGAACTTGATACTGTTTGCAGTAGATTAGATGTTGAAGAGTGCTACTGGACAGTTTCGGAAGTTTAGTTCCAGTTGACATTTTCCTTTCAAATCTCACATTCCTGATACTAACTTAGCGTTCTGGAAAGTGAGGGTTTTTCACTGGATAACCATGGTCAGAGGTAATTTGCACTGGTGAGTAGCTTTGAGTGTAAACAATATAGAGAGGGATGTTCTAACAAACTCAGAACTCGGCACTCAAAGAAAGCTTTAATAGAAATAGCTTTCCTTTAATTTTTTTTTGTTACTTCTGTTAGCATTTGGCAGGATTTGCTGTCAGTTGCCTAGTGTGTATTGGTGGAGTTTTACATTTGGTCTCCCGCTTTCCAAATCATCAAGAAAACTCTCTGCTTAAAGAGCAATTACAGGGCTGTGCATGTTCAGTCACCCGGTGGGTTTGAACAAAAGTCATCAGTTATGTCGCAGCGTGTGTTAGTTTTGTAAGTGTCGTGTGAAGGCTGACAGAGATCACATTTCTGTGTTTTGCTGCTCAGTCCAGCCCATAACCTCCAGAGGTAATGGATCTCTGCAGAACCTCTCTGGAGCAGGTCACCAAACAGTGCAGGATTTCAAGAGCTGATGCACTTTTATTGCTACAATATTCTTGTCATGGAGGTGATGGGGTTTGGATTGTGGTTTCATGTATCAGTGTGGTTTTACATCTAAGACTGAGCCCTTTTGGTAAGCTGGATAATTTTTTTTTTTTTTTAAAGAGCTTTTTATTTTGTTCTTAGAGATGAATTGCTTCTAAGTAATAGGCTTCTGAGTGTACAGATTAATAAAGCTATAGTGGAAAGACTAAATGCCTGTATATGCAGAACAGCTGGATTCCAACACTGGCAATGCTGTTATGGAGGACTCCAGGTCTGAGAAACTCCAGTGAGAAGCATGAGGAATTTATCAGAGCATGGCTCAATCATAAATTAAATGAGTTTGTCGAAGAGAGTGACACCTACAACCAGCCACAACCCTGGGCCAACCTCAGATTGATCATGCTGTTGGCAAAGTTACATTTCCTCTGAAGGTATGTTGTGAGAACTGTGGTTGCTGTGTTTTACTCCTGGAACTCGCAAGTGCTTGCTGAATGGACTGAGTCTCTGACCATTAAAGCCCCAATGTAGCATTATAAAAACCAGAATAATCCAGCCAACTGGATGAGATCCCCTAATATGCCTGTTTATTACTAAAAGAATCACATAGTTATTTTTCACCTCTTTTTATAAAGGAACATGGCAGAAGCTGGGATTTACAGGAAAGTTTTAAAGTCCTGGAATATGTGTTTTATCACATGTATGTGCTACAGTTATTTATGCATTCATTTCTCTATTCATTTCTAGTGCAGCAGAGGGCACATCTAACCCCACTCTTACAGTTACAGCAGTTCAATTCCAAACTCACCAGTGATATTCAGGCTTCCTCAGAGCTGCTTTCTGACAGCTGTGGGATTTACATTTGCATAGATGTTCTGGCATGATTTGGAAGTGATACCAGGGTTTACAGCAAGGCACTGTGCTAAGTAATCACAGTCTTCTATAGTGCCTTAGTCACACTGAGGTCCAAGCTTAGCTGCCATTGCTAGAAGCCCTGGTCTTCCCACCAGGAGAATAGCCCATGAATTAAATCCAACATTTCACCAATAACTTCTGATTTTGAAGGCTTCCTCTTTACTGTCTTTTGCATGCGTTTCCAGGTGCAGTAACCACATTATCTTGACGGATTTTTATTGACATATCTGTGCTCTGTTTGTTGCTAAGTGAAGGACTGAGCCCTCAAGGGCTGTGTTTTGGGTGTTCCAGCCTATACAGCAGGAAGAAAATCAGGAAGGATGCATAGTTCTTTCACAGAGAGTGAACATTACTGGTAGCACTGAAACATCTATGTTAACAGTTTTAACATATGAAGTTCAGTTTTAACTGAAATATGACAAAATTGGAAGGGCCAGGATCTGGACCCAAATGCTTGGAAATACTTGGAGACTATTTTTATCTTCTTCTTTTTTTTTTTTTTTTTTAAGTTATTGATTTTTTTGTGTGCGTGATACAGTAAGGTGAAGTCTATAAAACTTGTTCCCCTATTTTCTGTGTTAAATGTGCATGTTAAGGGTTTTTAGTGGCACTGAGTCTATTTTATGTGTTCTTTAGAAAAGAAGACATGAGGACTTTTAAAAGCTGTTGTTTTTCTTGACTTCACCTTCATTAATCTTATTTAGTTTCTGTAAGAGGCTATTTTGTGAGCTCCACCGATGGGTAATGTTTTCTTTTCCAAAGTTCATGATTCTTCTATTCAAATCACTAATTTTCTCTGTTACACTCCAGTGGTTTAGTACTTCCCAGGCCTCCAGGAATGAGTTTAATTAGCAATGCTGAATAAATTCTGAGACATGATTCATCTTTCTTGTCACTCAGATCTAAGTAACAAAATTGCAATTTAAAGATGCACTTAAAAGCCCTGTGAGAATGGCTTCTTCTACACAACTAGGAAAAGATTTAGATGTAAATTTGGAAAAGAGGGTTTTACCTGTCTGCATGTTTTCAATTTAGCTAAAAGATACAGGGTTCAGTCATAGGTCCTTGAAGTCACTGGTATATTGTTTTAAAAATACTGAACTATGAGCAGTACTTGGCACATGCATTCCAAATTAAACCTCTGCATTAGGGCTTTTCAGATGAAGTAATTGACTTGACAAATTTCAAAACTATCCTAGATTTAATGTGATTTAATTTGTCTTCATTTTTTTAATATTTTGAATGAAAAATACAGAAGGGAAAATGTCATTCTCCAGTGATCCTCATTGTTGCAGTGCAGAGGTCCAAATTTTGTCATGTCATTTTCTCTGAAGCAAGAGAAGCTGTATTTCTAAGACATAGTGTCCCAAGGGGAAAATAGGGAATGCAAGAAGGGAAAGGAGTGAACTCGGGAAAGTGATGTTTATATTTAAACCTTTGTTCTGTCTTGTGCCAGTGCACACTGCCAGCAGCACAGAGAGCAATAGCATTTTGCCATGCTCTATCTCCTTCTGTGCACAAGGATCAGAGCCTTTTACACATTCAGTGGATGACAACTCTTCCTCAAAACAGCTGTGGCAAGACTTAAATGTAGTTTTCCAGAATTTACAAAAATGGATCAAAAGGGTAACTTGCCCTAGGAGAGCTGTAAGCCAAATGAAGCTGAACTGCCTAAATCGCAGGTTTAATTCTGACACTACTTTCTCTCCTCCAGCACATGGAGCACTGTGAATGAAAAATATGGATTGTTTAGCACCTTTCTTATGTAGGCACAAAGAATTTAAGGACAAATTGTGGCTGTAGCCAGTTTCCTGGATTTTGTCAGATTCAGACAGATCCTGAATGTTATTTTAATGTAACCTTAAAAGAACCCCCATGCTATTAATTTTGTATTTATTGCAGTTACACTGACCCTAATGATTTTTTTAAAATTAATTTGACAGATGTCACAAATATTTTCAATGCAGTTTAAGATCATTAAATATAACCTTTCCTAGAAAAAATGTTCTATGAAGTGAACGTATGGTGAGTGCCAGTGCTGGATTCTGGAAAGTCATGGATGTCACATACGGCTTAGAACACAAAATGTTAGGGAATAATGTTTATGGGGCAACATTACAAAGTTCTTCTTCCCATGTCTCATCAGTTCATCTCACGCAGAAGGACAAGCTCATTTAAAAGGGAATCTGTATATTAGTTTAGCATTTAGGTATTGTATATAGTTTTCCAGATTTTTTTATTTTTAAATTTTTGTTACTTTGCTTTCATGTAAGAGCCAAGAGGGCTAAATGAAGCCTCTGAAAAGGAAGGGTTATTTGAATTCCTTGGAGACATGATCTTGTTTTATGTGATGCTTGCACAGTTTTTTTTGCACCTGGTGGACCTAGTTCTGCTTGGAAGAATGACAAAGAATAAATCATAGTTCTTTACCTTCTATGTGAACTTGTGGAGCAGTGCAAATACATAGTTATAAGCCAGGCCATCAGAAATACAAAATGAATGATTTGAGGACTGGATTCTATGGGATTCCAATACTTTATAAACTTTAGAGCATTGGTAGGGTCCCCAGTTGGAATATAAATAAAGCAAACCCTTTCAGAGGTTTATAGGACTCTACTTGGTCTTCTCTTACTGCCCTAATTTATGATTGTTGGAAATTCACAAGCTGTGAAATGTGTTGGTCACAGAGCTAATGGCAATAACTTGAGAATATGAATGAGAGTGTCTGGGTTGCTATTTACCTTTGTTGCACAAAGTCGGCTTTTTATCTTTGCATCATTTAACCCCAGAAATATGGCTGGGTTAGACAGGCATATGGAGCCTTCTATGAAGCAGAAGATTTGCTTTCTGTAACTTCAGTAGTTTCTTCTGTGAAAAAATCTACCTTTTGCTTTACCATCACTGTGCTGTTCCTCTACAAGAATCAAAGCAAATAAATGTAAATAAAAATAAGCAGTAGCTTTCCTCCATAAAAGCAAGAAGGTGCTGAGACTCAGAAATCCTTTATTTTATGTTGACCCTGTAGTGGCTTGGGTAAGGTGAAGGCCCAGGCACTAAGCCTGCATGGCACTCAAATCTCATTTAAACCCCAATTTGCAGACTTTCATTAGTGCATAAAAATTTTGCTTGGCTTTTGTTACAGAGTAATTTCCCTGTGCCTAACTTTGATGCCTTGGAGTTTCAGTTCCATGATTTTCAAATGGTAGAGAGGTGACAAAGCTTGCTCAAATATTTGCAATTGCTGTGCGTTTTTCTTGGGCTGAGAACTATGGTATTGAGTCTTTGTATTGTTCACCATAAATGGGAATCTACTGGAGATGGTTACTGTGTACTAACAATTCTTTTGTGCTTGATGTCCAGAATTTTGAGACTAAATCAGGGATACTTTGGTGTAATTTAATGGTCTGTGTTACATGGGAGTTCAAACTAGGTAATGACTCTGGCTATTTCAAGTCTGTGCCCCAGTAAGTTGGGTTTTTTTACCAGAAAAGGAGGAAACCTTAATTTCTATGGCAATTGGTGAATCTGTATCAAGGCACTGCTACATTGTGATATCCAAATCAAAATCATTCTTTTATTGTATTGTGACTGAGTATTATTTGTGATGAATCCCCTTGCTTGACTTCAAGTGTATTTATGGAAACAATTTCGACTTCTTGAGTACCACTTTTACTGCTCACTGCCTCCAGGCCTCTTGGTACAACACATATATATTAAGCACCATGTTAAGGACTGCCAGCTCTAAAGGAATGGACAGAGGACAAAAAAACAGATAAAAATAAGATTTTCTTGAAAGAGTAAAAGAGTTTTGCATGCAGTGAGACATGAAACTCTTTCCTTTCACTTCCAGATGGGTCCTGTCTCATGACCACAACAGGAAACAGCTTCCTCCTTCCTTACTGGGCAGCCAGGATTTTACAGCCTGGAACCTGTGATGAGCCAGGGCCTGAAAGCCTTAGATCGAAAGAGGTAAGTTCACCAAAAATGTGAATCTACCTCTGGTCCCTTAAACTAGGTTTGGGTTCAGGCTTTTGGTCCAGCTGGAACATCTTGGATCATGCAAAGGACTTGGTGAGTGCAAATGGTGTGAGCAAATTGGCAGGTCCTGGTGGGGTAGTCAAGAGAGAGGACAACACAATTTATTCTTTCATGTTTGAGAGGTTAAAAATAAGTCTAAACATTTTTTACTGCCTTGAAGAACTGCCTCAGAGCACGAATGCAGAGATAACCCACCAGCTGTATAGTGCTGCAAGCTGCCCTTTTGCTAGGGCTGTCCAGGGCTGTCCATGGGGGTGGCTTTTCACAGATGACCACTCCAGATCTCTGCTTTGTGGATAAAATTTGCAGAAATTAAGAAGAAGGAGGGAGCTGGTGCAGACTGGAACTCCTCATACTTCCACTTCAAGCATGCAAGTTAGTTGTTCTGTGTTGACTTCAGGCCAAACAGAAAATAGAATTCAAAAAAGAGAGATCATTACTTGTTCATGTGTCTCTAATGCATTTTGAAGAGCTTGTTTACAGAGGTGTCAGTTTGACATTTATCATATGTAGCATTTGACTAAAATGGCAATGAGTTCCCTTAGAAAACTAGTCTTCCTCTCATGCATACCTTCTCTCTTTCTGGTCAAGGTTTGTTTATTTTGCACTCTCCTTTTGAGGTTTTGGGTCAAGCCACAGTCTCGGGCTAGCTTTCTAGAGTTTAGATGTTGAAAAGCTCTTAGGTAAACAGTGTGAGAGGAACCCTACAAATATTTTCAAGTATCCTGAATGGCAGTTGGTTTTGAAGAAGGTGTAACATTAGAGATCACAGGTAGTGCTGAGTCCAGTTTGTTGTCTCTAAGCAGAGTGCAGATAACATATAGATAGGTCATTGTTTCATCATGTTGGATGTGATGTGGAGATAGTTGAAATACCTCTGCAATGTGCTGCTGATAAGGATGTGTTTAGTAAATATATGTATATATATATATGTCTTAACCTTTTTGAAAGTATCAACTGACAATACTGTATATTTTTTCCCAAGCTGTAAATGGTTATAGTTCTACCTTCTTTTCTTGATTGAGAAATTTTTGTCTGTTTTTCTTAGCTGTCACAGGACATCATGCTCCAGTGGCCTATAGTAAATATCTTATTATTTATATATTTCATTAACATTGCTGAATTCCTCTTTTACATGTTGAGAATTTCATTCTAGACAGGATTCACTATTTATGTTCATGATCTCAGCATACCTTTTCCAAGCAGGGTACACTTCTTTTTTAGGGTTTCTGTTTTCAAGAATTTTGTAAATGAGTATTTTACCCAGCTGGTGGTTGGTGATTCTAACTTAGTTTCATTACTGCATTATGTTTTTATTTCCTCTGCTGAATGCTAGAACTGGAGTTGCAGAGAAATTCATCCAAGATTCTCTGTCTTTTACTGTACGATTAATCTTCTAATAAACTTAGGTAATGTATTTCTAATTTGGATCCCTGCTCATTTATTTTATCATTGAGAGGAAGAATTCACAAGAGAGGCTCAGGTTCATGTCAGCGTTTTCTTCTTCTAAGGTTCCCACAGCCCACTTGGTGGTCCCTGACCATCACTTATAGTTCAAGAATCTTTCCAAACCCAGTGATCTTAAGTAGTTCCAAAAAAAAATCCATTCTAGAGCCTGGAGTCCCATTGGGCCTCCACTGGTGGAGGAGTGGTGAATACCACGCTGAGTCCCCGCCTTTTTCCTAAGTGCAATATCTGTAAAAAAAAATGCAATCTAAGCAAAGATTAGATTAATTTTGATCCCATTGCCAACTTAATTTCGCCTGATTTGGCTGTTTCTGCTTGCAACAGTGAAGAACCTTCACTAATAGTCTTGCAAATACTGTATTCTGGAAACTTTCTCTTTCTTTCTGGAAACTTTTTCTGGTTATATGATCCCAACTGGGCAAGCAAAAGTGATTAATTGTACACAAGTACAATGCCAGCTTTTCCCCCAAGCCTATTTTAAAAAATCCTGATGTTGCCAGTCATGTAGTCAGTTTCAATTCTAAGAAGATGCAATTGTTATTCTTTAAATCAATGGTGACATTTACTTGGCAATGGGAAATTTGTGATCAGAACTTTCAAGTTTTAAATTCTTTCCCAGTGAAATCCAAAATGCAGCTGTGAGTTTCTCACAGTGAAGACTGAGCAAACAGTAAGGTCCCAGTGAAAACAATAACCATGGTGTGATGCAGTGTATCTTGATATTTTGCATAGTAGCTTTTGTAAATATGGAAGAATTTTGCCTGCAGTTTATAAATAACTTTTGGTCAACAACAGCTGCAGCAGAGAGGCTCAGATTATGCAACTGCTTCAGAAGAGCCTGGTCTAAACTAACTCAGCTGTAATCAGGTTGAAAATTTGTTACCTGGGAGTTGAGAAATGAGCCTGCAAGAGGCAGGAAATTGCTTCAGAGGGATAACTGAGATCCAAATAGTTGGGCAGAGAGTTGCAGTGGGCGGGAGCTGAGCCTGGGAGAGGACTGGGATATTGAACATTGCATTGGCAGGGATGGGAGCACAGCCAGCAACCCAGGGCCAGCGGTTCCTCGGGGCTGACAGCCAGGACGTGCCACTGCAGCCAGTTGGGATTATCAGGCATAGCAGGCAAGGGAGATTCGTCAGGGTGCAGGGTGGGAGACACGGAAACCCAAGTCAAACTGCAGGAATTCAAAGCTGTAAATCTGCAAGTACTTTTGGAAAAGGATGTCTCTACTTATAATTAGATTTCTCCAAATAAGAAAATTGTGATGTCTCATCATCAGCTTCATGCTTTCAGAGACATCTGTGTTTAGTTTACTGCAGATTAACAAAAGAAAGAGGTAAAAATGAAGTAAAATTTTCAATTCCTCCCTGTGAATCTTTTTAGATTAAAAATGAGCAGGCTTTGTATGTAAAGGAAAGCTACAGTCTACCTAAGTTAGAGATGTGATGAACTGTTATCAGAAAGATTATTTTTATCTGTAGCGGTTGATCTACAAATGACAAATCCTGTCTTGGAGAAAATAATTTATCATGGGCCATAAAGCTGGAATAGCAGTGCTACATTCAGAGTCATGGTTTTATCTTAAAGGGACTTTTTCTTATGATTTGGCTTTATACAGAAGCCAGTAGGAATACTCACAGGTGTAAGAATAGTTCACAGAATCAAGTGTAAGCCATATTTTCCTGTATGGTGCTGGTGACAATGACATAAAATAAAATTTAAAGATAAGTATTTAAAAAAAATTTAAAGATAAGTATAAAAATTTAAAGATAAGTATTTGAGACTTCAAGTTGCAGACTTATACATTACACACTTCTTTTTTTTGAATGCTGTATTTTTTGTCTTGTGACAGCTCCCAACTTCACACCATGGTGAATTGAACATGTTCCTGAATTAATCACGGTAGCATTTATTAGATTACGTGTAAGGATTTGGCCTGTTCTTTTAGAAAGTTCTTCAAATACCTTGAGAAGTTGTGTTTTACTTAAAAACCAGGAAGGGATTCATACATATGACTTTTACATCTTTTAAAATCCAAACTGTTCATAGATCAATGATCTTTATCTGTTCAGGAATTACCTGGGTTAGTTTCTTTCAAAGGATCAGCTTCTGTCTGTGTTATTCAAAGAACTGTGTGACTAAGGTTCAAATTAGATATTTGGGACTGCAGTATGTTGTGCACACCCCCAATCCACTCCCAATGTATTTGGGCTAAGAATAAAGGGTTTAGATTTTCTTAAAACATGTTTTGGAGTGTTTTCCTCAACACTTCGCAGCTCCAGACTGTCAGATGTTTAGACGGCCTCTCAGAGTTTATTTATAAACCATAGCAAGTACAGTAGAAGCAGCCATACATGATCACTGGGTCATTCATGTTCATATTTACTAAACAATACTACCTAAAGCAGAGAGATTAGGAGCTTCATTTGGAAAGATATTTGTCCTGCAGCACACTATGTCCAGTACCCCCAGCAGAGGCACAGAAACAGGGCATGGCAGATAACAGCTGCCTTTGGTGTCCCCAGAAAATGCTGGGACTACACAAGAAGTTAATGGTATTTCTGTGGAAACAAACCCTGAAAGAAAATGCCTGTGAAATAAAAATAACAAAACCAGCTTAAAATATACTTAGGAAATATATGGCCAGTTCCACAAAAACATAAGTAAACGGAACTTTAAAAACAAGCAGAGCTGTTTATCAGTGGAGAGATTTTCAAAATGGCATAACTGCAGTCAGCCCTTGCTGTGATGATACAAAATCCTCTCTCTGCAATACCATACTCTTCAAGTGAGTTTGGAACATGGTCAGGCAGATTTGAAAATATATCTTAAATACTCGGTTACAATATGTTATAATTGGCATGTCACCTGGTTGCTTTCAGTCTATTCAAGCTTTCTTTCAAAATAACTTTTGTTTTAGAAGACACTGGCAGAGCAAGAACCCCAATGGTTTCCACAGGAGTCCAGAATATTCCCCCCACCAAAGTGAAATTTCTGTACACAGCATGGAAAGGAAAAGCAGCTGCCCAGGTCAGTGGTACCTGTTAACCACAGAGTAAATTTATTTAACTGCTTGGTTTTCCTCAGGCCAGGAGACAGTAATGCAGTTTTGCTAAAAGGTGTGTGTTGGTGACACATAAACCCTGTGATTCCCCCAAGGGAGATATTAGACCCAGTCCCCAGAGCTGACACTCCGAAGCTGCTAACCTAAGTACATTTGGGGGTTACACCTTCTGTGGTGCACAGCAGACGTGTTGGTGCCTGCCATGTGGCTAAAAATGTTGCTTCAGTTTAAATTTCTTCCTTATGCCAGTGTTTGCTTTGCAAACCTGCTATGCTCCTTTCCCACCCTTCCCACATCCTTCCAAGGGCAGCTGTAGGAAAATGCATGGTGAGGGATTCTCTTGGCGAGACATGGACAGTGTTGATGGAGGGCTTTATGTAGGTTATTTCTGAATTCTCACTGTGCTTGATGTATCACTGTGCTAGGTTTGCCTCTGCTCTGCATCTTGAAAAAATTGTTTGGCATCTTTCTTGTACAAGTGTGGATTGGTTGATATTGGCATAGAAAGTGGCATCAGATGCAGGCGTGTTCATACATGGCTCCTGGTTACATGTGAACAGTTATGCTAAGCTTGAAGGGTAACACCATTTATCAGGCAAAATAAAAAATTAAGTATAAAACAAGTAAAACAGTAAATAAATGTGATATCAGAAGAACATCCATAGGAAAGAATTATACACATATACAAATGATTTATTTCTTACAGCTTACTTTGACTTGGATCCAAGTGAATACACCATTCCCATCTGAATCTTTCTGTTTAGTTTTGTTTCAAATTCCCTTTTCCAAGTCCTGAATAATGTAGTTGAGATGGATAGTTTGTTAATATTTTATCGTGGGAGCTAAAATGAATTCTGAGTCCTTCCTGTCCAGGGAAGAGAAGATTGTACATCTTTCTTAAAAATCAACTTTTTGCACATAGCTTTTTATATTTTCTATTCAATGGGCAGTATGATTAAATGTTCAAAAGAATGTCTTCACTGAACTAACGCTTTGGTTTATTGTTGGTTGGACTGCAAATCTTTCATGTGGTGTTTACTCAGATCAGCTTTATCTCTGTGTTGATCAATAGTCCGTCTCTTAAAACTGGAATATTGAGTTAACAACTGTAATCCTGCTTTTTAACTTTGATAACTCTTTTAAGCTCCAGAGCTAAAGATGCTGGAAAATCTCTTGCACACTGCAAAGATTATTTGCAAGATTAAATTGACCCTGTACACCTTGCCCTAAAAAGTTTTATATTCTCCTGTAGAAATATTGAGGAGGTAGTAAAGGAGTTGTTCTAATGTATGTTGTTGAATAATTGTTGTTAAGAGACAAAATTACAGTCAATGTAGATGCTTTTAAAATATTCTTTTTAAATATGAGCCTTTAACCAATGAGGATGTATGCTCTGAATTTCAGAGATTTTTAAAGTAACTTTGAAAACATAATTAAGTTCTAAATCTGTTCAGCTCTGTTTACATATATTTTTTCCATTTGTCTTTCTGTGCTACCAATATGAAACAGTATTTAGTGGCTAAAAAGGAATCCAAATTCTGATATAATCCAGAAGGAAATTCTATCAGAGATCACTGATAGAAATTAAAGCTCTGAGATATGGCTGGCTGCCCAGTACTTCCAAAGCAGATACAAAGAAATCAGCATAAAAACCATCTTTCTATAATTCCCACGTTTCTAAGAGTACTGAGATTAATAATTTAAGAAAAAAATCCAACAGTAAAAAATCCCACAAAAAAAAATTTGTTTCAGCCTGAATTTAGGAAAATGGTCAGCCCCAGCTAACCAGTTCTAGATGAACCTATGTCAGCATGAAGCTGGACCAGATGACCTCCAGATGTCCCTTCCAACCTCAACCATCCTGTGATTCTGTGAAGACCAGAATATTACTGGAATGTGAGTTGAAATATTCTGTATATAAAAACAGTCACTCAGTAAAATTTGTTCATTTTTTTACTATTGTTGTGATTCACTTGCCCAATAAACTTGTACTATCATTTTATATTTGATCACGTGGTGGAAGCTTACCCAAACCGAGGCTGTTAGTTCAGCCTTCCAAAATAAAGAGATGAGTTTGTTTGTATTTAAAAATCCATTTATAAATGGCTATAAAACATTAAAAAGTCACTGGCCCAGGGTGTTCTGATGCTGTGTCTGTGCCTCTCGCAGTGCTGAGCTGTAGACCAAACACTTGTGTGCTGAGCACTTTGAGTTTTTAATAAATACTGATCAAAAACAAAGGGGCAAAACAGCACAAAGAGACTTATACATTTGTTTTCAGGAAATTGTCTGACCTTAGCTGTGCTAATTACTAGGTCCAGAAGAAAAACATTTTATTCTTTGATTCTAGTCCTTCACCTTGAAGGTTATTGTTATTTGCACACATCAGTCTTTGTTCACTTGTTCATACACACTTAAGGTAAAGTTCTTTTTCCTTTAGTATTTCTAAATCCAGATTTTCTAACCTTGCACATTCTCGTTAAAAGTCTCACATTATTTTTTTTCCATAGAAATTCCAGCTTAGTTGGGATGGCTTTTCTAAGGCAGGGGTTTACTTTCATTTTGGAGTGTAAAGTTTACAAACACATCATAATTTAGTTAACTGTTTTTAAAGAGATTTGAGATTTTGAATGGATGTGCTTAAATTCCTGAGTTCCTGATGTCACTGCTGATACCAGGTGAAATTACTCAAGCTCTGAGGAAGGCCTTTGAATTCAGAGACTGCGTAAGAGACCAGAATTTAGCTTTTTGGTAGGGGAAGGGAGCATTTAAAACATGCTTACACTGGGATGGTTGCATGAGCAGTTTAATAACACAGCTTCTTACAGCAGCATCTGCAGAAGCTGTAAATCTGGTGGTGGAAGGCTCAGCAAAGGCTGTGAATTCGAACACTTCCCTGAATTAACAGGAGCAGGGGAGGGATGCAGGCGGTCATGAACCTGTCTCTGTTTTTCCTTGCTGCCTTAGAGTCTCCCAGAGTAAGTACTCTGGGACAAGCTCTCCCTTTGTCTCAGTTTCATCTGTTGGGGGAATAAAGGTAAAACTCTATTTAATTCTCAGTCTCAGGTGGCTAATATGTTCCTTTCCTTTGTTTGAGAGGGATTTTTTTTTTTTTTTTTAATTTAAGGAAGACATTTGTTCCTTTCCTAAAATTCCAAATGGTTTTCAGGGATGAAGGTGGAAAAAAAAAGTTGTCCCTACTGCGCTGAAGGGTTTTTTCCCCTGAGCATCCCAAAGGCAGGAAACAAAATACAGCAATTCTTTCTGCAAAAAAACAAACGCTGACTCTCAGCAGAGCATGATCTAGGCTTCATCAATCAGGGGACTATGAGGAACAGCATGAGGCTTACACAAACAATCACACATGCTTCCACAACACTCTATGCTTACCTCCCCACACCTAAAATTTGCTGCAAAACTTTCTGTTCAATTGCCTGCTTGTTTTTTTAACATTTCTGAGAACATTTCTGTTCAGCTTGTAGGACTTCTGTAAAGGTGATTCAATTTTGTGAACTGTGAGGGCTTAAATTAATGCAAAATTAAACAAGAAAAAGTTTTTTACAGTAATGTATTCTTACTCTGCTATTGCTCAACAAAGTGAAATGAGGGCTCAGCCCCTGTAGTGATATATAGTGTTTATTTAGTGTCATATGTAGGTGTGGCTATGAGGAAAAATTGTTGCAACATATTTTTTCTTTTACAAAGTTCAATTAAGAGTGATAATGTTTCTAATTAATTTAGACTGCGATTTTTTCAAAGCTGCTCATCGTTAACTTATATTTACCCTGCAGTGGCTTTTTTTTCCCTGAGAAGCTGCGTCTCAGTGCATTCCTATGGCAGTATAAAGTGATTGGAAAATCCCTGCAGCTGGTAGAGAGGGAAGCAGACACTCCTGAAAATCTCCCTTCTGAGGTTTAGTTAATGGTCATGCTCAATAAATGACCTCAGCACATAGTGCATGTTGTAAGTGAGTGGGTTTACTGGGAAGAAGAAGTGCTATTAGTGGCCTATAGCTGGTTTTGGGGGCCAGAAGTGAGTCAAGCCTTTAGGACTCCTAGAACTGTGTCACGCACTAGTCTGTGTGACAAAACAGCCCACAACCTTGGGGTGAAAAAGTAAATTAAATCTGTCCCTTGTGAGGACAAGGGAGTGCTGTGTTTTCAAGACATATTGCAGTGGCAGAATTACAGCAGTACTAAATCCTAAGCATACTTGCCCTAGGGTAGGAGCCAGGCCTTTTCCACGCTGGTGTTGGCTTCTCCCAGATCAGCTTGTGGTGTCTGGGATACCTGAGTGGGAAGTGCAGGGTGAGATCCAGTCGTAGATAAAACAGTATTATTATTTGTGTTGTTAATGAGCTGCCTTATGATATCTTATGCTAAATATGATTAAGAAAGAAACCATGACAGAGAGCAGCTATAGCCTGTTCCCTGTAGTTTTGGGTTTCAAAACACTTGTTTTGTTTCTTTGGCAAAAAATGGGGGAGTGGTAGTGGCATTGAATGAGAGGGAGATCTTAGCCTGAAGTATAGTTTCCTTTTGCCAAGAGCAAAGAAATTATAAAAACAAATTCTTGGCTGAAAACTTAAAAGGATAGGTTTGGAATGTTATCTTAAAGGACGTTACAATCCTGGAGCTTCCAGTCATGCCCCAGATAAAGCACTTTGTTTATACATTACCCCATTTCACGTACAATGCTTCCATGGGAGATGAGCTATAAGGATTCATCCTGGGTTTGGATGACAAAGAGCTTAATCAGAGGGTTTTTTTCTTTCTATAATCTGCTATTTTTATACATCACACTTATAATCTACAGTTTTGCAGAAAGTACTGGTTAAACTGTTCAGACAGATTTCGTATTGTTCTAGGATTTATTCCCTTTCAGGTGTAAATGCTGAGGAAGCCAAGAGAAACTTTAGAAATATACAGTATTTACATCAGTGTGACCTGGAAAAGAAACCAGAATAGAGTTTTTAGTAACACCTTTACCATCTACTTTAGACTTTAATTTTAGATTTTATCTTTGTGTTTTGTTTGACAGAAAATGAGACTTTTAGAATTGTCAGGATTAAATTGGTACTGCCTTTTCTATACTGATGAATTACCTGAAGTTTGACATTTTCAGCAATATGCATACCTTCATGACTGAGAGAGATCCCAGTTTGAATAATATTTAGCATAACCAGTAGTTAGCTGAAAAACTCTCTGCTTACAGCAAGTGTTGACACCGCTCTTTGTTGTTGAAACCAAACCACGAAGGGCTAAATTTTGGGTTTGTGGGCTTTGATAATAAAAGAGGATACAGTTCTGGCCTCCACTGAAGCGGATGGCAAAATCCCTGTTGTCTACACTGGCAGCAGGATATCTCTGTACAGCAAAGTGTGGGAGAATTGCAGAAGATCTGTAAATGATTTTGGAATTCGGTTCTAACTTCGGTTCTCCTCAGTGCTAAGGAAAAAATTTGTTTTCTCCCTTGAAGATGTGGCATTTTCATTCCTTTTAATTCTGCTTGGTAATTTGCTCTTATTAGTGCCTAACTTAAGGGCCTACAGAACAGAAGGTGTGGTCTTCTAAAACAAACTTGTATTGTTTTTGTGGGATCCACTTGATGCTTCGCACTTTTTCTTTAGCAGTAAAAGTGACTTGTGCTGATAGCTGGAGTAATTGCTGTGCATGGAATAAAACTGTCTTTGTTTGCTTGCTACACTTCTAAAATTTAAGTGTATTCTTGCAGATCTAAGCTGAAATACGTAGATAAATTTTTGCTCTATGCCATAAAAATAGTTTATATGTTTTTCTGATGCTTGAATGTGCAGAGGACACATGTAATCATTATTGAAAGGTAAAAAAGAGAATGGGGCAGATTTGGAGGCAATGAATTTTGTTTTTATATCCCATTCTTTTTCATTGTTTGTTATTTTTATAAGCTCTACTAGTGCTTTTTCCAACTCCCTTTGAAATTAATGAGAGCCAGACCAAGTCCAAAGAGACTTCTATAGATGTTTAAAAGATGAAACACTATTTCTTTCCAGAGGTGACAAAGCTCTAACTTTAAAATGTGTCCTGCTAAGGGGCCATCTACTGGTGCAGCAGGTAGACACTTGCTCTAAGCGGAGGTAGAGCTTTAAACAAATATAAATAAATGATGCTGCTGTCACGATATTCATCACAGTTTTTGCCTGTTTCCATATTGAAATGTCATTAGAAAATATGGCAAAGATTTGTATCAAACTCTGTTGGACAGTGAGCATTTTCATAGTGATGAACTCACTTTCGAAATCGACGAACCACACACTTCGAAGGTCACATTGTCCTGTGACTCTTCTCTCACTAGTCATTTTTGTCATGTCATTACAAGCTGGCTACTACAAAAGCTCTTTCTTTGGTTTTTGGCTTCTTTTTCTACAATTCTGTGTCAGAAGGTAAGGGGAGGATCTGTTTTTAATGCGGTGTATTTGAGGAAGATAGCGATGCTGTTTAAGCTTTGTGCTGTTTGGCAGTAGGAATGAGTTCCAAGGGTCTTTTGCAGTACTTCAGTAATTAGCTATAGGATTAGTTGTATCTCTAACAATCACCACTGGTAGCAGCTCAGGGGGAGTCTTCCTCAGTAGTTCCTTTGTTATTGGCATCCCTTTGTTCACATTGATATCAGCACAAGCAGGTTTCAGCCAAAAGTGAGGGCGCAAGAAAAGTCAACGCTTTGTGACTCTTTGGAGAGACAGAAAAATGCACAGTAACACAAGGACTTGAGGAGATTTTTTTGGCTGATCATTACTGATCATACTAAATTGGTATAAAGAACTACAAGCAACAGAACTGCAAGTGACAAATCTGGCAAAACTGCCGGATTCTGTTACACCTGGCTGTGGGAGGAAAAATCCTAAGACATCATCAGGTTCCTTGTCAGATATGCCCAGTATATTCAGGCTTTCACAGCCAGAAAAAGAGGATTATATTCCTGACAGTGACTTAATTTTTCTGCCCTATGATGCTGGCTGACGTTAGAAGCCTTTCAAAAATTCTTTGTTTAATTTCCATTCTTTCTTGAAGAGTAGTGTTATTTTGTGAAGCTATCTAGTTGAACCACATACATGCTTTTGCCTAGAATGTAGCAAAGCTTGTGATCAGCATAAGTGGAAAAACCCGCATTCTTGCTGCCTGCTGGAATGCACAGCTGCATTCCTGGAAGAACCAGACAGTCCAAAACCCTTCTTCTTTCTTTTCTTTTGTTTGGCCTTGAGTTGGGTGACTACTTTTGATTTTTTGTGTATTTCTTTTGCAAGACTACATATCTATTGTCATGTGTGTGGGTGCTGGGATTTGGTCAGAGGAAATGGTTCCTTGCTAGCACTTACTGAGAAACAAGAAAATAGCATTTCCCCTGTATCCCTCAACAGGAACAGGTCGCTCACTTCTAAATGTTAATTGTGATTTTTTTAAGTGACCCCTATCTGCACAATACGTGCAAGTTGTATTCTGTAGTCTGAGATAAACAGTGTTCCCTTGGATCAACCCAACAGCTTTGTTTTGAGATAAAATCCTCAGGCTGTTTGTCAAGTTCACAACTACCAGAGGGAATCTGGCTCTGGAAGGAGTGACGAGCTGCTATGGGCAGCTACTGTTCTCTGATGGATTTTAGCATGAAGGTTTGCCTGTAGCAAGGACAGGGGGACAGCAGCGCATAGGAGACAAAAGCAACAAAGAAAATATTTGTAAAAGAGAATTTAGAGCACGACTGTGTGCCACACAGGGACTAAAGGCTACATCCAGCTGATGGTGTTTGGCACAGCACGAAGATCTGAAATCCTGGGCCCTTCCTGCTGGAGGATTGCACTCAGTGACTCTTGCAGCTCCTATTCAGGCAGTTGCTGCTGTTTGCACAAGTCAGTGCTGTCAATGGAGCTGTAGAATTTTGCTCTTTATCCACTATTGGTAATTTTTTTCAAAGTTATTCATACAACTAGAGTTAGGGTATATTAAAAATAATTTATCGTATTGTCATATTTCCCCTTTAGGCAGATAAGGCTGTCATTCTTTTCAAATTAAAATAAGAACTCCAAAAAATAAAAAAGAAATCTATATTCTAGTGCACTGCGCTGTCACCCACAGATCTACAGTTTTCAGTTATATTGTTTGAGTTGCAGAGAAACACTTGTCTAAACTGAGGTAATTTGAGAGATCTATAAAATCTGCATTTTCTCTCATGTTCCTCTCCCCCCATTTTAGGCATCCAGAGAAAACCTGAAACTGTAAAATAAATCTTCAAATGCTGCAGAAGGCTGAGCACAGCTTTTCCTACATACCTTTGCAATTAGAACTAATTTACTGCCCTATGAGACGGGGAAAATGTGCAAGGTAACTCTTGGGTAAGTACACCACAGTAAGGAAAGCAGAGCTGTTCTGTAAAAGTTATCTGCTTGTATTCAGCAATTATCAGGGTCATTCTTACAGCTGCATACCGCAGAGCATTAATTAATGGGGCTGCAGCTGGTGGTACCACTTTGGCTGCTTCAGCCCAGCTTCTTATTCCATATTTCTCAGGTTCGTATGACCAGTCTTGGACCACGTCCCATCACTTTTTTCCCCCCCAAAGTACAAAAAGTACTTAAGTCTCTACTGGAAAACTGCCAGGCTTTCATAAAAAGAACAGAGCTGTCGTTTCTTTGCTATTTTTATCATCTCTGCCAAAAAAGACACCATGTTGCATTGGCAGTTGTATATTTTAAATTGCTTTGTCTGTTGAGCTTCTTGGGTCAGACCCCAGGCTTTTTGCAGCCAGTGGATGTCCAGCATGTTGCTGACTGCAGCTCCACTGTGAATCCTGGGGCACTGGATTTCTTTAGGCAATGATTCCCATGCCCAGCAGGACTGCACTTCTCAGTTTCCTAAATGTCAGGAGGCACACAAGTTTGAAAAAGAGCTTGTGGGGCAGGTGTATGGAGAAAAATCTGTGATAAAAAAGCTGTTTCCAGTCACAATGCCTTTTGCAACAGGAGGGTGCAATCCTGACTATGTTTGGCACAGTGGCAAGATTCCCCTGGAATTCCCTTTACTGGAACCAGCATCTCAAGGTATGAAGGACTCTAGTGAGTAGAGTGGTTCTGTCCTCCTGTGATTTGTATAATCCTGCCATGAAAACCAAGTCACTTCATCCCCTCTGTGTCAGGTTTCATTCCTCAGGAGTTCTTGAAACGGAAACAGAAAGGAGGTAAATCTATTCTCATTGCTTTCTGTCCTTTCAGCACAGAAGGCAATTCACATAAATGTAATGGAATTATAAAGATGGAGTTACCTGCCAAAAGCATTTAAAAATAAGATTGTATGAAAGCCCAAAACATTTACTTTGCCAATGCTTTTAATTCTGATGAATTATCATTTAAGATACTACTTTGGACGGTGAGAGGTAAGATTTCATTGCCAAAATACAGTGTGTTCCTGCAAGGACTGACTCTTGTATTTAAATTTGAATGAATAACATGAGTGGCCTCTGCTGTAATTGCTACAATCGAATTTAGGATGTGCAGAAAGCTTGTGAGAATAAAAGTTTTTGGAGTTAGTTAAAAGTTAAAACTTTTATTATTAATGCAGACACAGTCTTCAATTCCAAACTGCCTTGGAAATATTTGCATTTACTAGTATAGCACCTCAGTGTGAATTTTCACTGAAATCTATAATGTTGCTACTTATTGTCTTTTAAATATATATATTTCATAGATATATGTATAAAAACACAAGCAGAAAAATATTTGAAAAAAAGATTAGAAATCACTGGAATAGAGAGAGATGGTGGAAGGCTTCATGAAAGCTGTCCTACCACAGGAAACACAGTTTGCTGTAAGGTGCTCAGTGGTGAAAAATGTAACCACATTTATTCTCTACTGTTTGAAATATTTCTTTTGCCCTCCTCCCACTACATTCTCCTGGATCTTCAAAATCCTTATAACAACAGGTTTTTTTAAGGTCACTTTCATCACACAGTTCCTACTGTAAAAAGCTTTGTAGGTGAACACCTGCTTTACTTCCATAAAGATGAACTAACTTTCATACTTAAAAAAAGGCTTCATCTTCTTTGGTATTGATGCCAAATAGAACACAGCTAGAGATTCCTCTGCTTCAGAATGGAGAGTGAACTTTCTGAGAATTTGCAATGATACTGATGAACAGCACGTGTCTTAGGCGCTCTTTACAAAGTGCAGTAACTGCGATGTGGCTGGTGATGCCCTGCAGAGGATTAGCAATTAGAAGATTAGAAGGGTAGTAGCATTAATTTCTTCCATGCTGCTTTACATCTTATACTGGGACCACACTGTAAGGAAGCAGATTTTCAGCTTCCACATGCAAAGCAAGCACTCTGACTTTTATT
>VZRN01004996.1:1142880-1158325 GCA_013397935.1 Dasyornis broadbenti | reverse complement strand
TTTTTTTAAATTCAATCTGTCAATCTGCTCCATGCCAGCTTCTGTTAATGCAAAATTTGGTACTTGGAGTTGAGAGCTCTTTTGTTTTCCTCCATGTAAATCAGCTAATCCCAAACCCTGGGCAGCCTGCCTTCCCCACACACAAGTGCTGAGAGAGGTGATACTTGAGGGAGCTTGCAGGCTTGGTTCTTTAACTGAGCCGTGATTTATGGCTTTTGACTGAGGTCATTGCTTGGCACATAGTGATGACCAGTTTGATGGATTAAGTACTCCAGCAACTCAAGGGCCCTTAACATTTGTAACCAATCATAATATGGCTGGCAATGACCTCAACAAAAAACCCCACGTATTCTTCTTTGAATCTATTATAAAATAGTTTAGCTTTGTTTTCTTCTTGGAGACCTACTGCTGCCATTAGATACTCTTTGATTTGGTTCCAAGGATGGGTCAGAGTCGCATTTTTCCTTGATAAACCTATTTTGATTCCCTCATTGATGTACACTGCTGAGAGTTGCACGTTTCTTTTTGGTCTGCTCTTGCATTACCACATCAAGGAGAGCTGGAGGGGCTAGTGCTGCAGAATGGGCAGGAGGGGTTTACACAGTGTCAGTGGGTGCACATGGGCTGCTTTTCTTTAGTGGTCTCTGAAGAAGCAGGTCCTGATTAACAGCATCTTAGATATCACCAGTTCATCGGTGTCTGTGAGGTGTGTGTAAGGCAGAGTGCTTCAGAAACATCAGTAGTAAGGCTTTACTACAGTAAAGTGGTGCGAAAGAAGCTCTGAATAAGGGAAACTATGAATATGCATTGTTCACATATTTAAAATTAGGCCTTGTTCAGGAATAAAACAGTCAGATCAATTGCAATTCTCTGCCAGGCTGATACCAATGTCAGTGAGGGTGTAATGCTCTGTGAATTTGGTAGTGAACACCTTACTGCAAGGCTTTGAAAGCTGCCTTATCTATGTGTAAAGTGTCTTTCTGCACTGCATGGCTGGGAAGGAGATATTTATTCCATATGAAGTTTAGGCAGCTCAAACAATAGCAGTAGGAATCAATACTAATCAATACTTACACAGCACTTTCCACCCACTGTAGTGAAATAGCATCTCTTGCACAGGAAAGTCCTTTTTTACTAAGACAGACTTGTTCTGAAGGTGGAGATTTATTTTTCCTCTATGGTATCTCACAATCCCAAGTGTTTATTTAGAGAATATGGATATGTCTTTGGGGTTTTACTTTTCTCTGTTGCATTTTAAATTACTGAAATATAGGTCGAAAATAAATTGCCTAAATAATAATTGTTTTATATGTATGTTTTAATTCATGCCAGTGCCTTGGAGCCACACTGCTAGCTCCCTGCTCCAGTGATAGGAGTTGTATAAATGTAGGAGAAGGTGCTTCATACAGAGAGAAAATATTTGAGGTGTGCAAAGGAAAACAAATACCAGGAAGGCTGGTTTTTGCTCAGTGCAGCTCTTTCAGAGTGACTGGCATGAATGTTCTTTGCTGAGAAGATCCTCTAGCTCAGTTATGTGTGCAATGCTCCTGAGCTAAAATCCATACTGGAAACATGGAAACATCAGCACGTACTTTAAACACTTTTGGGCTCAACTGCATATGTTTCAAAGAGCTAAGAATTTTCCTCCTAGACTGCCTCAGGTCTGGATGTTCATGTTAGAAAGTGCACCTCCTCCTTCCTACAGATGAAGGGGGGAACCGTGCACACATTGACTGTGGTCATATGATATGCCACTGCAAGAGCTGGGACCAAGACCTACTGCCTGGTAACCTACTCACCTCGGCCTTATTCACAAAAGGGTGGGGATGAAATGAGTTTTCTTCAGATCGCCAAAAATGTCATCAGACTCCAGAGATCTCCAAACCTAAACTGTCTCCAATGCCTTCTCATGAGTCCAGGGCCTCACCTCTTCCCCTCTGTGCAGCTGCCAAAACCCCTTGCTTCCTTTCACTGACAGCTTCACCAGTGCAGCTGTGTATTTTCAATGAGTAGCACTACGAAGATTTGGGGATGGAATATGATTAAATTTTTAAAACCCACAGGAAAGTTTCTGGTTTGAACATATTAGTCACTCAAGTTCAATTAGAGCTTTATTTCTAAGGAAGTTACCGATGCTACCACAGAAGATCCAGAGAGCTGCAGGATGATCTCTGCTTTGCTGTATGCTGGTCCCAGCACTGTCACTCACATCCTTATTTGCATTAGTAGGAAAACCAGGGTGCTGAAGGCCAGTGACAGATTCATGGAAGGATTTGTGTCAGAACCAATTTGGGTCTTGGGAACTTTTGGTTACAGTCGCTGTGCAGAAAGCCATGGCAGCTTTCCTTTTGTAAAGTACAACAAAATTCCACCTCTCCTTGTCATCTGAAGAAGAGAAGGTAAATATTAAATGCACGTCAGTTGTGAGCTATTCTGAGTTAGGACTGTTCAGCAGAAAAAAGGTAGTATTTCAAATGCCTTGTAATCCCCCTTTTATGCAGCCCTAGGTGATGCTGCATAGACGTAGGTCTGCTGCTGAAGCACACCCCTGTGTTATCCTGCTTGTTTCCTAAACAAGGGATTCTTTAGCTTATATGGGACATTTTCATGGCTGGTGTCTCTTGTATCTATTTTGAACATATGGGAGGCCAGTGGTGTGTTATAGGAGACACTGACATACAAGACACTGGTATACTCTGAATTTTTTTCCTGGCTGTGGAGTTGCTTAGCCCTGTCAGAGTCCTTGTCTGGACTATAGGAAATCTAAGAACACAAGTGCCAGATGACTGGGGCCAACAGAAAATTATCTGGGCCTTCTTGGGCCTATGGCTCTCATATGTTCAGTTGTAGCTCTGTGAATGCGGCTGTTTCAATGGAAGGCCAGCAATGGGAAAGAATTGCATCCAGCTTTGACCACCAGCAAAGCAGCTGTGGATTCTCTGGTGTGAAAGGTCATTCCTCACCACCATGACCACCTTATGCTTTAATCTTTTTTACCTTACACCACCCATTAGGTGGCACCTAGAGAACAGAGATTTGTCTGGCATACTCTGCATAGGAGATGATGGCAGGAGAGTGAGTGCAGCCATGTCCCACAACCATCTTTAACTTCCCCTCAGACCTCTTAGCACCCCTCCACTCTCCTGAAACAACTCTGCTTCTCTTCAGCAAAGACTTTTGTCTGCACTGTGAGACCTCCAGGTCAGCTCCACAAGTGAGTTTCCATGGTCCTTTCTGGCTCCTGCATCTTATCTTTCCTCTTACCGCTGCAGAACGCTGTGACAAACCCAAGTGATAAAACTGCTCATGGGCAAATTCTGCTGCTTTTCTCTCTGTGAAGGTGCTGCATGTTACATCTGAGCTCAATGATCAAGACACCTTTCCTCTCTGCAATGCGTTGTGCTTTGGCCACTTATTCTGAGAGAGACCTGGGCACATACCAGCATTTTTCAGTGTTTCACTTCTGTTCCCATGTCTCAGTTGCAATTAAAAAGGAACCCCCAGAGGTTCAGTGGAAGCCACATGGTAACTCAGGGCCAGGCCTTCAGGACAAGCTGTAGGAGATACCTTCAGATGGTTTAGACAGACACAGTGACTGGGAGGGAAAAATTTATCAAGATGTTTGAACGCCGGGTGTTTCTAGTCCCACCCTGTAGCTGGTAAGGCATTGGAGAATGGTCCAAACTTCTGCCTCCCATGGATGTTGAATCTGCTCTTTGGGAACCACAGCCACTACTGACATCGGGAGCAAACCATGGGGGAGTTAAATTTCTGCACTTAAAAAAAAAAAAAAATGTAAGCAGAAAAGGCTTTCTGAGAGTTTGTACCACTCCTTTAGGGATAGGTTTTTTGAGAAATAACAGCTGGAGTTTTAAGTGACAGCTACTGATCTGATAGAGACTAGAACTCACTGGTGATAATTCTGCTTCTGCCCTTGTCAAGCCCCCTGTTAATGGCTGCGTCTGTGCCCTACCTAGAGCAAAACTGAAACTGACTTTGGATATCACTCAAGCTTAATGACATTCAGGAATGAAGAATGCCATAATAGTGTAGCAGGTGTCACAGGTCTTGTCACATGGGAAAAACTTGGAAATTTTCCTTGTAAGACTTTGTATTTTAGAGTGACTGGGGTACTTTTATATCACGTAGTCAGTTTTTGACAGAGCAAAAAGTTGATATATCACTCACAAATACATCTGTCTGGGGTGGTTTCTGTCAACTGGGCCTTTTCTTTTGTGGTGTCCTTTTTTGCATGTCACAGGACAACTTTTTATAGGGTCCTTTATAGGAAGTGAAGAAGAATCGGTTTACATTCTGCTTAGAAAAAGTGGCATCAAACAACTTCTTCAAAGTTCAGCATGTTTCCCTCAGCACAAGTAAAAGCCTAAATGGTTAAATCAATCCCAACTAATTTAACATTTGGTGAACTCTTGTCCTTACTCACACATTCTACTATTCCCATGCAGAATAAAATGTAGGAGACAACAGTGCAAATGAAAAGAAACAGAAAATATCCCCCTTAGAAGGATACAAGTTCTCCTCTGGCATGTTTAAAGCAACCTGATGTTTGCACCTCTAGATTGATGTTATGCATTTTTTCCTTCCCCCATCCTTGTAAATGTTCGGTTCATCTTGCTGAGGATTGATCAAATCTTCTCCCTGCATAAGCCTCCATGGGTGGAGACAGGATCCAAAATGTCAGCAAATAAAGGTTTTGAAAATGGAGTATCAACTGAGCTGTGCAAATAACTCCTTTAGTAGTTTCTTGGCTGAACTGTAATACTGAGAAACAAGTTGTTCTGTGACAGTGGAACTAATGAATCCTAGCTGCCTGGATTTGAATCTTTGCCTCCAAGGTCTTTGCCCACTCCTCAACCCCTGCTCCCTCCATGTCCCCTGTGATTCCCTCCCCTCCAGCTACCTTTGCTTCCCTTACTTCTCTCCAGATAACAGCTGGGCAATGGTAGCATGGATTGGCGTTTGCTCTGATGAGTAACTGGCCAGGGGGAGCAAACTATGCAAAGAACTGCTGAGCTCACTCGGCAGAGCCTCTTTAGTGGGGGCACTGGTGTAGGCCTCTTTGTTTCTATTGAGCTGCCAGTTCCTTGAACTTTGTGCTCACTCAGCTTTGCTGGGAATGTCATGTCTGTACAGAATTTGGCTGAAACAGGTCTGAGGTTGAGAAGTTATTTGAGAGACAGATGGACTGGCAGTGCAATCACACAAGCCTCATTTCCTAGGGGAACTTGCCTTCAAATGCTTTTCTTGAACCAAGATAAAGTATTTTTGCTTTGTTTTCCAAGACTTGTTAACTGCTTGGATTAAACTAAATATGTGTATTAAATGACACTGTAAGCATGTTAGTACTCTTCTGTCAGTTCATTCATATTTAAAAAAAAAATATAGCAGTGGATTTATTTCTTTACGTATTTTACAAGCAAAGCATGGCACCGCTAGTCCTGCCTAGTTTATGTTGGCTTCACATAATTTTTGCTGTCATGAGGGTATTTCTTTTATACCCCTCTTCTTTTCTTCTGCATTTGATGCATCACCCAAATGTTGCTGTCTTTATGGGAGAAATACACCATGTCTTTGAGCACTTGCTGTCTTCTTAAAAGGTTATGGTTTTAGTCCAAAGGTATTTTTCCCCTCACTTTAGCATGGTTTCAGGTGTTCCTTAATACAGAAGATACACTTAATACAGAAGATCAAAAATTATAAGGAAATGGCTAAGTACACCTTAAGTATTAATAAACTTTAGAAATGACCAGCCCTTGATGGTAATTTCCTTGAACAGGCATCATGTCCAACCACTCTGTTTGGACAGACACAAATGAATACAGGTATAGAGTATTTTGGCACATATTACCATGTCATATTTAATGATTAAGGTATTTAGTTTTCCTCTTTGTGAGCATAGCAGCCATCAATGTTAATGGATTGCTCATCCTCATGAAAAAAAATATGGCTCTTAAATTCGTATCTCATTCACTAGACCCATTTAATCTCAAATGTTTATCTTCCTTTTCCTAACTCATTCTACAATTATGATCAGCATTTTGTACTGCACTGCAGGACATTAAGCACAGAGACACAACGTAATCAGGAATTTTTTTCTGACCAAGGAGCTCTGTGCTGTTGTATAGAAAGAACAGTAATAAAACAATAATCTCAGAGGGTCATTAATGCTATCATAATCTATCTAACTTTAGAGAAAGAAGAGTTGTAAAAACTATAAAAAGGATGCAATTTGCAAAATTGGTCAGAATTGTGTTGAAATCCAGGCCCTAGTCTCATAGTACCAGATGTTCAGCTAAGCTGTTAAGAACTGATATTTTCTAATAATCACTTTTTGTCTGCTACTGTTCTTTATTTGTACCTCTGAAGTTCATAGGAACCCTGGTGGCAGACCAGTTCCACATTGTTCTAAAAATATATATAAACACAGAACAGACTGAAGATTCTTGCATTTAAGGATTGTGAATTCTCATAAAATAACTCAGTGCTTTGAAAACCATCAATGATGACACTATCAACTACTAATCTATTCAGTAAATTATATTTTGTCTTTTCATATGTATTCATTTCCAGATCTCATTCAGAAGCATTTTGCTCCTGTTCATCTATTTAATTTTTGTCCTGTATTTAATTTAATGCATTATGTATATGTACTAAAAGAAGTTAAACTTTGGGAGAACTATCTGATCACTCCATGCTGCAGGTCCACTTTAGTGCATTAATCTTTGCCATACAAGAGCAAAGAGATGATTATTGAGGCAGCTAAGAAGGAAATACAAATGTAGATTGGTAGGTTATAGTGTCTTTTATTATTACTGTTTTCTAATCCAGTCTTGACTGTATTAAATGCATCATTGTGACACTGCTGGCTGCTTGGTGTCTGGTAAATGAAGTTCACAGGGTAAATGCTGCTCAGGGGAATAGCCAAACTTGATGCTAATTGCCAACTTTGTTGCCATGGTTATGCAGAACAAACATCTCCCTAACCCCCTGGACAGGAATCAGGCATAGCACAAAGGTAGCTAATTTACTGCTCTGAATAGAAATAGGCTGAATAGAAAGCTTTGGTCAGCAAGGGTTTCTAATCCAGTTCCAGTCATTAAGCATCCCCGTGTAGAGAAGTGATCTTACAGCTTACAAGCTGTTAAAGCAGACACACGGTTTTGTTTGTATTTTCTCTGCTACAAACACCAAGCCCCTCTGTGCTTTCTGTTCAGAAATGTGACAAAGAAGAGACAAAGTTTGGCCATGAAATCATTTCTACACATCCGTTACATGTCCTTGTTAAAGTATAGAGGGTGATGGTTTGGGGAAAATGCGTTGCATTTTTATCCATCTGCTCAGCTCTACAGTTTCTCCCAGTGGTGGTGAACTTCCACAGGAAAAACATCAGAGAGTTTTAGTATGTCATGGTCTCCCCAGCTAAGTCATGGCTAAACACGTGTGTCTGCTTGATGGCACTGTGTTGATAATAGCAAATGGAGCTCCCAATAAAAATGGGTGAGCCACAGAGATGGAAGAGAGCTCAGCTGCTGCTTCTGAAGAAAAGAGAATGAGAACAGAATAAAGATGTGTATTGAGACAGTAAAGACTAGGGCACACATGGAAAGCCAGAGCAGTTGGTGAGGGGCTGGTAAGCTCCTGATGAGCTGGACAGAGAACCACTGTGCTTTAGGGAGATTGTCCCCTTCTCCCAGCTAGAACTACAATCCCTACTTCTCCTGTTCTTCCGCTGACTGCAAGAGCAAGTTTGATAGATGCAAAGGAGATGAAACTGAGATGATTTGGACATTTTGGCCCGCTTGATTTGACGACATCCGTTTTGGTCTATGCTTAGAGGGAGAGCTGTGCACAGCCATTGGTGCTTATAGCAATGAAGGGGATACATAAACGTATCCTCTTCATCTCATGAAGGAAAAAACTGACTCTATCAATTGGCAGCGATGTATGTTCTGCCAGCAAACAACACCAAAAATATACTTTTAATTAACTTCTTCAGTTATAAAAGCCATTTAAATGACATATGACTTTCAAAAAAAATAGTCTATTGGGCCTGTATATCTCTCCCCACTCCTATGTTTGCTTTTCGTGCTTTAGCATTTGACATTAATGTCTGTCATTGAACATCTCAACCTTTGTGTTTTTCTCATGGGAGACACAGATCAGTGTTTAAGCTTTGTAGTTTGGCATTGCTGGCATTTTTGTTCACCACAAATGTTTCTGATGATCCTAATGACATTTCAGCAAGTTTTGGAGGAAAAAATCATTAAGAATAGAATAAAAAAAAACCTCTTGTTGATCTGAACTGCTCTCTGAATGAGTTCTGGGAAGTTTAAATTCAGACATGGAATCCAACCTTTCTGTTTGTACTAGAAGTGAGACTATTTGCAGTTACTGTTTGAGAGAAATGTAGTATTGAAATCTTTAGACAAAAGGTTTCGGGTTTGTTCAGCGGAGGGATGACTATTGATCAAAAATGCATTCTATGTGTTTCCAGTTTAGTGAGGCACACTCATTTCCAAGACCAAAACTGCTGTCTTTTTATTTTTGCAGTCTTTGTTTGAACTGAGATCCACATTCATTGTTACTGAGCTTTAATAATCTAAGGGTCACTTGAAGGGCTTTTGTTTGAGAGACCTTTCAAGCCAAGCCAAGGCAGCAGTTTAGAGAACGTTTCTTGTTTGTAGACAAAAATATATTAAAACAACCAAGGGAGCTATTACTCTTCCACATAATTATTTTTAATGTCTCATTGGACATGTATGAAATGCCTTTCAGTTCCTGTGGGAGAATTACTTTTTTTGCATTTTGCAGCGTAGCTTTTGTTAAATTTCTGTGCTGCTTTTCCATTGAGCAATGTTCACCCCAGAAGACTTTATAAACACGAACAGTATCTCCAGAAATATGCTTCCAACATAACCTACAGAAGTACTTAGAGATTTGTTAGCAGTCATGGGCCTGATACCTTGCATACCTTGTGCCATCTATTTTTTCTGGCCACAGTCAGGAGAGAATGTGACCCCAGTTCATAGTGGGAGAAGTCAGAGAACAGCCAAGAGTCCTGCAGGAGGTGAGGCAGAGCCATGTGCTGCAGCAGCCCATACTGAGGGCAGGAGAGCTAAGACTCTTGTCCATCCCTTTTTACTGGTAAATGCATGCCAGGGAATCAGATTACCTGGAGTCTTTGGAATCAAAATGATCAGCAAATGTTCTGTGCTGTTTCAGCTCCTTTTAGTTACCTAGGAAAGACTGGGATGGTGTGCACCCTTCTCTTTTATAACAAGAATGTTTACATGGGGACGAGAACAAGCACAGAAGTTGAGGGGAGAGGGAAAGCGTAGCTTTATGGAAAGACAGAAACCTTGCTGCAAAAATGTAATTCTAGTAAAAATATCTGGTCTTGGCTTGGGAAATGCACATTGTATGCCATTTGTGCTTCACAGAGGTCCAGGCTTAGCAGGTAGATGCAGGTGCTTCACTGGGATGTGTCCTCCTGTTGGGTATTCATGATCTTTTAAATCTGACAGTTGCCCTTTTCATTTTGAAAGCTGCCCAGATGTTTCTTGCTCAGGCATTGGGGAGCTCCCACAGGTCACGTAGTAGCTCTCTTAATTCTGCAGCCATTGCCCTTCTCCCAGGCATGGTGAAACTTTCAGTGATCCCAAGTGGACCTTACATAAACACTCCCCATTATCCATGTCTCATCATAAAGCTCATAAAGTTTTGCAAAAATGTGTGTCTAGATAATTGTTTTTGCTACCTGGATGTAAACCCAATTCCAAATATATAGTGCTCCCAGGTTTCAAAGACATAAATTACCATATTCAACATCTTCAGATGACTAAACTTGAAGTCTTCAAACTAAGCTTATAAAATTGCAAGTTATGTAGATGAAGTATGATTTGCAAAATGCTCTGGTTTGTGGAATGACCTTGCCTTGTTTATGGATAAAATCTACATTCTAGCAGTTTCTAGCTGGAAAGGCTGTGGAAGCTGTGTCTTTGAGCAGGATATGATGATAAGAGCAAATTTTTGTAACTGTGTAACACAGTGGTGTTCTAATGTCTTAAGCACGGGTTGCTCAAAAATAAGTGATTTAGTTGTGTAAAAAGTTGCCTTTACATGAACTTCAGTATACAACTTGGAACAATAATTATGTTGTAGCTCAAGAATATATTATAAGATTGTATGGGCAGTATACACTTACCAGTGTCTGCCTGATGTCACAGTGGCAGAACACTTCTAAAATATTTTGTACATAAAACTCACTGCAGATATGTACCTAACAACACATTCTTTGAGACAAGGACCATAAAGCAAACTTGGGCTTTTTTTCAAATACATCATTACTTGAGGGCTTCCTGTGAAGTTGATCTTTCAGTGTCATCCAAAGTTCCCTGTCCTGATTTGACAATTTTATGGCTTTGAACTCTCACTCAGTTGTTCAAGGTGATTTAATCATTGGTTTGTGTGTCTCTACATTTAGAGACTGCCAAATATAATTGTTTGTAGAATATCTGTTCAATTTGGAGTGCTTCTATTCAGGAGAGATGCTGTTAGGAGGACAGAGGGGAAAATGGAAAGGACTAAATATGCACAGCCTGAATAAGGGGTAGGAAAAGCTTGGTTGAAAGAATATAGTGGTCTAGATGCAACTGAAACACGGACACATGAGAGACAGAAGAATTATGTTGAGTTTGGCAGGAGGATGTAATGAGTAATAGATGGAATGATGAAGGGGAAATAAAATCAGCTGGATGAAGAAAAGCTTCCTGACCGCGAGATCTTGTTTGATTACTGAGGTTTCCCAGGGGACTTCTGTGATTTGGGAAAAGTTGTACAAGGCTGTTCAGAGCCTCACAATGCACAGATCTTAGTCTCCTCGTAACGTGGCATCCAGGAGTGGATAGTGCTTCCCTCTTTTAACTGTGTTTGAGTTTCTTTGAATTCCTTGGATTTGCTGGGCAGCCCAGAGCATCTCTTGTGTGCTGGCTGACCTCTGGCTTCTCTTTTAGTTAGGCTTGCGAAATAATATTGCAGATCTTGTAAAAAATTTACCTCCTTTGAGCTTGTGAATGCAAATCTACCTCCTCTGAGGTTGTGGAGTTGATACTGGTTCTTTGATGCTAAGGGCAGGAGACTGCAAGGTTGGATTGAGCTGTCCAAAGTGACACAATCTCTGAAGATGCATTAGGTGGCAATTGTAAATGCCTTTGTGTATGTCCTCATAACTCTGAGCCCAACCCTCTACAATATCTGGATTGATATTACTGATACACAGTGTTGGAGTGGAGCATATTGCAAGTGTTAAATACACTGAAATCCTTATTTGGCTGGAGAACTTACCCAACTTCAAGAACTTTCATTCCATGATAAAGCAAATGTAGCTATTACGGGGTGTTCATGTTACCCAATCACAGAATTATTTCATTATAGATCTAGTGTCTGGCTAAAGCTGACTCCAGTAGTTCCTTGGAGAGAAGTTTATCTGATGAAAAATTAAGTGTGCTTTTAGCTGATATACAACCAATTTGCTGAACTTAGTCTGACTTCTGCCCAGAGGTTCTAAGACTAAGTTGATAATTGAGAGTCCATTTGGATTTGAGCATTTAGGAAAGAAGCATTCGAAATCCTAGAGGTAGTGAAGACCAAAGGGCTTCTATAAATTGGGGAGTTCAGATCATAAAGTTAGAAAAATGGGTTGACAGGCTATTTTCCTGGTGGTTCTCTTCTGCTTGGCCTTTCAGTACATTTCTTGTTTTCAGGCAGTTTCTCTGAGCAACAGAACCCATTTTCTCAATGAAACATAGAAACTGTAAAAGATGCTGCTGCTAAGGGTGAAACTGAGATAAATTGGGATCAGCACTGTTCAACATCTTTGTGACATGGACAGGGGGATGGAGGGCACCCACACCAAGCTGTGTGCTGCAGTCAGCACACTGGAGGAAGGGATGCCGTCCAGAGGGACCCTGACAGGCTGGAGAGGCTCGGGAGAGCCTCATGGAGTTCAACAGGGCGAGGAGAAAGGTCCTGCACCTGGGTTGGGGCAATCCCCAGCACAAACGCGGGCTGGGCAGAGAATGGATTGGGAACAGCCCTGAGGAGAAGGACTTGGGGGTGCTGGTTGACAAGAAGCTCAACAGGACCTGGCAATGTGCACTCACAGCCCAGAAAGCCAAATGCATCCAAAGCACCATGGGCAGCAGCTCAGGGGAGGAGATTCTGCCCCTCTGCTCTGCTCTGTTGAGACCCCACCTGGAGCTCTGCATCCAGCTTTGGGGCACCCAACAGAAAAATGGCACAGACCTGCTGGATTGAGTCCAGAGGAGGCCATGAAGATACTCAGAGGCCTGGAGAACCTCTCCTGTGAAGACAGGATGAGAGCTGGGGTTGTTCAGCTTGGAGAAGATAAGTCTCTGGGGAAAATTTCCAGCAGCTTTCCAGTGCCTAAGGAGGCTACAAGAGAGCTGGAGAGGGACTTTTTGCAAGGGCATGGAGAAATAGGACAAGGGGGAATGGCTTCACACTGGCAGAGAGCAGGGTTAGATTAGATATCAGAAATTCTTTACTGTGAATGTGGCAAGGCCCTGGCACAGGTTGCCCACAGTTGTGGATGCCACATTCCAGGAAGTGTTCAAGGCTAGGCTGGATGGGGCTTGGAGCAATCTGGTCTAGTGGAAGGTGACCCTGCTCATATCAGGGCAGATGGCCACTAAGATGATCTTAGTGGCCATTTCAAACCCAAATCATTCTATGATTCTAAATATTGCTAAGAACTCAATTTTGAAACTGCACACAATCCGAAGTCTGCTCTGCTCCCAAGAACTTCCACAGTTTGGAACTGTGGAAGCTCTGAATTTTGAAACAAATCACACAGAAATGGGAAATTTTTCATGCAAGTTAATCCACAAATAAATTTTTAAAAATATTCCTTTGAAGATAGTCCTTCTGTGAAAGATCTTCTTATTTCAGTTTAATATTTATTATCTCATGGGTGCATGATTAACTCTGTATCAGTAGGTACATAACTTGTACATTCTGAGATATATCTAATGTCTACCAAAGGAAAAAAATAAATCATTTAGATGTGGAACAGTGATCACAATGGAAGTTTCATTTGCAAAAGATTTATGGGGACTTGAAGTGAGTATTATGTTTTGAATAAATGCACCATTGACCAGTATCAGATTTCCATAGGTTTTATCTTGTTTTTCCTAAGCAACTGCTCATAAACTTTTTTAATATCTTGACTAGCACGATGGTGCTACTTGCAAATCTGTTCATAGAGCTATTAATCTATGATACTGCAATCTAGAGAAAGGAATCACACTTACTTGCTCGTTCCTTTCACTGTTTCATTTAAAAAAACATAAATAACAAGTTGACAGGACTCCTTTGTGCTTCTTTCTTTCTGACTAATATGTGATAAATATATCAAGAAAGGTTTGTCAAGACATCACAAAGTAGGTCTTAGTTCCGATCTGAACTTTATTGAACTCTGCTTTCATGTAATAGGAAGAAAAACAAGTGGTAGATTTGATCAGTCTGCACCCATGACTCAACAGCTACAGCAAACTCTCAGTGCTTTTAATTCCTGTGTCATAGCAGTACTCAGATGAATTTAGTGCAATCAAACATACATAAAATCTGAAGGGAAAAGAATGTCCTGCATCTCATGAAGAAGAAATTTGACTTCTAAGGCAAGTTCAACACGTGGGTTCCCTCCCTCCTCTCCTTTCTTCCCCCACCTCTCCCCACAAGCTTCACCTCTAACTGTCCCTGCATAGCTCATCTCAGCATGTGAGACAGTGGCAGTGGGGTCAGCAGAGGCTGCAGTTGGGCAGTGATGGTCACAAACATGAAAACAGTGACAGCTGCAGCCCATCTGAATTATATTTGATTCTCCAAGCACTCCACAAACACTGCTGGAGTCCCCCATTGTTCTGGTAAACTACTGTGACCTCTTCTGTTTCTCTGGGGCGTGCAGAAGGTGTTGAACAGTGCCCAGGAGCTTTTGGTTCTCTTCTGCTTTAGGCATTGGGCACATTGCCCCCACTGCTTGTGGTCTATGCTCCCCAAACACCTATAGGCAGAGGATGTGCTTGGCCTTCCCCACTGCATGGTACAAGTCCCTGTGGACTCACACCCTTAGGCACTGATTTCAGTGGGACCACGCTTGCTCAACATCACTTTCAGTCAAGGGCTTACGTGGATGAATTCCTCTAAAGTGCGTAGGATCAGAACAAAACCCAGTGAAAATGAGTTTAGGTCCTCAGCTAAGACAGAGCAGCTGCTGGAGCCCTCTTGTTTCCCGCTGAGGACAACTGGTGAAGAAAGTACCTTTACATAGGGCTGCAAAAGGGCTTTGCAAGAACAAAGGGAGATTTGGACTTTGTTTGCATTGTTAAAGTGTGTTTGTTCAAAAATTAAGTTGATAGATAAAAGGCATGGATGGTCAGTGTTTAGGAAAATATGCTATGGCCAGTCTGCTGGAGAAACTGGTAAAGGACAATTCGTCTTCTATCCCTGTCCTGTAATACCCAAGAGTTAGTGAGACCTGAGGCTGCTGCCTTTCCTTACCCATGAGGTACCGGGGACACTGCAGTGTGCACCTGGGAACAGCAGGTCCATTGCAGCTGGAGCCTTTCTAACTCTTTTGAATGTAAAAATGTTTGATTTACATTTCCAATTTGTACCCATAGGATGGTGTCCCAGGTGACTCAAAGAATTCTTTGAATTGGTGTCCGTGCCAGATATTGTTACTGATGTGTTTCTGTATTATTACATTTAGAGTTCAGTGTGCCTTTATAGAGGGATCTGCATTCTACAACCTGGGAGAAATTAATTCCTTAGACCTCAGTCACCGTACACCCATTTATAATACACTACGTTTTAGAATATTTTTATTTTCCCCTGCCAAAATAATAATTTTATTACTTTCAAAGCCATTAGAGGTAATGTCAAGAACTGAGCATATTACCTAAGAGTTTTTTCCCCCAAAATTTCTTCCGTATGAAAGTACCAAATACCTATAAAAATTCTATGTAATAGTTTTAGCTGCTCCATAAGTATATCCCATTGTATATCTAAGACTTTTAAAACGTCACATTCTCCAGATCTGAAAGATGTTACTGATACCCAGCTTTCTATGAACTCCTATTCACCAGAACCCCGGCGAGGGCGGGATACACAAGGATACTTTATGGCCCTATACAGCTCGGTGATTTATACCAAGCCCCGTCCTAGCAGCACGCTAATAAATTTCCCGGAGCCCGCGTGGTACCTCGTTCCTGGCTGCAGCCCCGCTCGCACCCTCGGCGCTGCAGCGGGCACCGCCCCGGGGCCGGGCTGGGGACGGGGGCGGCCCCGGGGCCCCGCAGGTGCGGGAGGCGGAGCGGGGCCGCCCCCCGGGTTGAACGCGGGGTCA
>VZRN01004996.1:1104324-1135713 GCA_013397935.1 Dasyornis broadbenti | reverse complement strand
TTTTTTTTTTTTTTTAGACGGTTCCTCCGACCGTGGGAAAGACGCTACCTTGGCTCTGCGATGACATTTCTGCCAAGTCTGGGATGGGGTGGGGGTTAGGAAACTAAGGCTTTGAAACCTCTGCCCAATTTTCCTCTTCTTGTTTGCCTGCCTCTTTCATCCAGCTGGGCTCCTCCAACAACTGGATGCCTCCAGCGGGCCCCGTTCTCCAGCAGATGTACAACTTTCAATTATTTTCAGCACATTTTAATCAGGCCTAGTTCTGATAACGCCCTAATTAAAGAGACCTCACTATCGGCAGCTCGGTTCAGAACTCAACTTTCTTATCACATTCCTGAAGCTTTGGGTCAGGCAACACCGGAAAATGCGGCCAAAACCTCGTTCCGCTCCGAGCTGAGTTTTGAAGGTCACCAAAACTCTGTGGCGGGCCAAAAGTAACGTAGAAAGTGTCAGTGTTTTCTGAAAGTTAAAAAAGAGACAGAGGGAAATGGGGAAAAGGGAGTTGAAGGTTGAGCCTCTACCCTGAGGGCTGAGGGAGGAGATAAGGAGCGAGAAACAGCTGTGGGATGGGAGCTCGTAAGGTACCGGCCTGTCAGCTCTGCTCGCGTCGCCGCTAAAGGAGCTTTGCTCGTAGGGTCAGCGGGATGTGAGGGAGATTTGGCCAGGAACAAGCCAGTCCCACTCCTATCCCTGCTCCACAGTCTCAGGGCCGACTTAAAATCATTGCGAAGATGAAGGTTTTAAAGTCTTCTGGACTATTTTTATTCCTCCCTGTCGCTCCCTGCTTTTCTCCCGCTCAGCCGCGCAGTTTAATGAAGTCCTGTAATGTCATTGGACCCAGGCTGTCTACAGAGAGAATAAAACGGAGAAGCAATATTCGAATCCCTTTGCTTGCATTTTATTCTCTCTGACACCTGCTGTGATTACGGATTGTTGGTGAAGCAGAGACTTGCCCAGCGCCGAGCACCTGGCACCTAAAGGGAACTGTGACAGGAGCCGAAAACAGTCCCGAGTGCTCCCTCTCGACTGACAAAATCATTCTCCGGCCACACGCCCCATTCGGAAGGGTCTGTGAGGGATGCCCGTGCTGGAAAAAGCGGGTTAAGGGAGAGGAGTGTGAGGGAGGAAGCACTCGTAGTCCCTTTGGTTTCTTTCCCCAGCCCGCGTCCGACTTTTTGTTTTGTTTTGTTGGGTTTTTGATTTGGTTGGGGTTTTTTTTTTTTTTTTTTTTTTTTTTTTTTTTTTTTGTCTGTTTGGTTTGGTTTGGTTTGGTTTTGTTTTTTTTCAAGAGTGACTCTCGGAGGAGCTTGGTTCTCGGGGTAAATGCTGATGAGCCGAGAAGCCTCTGAGATAATATTACTTTGTAATTACTTTTTTAGCTGAAGTTGTTTAGCCAGCTCCAAGTCATTAATGAAAGTTGGTGTCCAAGCACCTGATTTACGATTCCGTGCTGGCCTGGGGTCAGCAGAGGTGGTCTCTTTCCATCTGAATCTGCTCGGTGTAGGAAACAAAATAGGCTGTTTATTATTTTGGAGAGCAATTTTCGCTGAAAGGAGGAGTTTTATTTTTGCATGTAACATTCCGCCTCTTTATTGCAGACTCTTCAGAAAGCTGCTCTTAACAAAACAAAACAAAAAAAGGCGCAAGATTAAAGAGTAACATCTAAATTGGAAACGCCAGATGAGTACATTGAGCAGATGGGAATCTTCCTCTTTAATATGAACAACAATTAAGGAAAACATCCTTTTTATTACCGAAGCCGATCTGTTCTCTTTAAACACTAACGAGACTTCCGACTTTCCGCCCTTGGGCTCGGGCAGCCCGGCTCAGCTCTCCCCGCAGAGCGCTGCGCCCGTAGCCTTGCGATGTGTGTGTGCCAGGGGGCGGTGGCAGAGGGAACGGAGGGGCTCAGGCAGCCTGGTCTTGTCCTTTCCCTCAGCGTGGGCAGCAGCCCCGCGGGGGGACAAGCGAGGGGGGACAAACGCTAAGCATCTCAAGCCCGCAGCCGTGCGTGGCCGTGGGAGCCTCTCGGTCGCCGCCTGCTCGGACGGGCTTGGCGGAGGCTGCTGCTAACCCCGCTGTGCTCTCCCCGGCAGGTTACAGCACCGTGGCGTTTGACGGGACCCCCAGCTACGGCCACACGCCGTCTCACCCCGCCGCTCAGTTCACCAACCACTCCTTCAAACACGAGGACCCCATCAGCCAGCAGCCCTCCCTAGGTAATTTCAGCCTTCGCGGGAACCCGTACCGAAGGGCTCTGTCGGGCGGCTGGCAATCCTCAGTGACTCGCCCCAAGCCCCCGCAAGCCTGGCACAGAGGTGGAGCTGCCCAGTGCTGGAGGACGGGGCCCTGGAGCTCCCTGTTCAGCGCAGGGCAAGCGGAGGGGTGGCCGCTCGCCCCGAGGGTTAACTCTGTGCCTCTTTCTCCGCAGGGGACCAGCAGTACTCGGTGCCTCCCCCGGTGTACGGCTGTCACACGCCGACCGACAGCTGCACGGGCAGTCAGGCGCTGCTCCTCCGGACGCCCTACAACAGGTACCTCGGCCGGCAGGGAGCTTTGCCTACCTTTCTTGTGTGCGGGTTGTTGCTGGGATGTGGTCTCTCCCCCGCATGCCGTTCAAACAGCTTCTCCTTTATTCAAGGAAACAGATTTACTTTTTCCCTTCTCAAGAGAAAAAAATATTCACATGGAAAAACCAAACTATACCAAAGAAAAACCACTCCAGCCCCCCAAACAAACAAACAAAAACCCAACAAAAACAAAGAAACCAACAAAAAAAGAAGAAGAAAACAAACCCAAACAAAACAACATCTCCCAAACCCCACAAAACAGAAAAAGGTGCCGCACTTTCCGTTGCGGGCCTTGCCGTGTCTTGGAGGTTTCCCGGGCCCCCCCGAGCCGGGGTTGGCGGGCCGGCAGTGCCGCCCGGAGCTGGCAGAGCATCCCAGTGGAGCTCAGGCACTACACCGCCGGCTCGGCGGAGCCGTGCTCTGGCGGCAGGTGCCAGCTGCCTCTGGGAAAAACAAGCCCGGGTGCTCGCACTCCTTGGGCCTGTCAGGTAGCCCACTTGTGCAATAAGTTTGGGGTTTACCCTTAACCGCAGCGGGGGGAGAGCTTGGGGCAACGCAGCTGAGCCCCAGGCTGCAGGGCCCCATGACTCCTCTCCAGTCCCTGCGCTTGGAGTCCCCACAGCCCCCGGAGCTCTTCCCTGAGGCCGGGAAGGTGTGGGAGCACTGGCTGGTGAGCAGCAGAGATGGACAGAGAATGGTACAGGCAATTAAAACTGAGTTCCGTCCAAGGGCTTCGTCTTGCAGGCCAAGAGCCGTTCCGATGGCTCCCAGGAGTGATGGGAACTGGCTTGTAGGGAGGTTATTTATTGAAATCGGGGCAATAAACCTATCGGATTTCCTTGCTGGGAGAAAGGTGCGTCTGGAGCTTTGCTGCAAGCAATGAAATCTCTTTGCCAACAGACGGGCCCGTGGCAAGCGCTGCTTCCCGGTTTTTTTTACAGTCTGACATGGGGGCTGGGCGTTGGAGTTTTACAACGTGTTTAGTGAGTAAAAGAAGTTCCCCAAAATTTATTCTTCAACTTTTTGTGAACTTGGAGCCAGTCCCGTATCTTGGAGTTGCTAAGTAACTCTTGCACACAAAACAATATGCCTCTGCGAAGGAAGCCGCGAGTGGCTCCTCTTGTAGGCCGGTTATATCATCTCAGATTAATCGACACTGGATGTGAGACAACAAAATTCTGTCACTTCCAGAAGCCACTTCGCTAATGAACATGAGTTGACGTCAAGGGAAGGAGGGAATGAGGTAATGAAGGAAGGAAAGAAGCCTATCCAGAGAGATTAGCTTGCAGAATAATTGGCGGGGCGAACTCCTGTGCTGAAGTGACAGAGATTGCTCCCTGCGCAGGGAAGTCTATAAATATGGTTTGGAGGACGCTTGGACAGGGCAGCTCTGAGAGGCCGCGGGCAGCTGCTGCCTTACCCAGTCCCCCCGGGCCTCGGAGCTCTCCCTCGCCCCGCTCCTGGAAGCGACAGCACCTGGAGATGTGATTCCGATAGGAGAATGCTGATAGTGTCGAGAGCTCTATGTTCCATGTGCCTCCTTTGAGGCAGCCTGGAGCCGGAGGTGAGCACAGAGTCACCGCCCTAACGCGGTCACCTCCCACCCAGCACTTCAGGACCCGCACCCGGCATGAGTGGGCAGCGCTATGCCATGGGGGCCGATTTCCTCCCGATCTCAGCCTTGATCCTGCACTGCTCCCTGGGAGGTTTACGGCTTACTCCAGTAAGATAAGGATTTAAGCCTTTAAACCTCACAGGAGCCAATAGTGATGTGTGGGGGTGTAAGTCAGGCAGAGCTTGTTTCACGTCGAGGGCAGCCCCCCCCAGCTGTACGAAGCCTGCTCCTGCATCGAGGTCCACATAGGTGGCTGAGCTCGGTGCGGCCTCTCCTTGTCCCCGACTGAACGCGTTCAAAAACTTCTGGAAACTGTGGTCAAGAAAGTGGATGAGTCGTTGCGGTACAGGAACGGGCGGGATTCATTTGCCACATCGCCAACGGCCTGAAAACGCCCACTCTGTCCTTATCCATATTTACATTTTTCAAGACCGTATTTATTCTGCACCTCCTTTGCGAATATTTCTTTTGCTTTTCGCAGTTCAGGTCAAGTTGGACAGCTCTGCTGTGACAGGTGATTGCTTGGTCGCTGCATCTGAATGCCGGGGCGGGCGACTATGCCCAAGCCCGCTGCATGCCTCCCTATGCACATGGCACTTGTTGCGCGGAGTGGGGGGTTTGTCGTTCCTCGCACTGGCTGGGGACAGCAGGACAGCCCCCGTTTGCCTTTAGGAGTGGAGAGGGGGGGATGTGGCGGAGGAGACCGAGGTCGGGGACAGGAGGTATTGCCTCTGTTCCCGGTGGGATGCGGAGGCCGGTGTCTGTTCTACACCACCTCTTTTCTGCGCCTCCCAGGATGCCCGAGTAGCGGGCGTTGTCTCTGGTCCCTCACCCACCCACCCCAGCCGAGGCTGCAGGTCCACTCTGCCTCGCAGCGCCTCGCAGGGACAGCCATCCCTCCGTCAGCCCCGTCCCGGGTCCGCCGTGTCGAACAGGACCCGAGGGGTGATACTTCGACAGGCGGAGGTGGAGTGAGAGAGCAGAGGGAGAAGATGCAGAGGGAGTCACCTCCACCTGATGCTCTCACTTCCCCCTTCTCACCATCACTCCAACTGGGTGCAAGCGACAGTCCCGACTCCCCCGCTCTCCATGGAGCATGGCCCCAGCCTGGCCTGTGGGGAGCAGAGCCGGGTCGCGAGTGGGCGTGGGCAGGAGGGTCCCTCCACCAGGAGCGCCCCCGGCCTGGCTGCTGCCAGCCCGTCTGCAGTGCGGACGCACTCGGGGCTGAAAAGCCTCATCTTCTCTCCCGTACCGAGGCACAGCAGTTGGGAAGAAAGAAATGGTTGAAAGATCGTAATTCTTAGGCTGGAAGCAAAACTATCTCTGAAATCTGCTGTCTCGGCCACTACTTGCTCTCTGTTTATAGCGCGGCCCGCTGCGCTGCCAAGGAGCTCCGCGCCTGTAGTTGGTAGCTGGACACAGATGACAAACCCGCGCAGATCGCAAGTGTGCGTTTGTGGCTCCATTAAAATGATGTGAACTTTTCTACCTCTCACTGTTTAATGTAGTAAACATGCTCGATGTTGAAAATTTACTGTGAGTCACACTTGCAAAGACTTTAAAAGTGGAGGAGTCTTGGTTCAGATTATAGCTCTTTCTGTGCAGAGGTCAAGAACTCGGTAATACTGCAGTGCAGGCCAAAACAAACTCTATATGATCTACTACTGGTTTCCTTTTAAGTTCCCTTTTTGCTCAGCGTTGACTTCCTTTTATTCCACTCCAACTTACATTAATCCCCGTTGTAGAAATGTTTCCCCCCCTTCCTCTCGTTTCTCTTTAAAAGCATCTTTGTAATGAAAATAAGTTATTTTTAGTGTCTTCTTTGTGGCCGCTCGAAAGGCCAAGGATTCAGATTGGAATCAGTGCAGGCATATCCTTAGAGACCCTGCTTTCCTCCTCCTCATTCAAACCCCATCCAAAGCCGAGATTTTGAGTGGAGCTGTTGATTCCATGAGATCATCTCACCGTACTGTCAATAATAAACCACGGTGAGGAGTAAACGGCGTTAGGGGCGTCCTGTTCTCTGTCACATGTCCGATGCGAGATGTTCTATCCAAGCCGGTGTCCGGTGACCCCCTGGCAAGCGGCGGCTGGTGGGGCCATTCTTGTCCCTGGGCTTAAGGGGCACGAAGCTTGGCACTGCCCACCTGCGTTCTGCCCAGGGCCGATTGAGCCAAAGCTCCGGCAACCCTGGCTTTTTTTTCAGATGAAAACCTCACAAGTCCGTGGCTCAGCACAGAAAAGAAATTTCTCCCCTTGGCTGCTGCCGGCCACAGAAATAGCACAGACCTCTCCTGCAGCCCGTGGGAGGAGGTGCGTGTGCCTCTCCGTGAGCATCCCTGGGTATGGCTCACCCGGGATGCGCCGAGAGGCCTAAACGCAGCCCCTCTCGGCTGCTGCGCCGGGGGGTGGCCCGGGCTGGTGTGGGTCCGGGCCGGGCTGGCGTAGAGTCCGAGGCCGGGCATCTGCTCTCCCCGCACTCATTCCCCTGTACCAGCGCCTGCAACAGGACAAAGCGGGGCGAGGGCTGAGAGTCTCTCCTGGGGCGCCCCGCTCAGGAGACACCAAATGGGGCAGAGCGGGCTTTAGCGCCGGTGGCGGAGTTCCGTTGCCATCCCTCTCCCGGTGCTTTCCAGGGCGCCCAGTCTGCCCGAAAGCCGCTCGGGGCTCCCTTCGGAGGCTGAAGCCAGCTGAGGCTCAGCCGTCGAGCCGCGGCCGGCCCTGCAGAGCCGGGAGAGGGGCGCGGCCGGACCGCGGCGAGCTCAGCGGGAACTTTGGCCGGGCGGGCACCAGGAGAGCTGTGGAGGCGCCGGGGCGCGAGCACTGCGCTGCTCCAAGGGCATCTTGTCTTGGACGCTGTCACCCAAGGGCGGCATGGAATACAGTGGCTGCGAGCTGTGACAAGATGAATAAGTGTATTGCTTTATGAAAAAGCAAAGGAGGGGAAAAAGTGGATATTGTGGGGGAGGCTCTTATAAATGAACTGTCAAGGGAAAGAAAGTTAAAGGGAAATCTCCTGCTGTAAATGCATCGGGCGGGCACTTCTAATAAAAATCAGGGTCCTGGAGGAATTAATTACAGCAGCATTACAGGAAGAATTCGTGGAATTGCAAAACGTAGTTGGCACAGACCAGCACGGACTGCTATTGCAAATGGGGAAACTGCAGGAGAGTTTAACAATTCCTGAGCTGATATGCAGGACATTGTAGTAGCATAATAGCAGTTCAGACACGCTAATGAATAATAGTGTCCAGTGATACTGACAAATGATATTATGCATACTTCGAGATTGAAGTCACTTAATTTGTTTTATATGCAAAAGCTTCCCACTGGAATCTGGCTTTTTTTAGGTCGCTTCTACCTGCCACGATGTTAAAAAAAAAAAAAGAAAGAAGAAGAATAAGGAAAAAATACTCTCTTCTAATAACAAAATGATATAAACTCACTGCGTAAGTCCAGCGAATTTAGGTGTCATTAATCAACGGGGAGACTTGCGTTTATTGTGAGCGGCAGTTCCCCGGCATCAATCACACTGCCCTGCTGAAGGGCCGGGAGCCCCCACCTCGCCCCCCGCGCTCGCCGGGGCGGCGGGAAAAAGTCTGCGGGTAGAGCCCGGGGCGGGGGAGCCTCCTCCGGGCGGAGGTACCTCCTCTGCCCCGACGGGACCTGCCCTACCGGGAGAACGCGCCGGGGCTCCGCGGAGCTCCGCGCCCGCCTCCCGCCGCCCCTCAACGCGCCCGCGCGTCCCGGGTTTGCTGCTCCGAGCGGAGAGCGGAGCTGGGGCAGCCGCGGCTGCAGCCTCCGCCGGGCTGCCTTCGGTGTGTACCGGCGGGCAAAGCGCCTATTCCAGCGCTGAGCTTCGTTTATCGCTCAGCCACTCCATTTTTCTCCTGCTTGTCAAGCCCCTCTATGTAGTAACATCCATCACGAGTCACGATAGCTGTTTCACTCCATTACCCACGTGGTCTCTCACACTCCTGGTTAAAGCAGTTAACAGATTTGACTTTTTTAAACAAATAATCCTCTGCTTTAGCCCGCCGGGCTGCTTATATTCGTTTTATTAATTTCGATGTGTCAATATGGGATATTATTTCTCTGTAAGGAAAAAGTTTTATGTTTCCATTTCCAGCTCTTTAAAAATCATCAGGCTTGCAGATTCAAAGTGAATCTTCGATCCACAGGTTTTCTTTTCTTTTTCTTTTCTTTTCTTTTCTTTTCTTTTCTTTTCTTTCCTTTCCTTTCCTTTCCTTTTCTTTTCTTTTCTTTTCTTTTCTTTTCTTTTCTTTTCTTTTCTTTTCTTTTCTTTTCTTTTCTTTTCTTTTCTTTTCTTTTCTTTTCTTTTCTTTTCTTTTCTTTTCCTTTTTAAAATTCTTAATGCATCGATAAAAGGGATATATAAAATAAAGTCACTTTCTATTGTTATATAGTTACATTTAAAACCAATAACAAAGAAATTGTTGATATCTTGATGTTTTTGTTTTAACTTGATAACTGTAATTTTAGTTCTAATTCTACATCTTTTCACAACAGTGACAATTTATACCAAATGACCTCACAGCTTGAATGCATGACATGGAATCAAATGAACTTGGGATCCACACTGAAAGGGTAAGGAGCTTTGTTCTGTTCTAGCTTGTTGCCCTAGTGTAGCTGCATTACTGGGCTAACTTTATCTTGGATTTTATGACTTGAATCCTGTCGCTTGCACAAAAAAATACGGGTCCTGAGAGTGGCTCATCACCCGGCTGTAGTTTGCTGTGTTTTTGATGATCCTTACCTCAGCCTGGGCTAAGGGTCGGGGTGCTGGCTGGCCGCGCCCACGGAGCCAGCGCTGGGTGTGTCAGGGGCTCCGGTGGCACCGGGCAGGGCAGGGCAGGGCAGGGCTGGGCTGTGCCATGGCCTCTTCGTTCTCTCCTCCTTGAGTTGTCGCCCCTTCCTACCATCCCTCTTCCCTTTCCCTGCCTTCGCCAGGCCTTGCGTCCTGTGTCCCGGCCGGGCCGCCTCCCGGCTTCCTTCCTCCCGGCCATTGTCGCCCTCCCACCTGCCGGGAAGAGGCTCCGGCCCGCCTCCCCCGCGGGGCTTCCTGCGGCTGGGCGGGCAGGAAGGCTCCGAGGCGCCGCGGGGCCCCGCCGGGGTGGCGGCCTCGGCAGGGCGGGCAGCGCTCCCGTGCCGCTGCCTGCATCTCCACACCCACCGTGCCCGGTGCCTCCATCGCTCCTGCCAGGGCTGGGGATCCTCCGGTGCACCCGGGCGCCAGAGGACGGAGCGGGACCCGTGGGGCTGGGGCGCTACAGCATCCTTACGTCGGTTCATCCACGATCGCTACCACGAGTGACAGAGCCACCTTTTGATCTTAGCCAAGGGAAAGCCACAGATTGCCTGCTCTGCTCAGAGTAGATAGTTCACTGCTCTGAGAAGATAACTGGCTCTGAAAACTCCCCCACTGAAGGCAGGTATTGCCAACTTTGAGATATTCTCAGTGTCTAAGCGTGTGCAGTCTCAAGGGAACAGCAGAAGAGGCTGATAACAGCCTGTACAGATCTGTGCTTTCATGTAGTTGTCCATAAATGTGAAAATATTGTGTATAGTGCTCTATTGTGATAAAGGAAAAAATATATTATGTGTCTGCTTGTAGCTCATTCACAAATGGTGTTTGAAGGTTAGAGGGAGAAGGTAGTAGAATAGTAAACTGTCTGCATTGAAGTGAACAAGAGAATTGCGTCTTGAGAAATCTGTCCAGGAGCTTTCTTCTGGTTAGAGAAGATCCAAAAATCCTACAACTGTGTATAGTTCACTGTCTTTGCTGCCAATCTTCTCTTTTTAAAGGTTATTTCCTACTTTTTTTTTGTAAGTCTTTTTGATTTCCTCTTTAAGCTGTACCCCTTAAAGATCAGTCATTGCAATATTAGACACTGTTTTGTCTCTTCTGAAGAAAATATCCTGCAAAATGGAGAAACACATCAACCTTGACCGAGGTCCAAGTTATTAAAGCAAGGAAGAGGTTATTCTTTGGGGAATTCAGTGAAAAAAAAAGTCACAATAGAAATATTAAAGGAGTACTGAACAAAATAAATGGTTTCTTACTTGTCCAGGAGTCAGACTGTTAGCAGTGTAAAGTATGTGACCTAGGATGCATGAAAAAGGGGAAAAAAAATCAAGATGAATGATCTATGGTAAAACAAAGCTGAAAGTTTTGGTATAGGCCAAGATTGTAGAATCTGTGGAAAATCAGTGCTAGACATAGCCTCATCACTGGTAATATGAGCCAAAATAGTTATCTGTCTTTTCTGGCTGAGAGTTACAATACACAGTACCTCCAATCTCTGTTGCCATGAACATAAGGTATTCTTCCCAAGATTTACATCTTTAAAATATATGAACTGTTCATAAGTGATTCCCAGGCGTTTGGTATTTCAGATGCTTTTCTCAATCTCGTAGTTGTAATTTAAGAATTTTGGAGTCAATCTTCCTGTTGAAATATAGAGCTTCTAGATTCTATCCGATGATGACAGTGCCTGTTTAGCTCCCTGCCTTCAGTTCTCCCCAGCACTTCTCCTGGCTTCAGTGAGATTTTTGCTCATTATAAGAAGGAAGAAAACGTTGCCAGAAAGTTCTGCAAATAGTTAGAGAACTCTACAATTATATAAAACTTATGGGTCATACACTTTATACTTGACAGCAGACCAAGTCAGTAGCTTGCTTTTCTGGGTTCATGTTCAGCATAGTTTAACACACTGAAATGAAGCTTTTGCAGTGCAATTTAGGTAGAGTTCGCTGGCAGTTTCTGTGCTGAAGTTGTCTAGCAGTTTATCTGAGAGCATTCTGGTTCTAGCTCTTTACAGTCTTGGCAATATTTGAGCGATCAGCTCCAGAATCTCCTCAATCCAGACTAAAAGTTTGAAATTGGACAAGGCATACTGTCAGGAGGCCAAAGCTGTGTCCTTTCCAGTCATTGTGAAAATCATTCCTGTTGAGTTGCAAGCTTATGAACAGTCTTCTTTATGTATCAGCAGCAAGAGCCTGGCATCTAAACACTTGAATGGTTTTATCTGCTCAGAGCCTGCTTCAGCCTGTGGCTTTAAGGCCATGGAAGACTGTTTTTCCTGAACATTTTTTTTTCCTTTGTGGATATTCTAATATTGGATGGTGGAACTGAGGGCAAGAAATTTCTTCTTCTCGGTGGAGTTTGGTCTCTGAGGACTTTCAATAGATGTAAGCCTTAGGGATCTGTGGAAGGTATGGCCTGAGAGATAAGAAGAGGTGACCAGTAAGAGCTGTGGAATAGAGATTCTGGCCAGCCATTGCTAAATGGTGAAGAGAGTCATCTAAAGTGAACTGAGATGTTGTCTTCTGCCAGAGTACTGCACTGTGATGGACTGGCAGGGGAAGGGGAGAGAGGTGTTAAGAGGGAAGCAGATAGAAAAGGCTGCAGCCATGAGTTCTAGATGTTTCTACTTGCTGGAAAACCAAAAGGATGTCTGATGGCCCAAGATGAGCTTCCCTCTGACAAGAGTTGCCCCTGGAGAAGAAGACAACCCCCTACTTCTACCATACAGTCCAAGTGCCTCGAGTCTGCATTCTAGATTTTCACTTGAGTTCTGAATTCCAAATTGATTGAGTTCTGAGTGAGCTCAAGTTCTTCTTACAACTCACCTGAGGGAAGAACAGTGCCTTGTGAGCTAGGATATGTTTATTGTGTTGCTTGTTTGTCCAGGGATCTCTCCATCACTTTCTGAACTTTGGCTGGACCAGAGGGAGGCCTCGCTTGTCTCTGAGCTGTCACACAAACTGGCATCTTCTAGAATCTGAAAGGCAAGCTTCATTGTTAAGGCAGTGAATCTCACTGTGGGACTGGATTTTATCTCCTCAGAATGTTTACAGATGATTTGTTCCTCATTTTGTGGTATTTTGCTTGGAGCTGCTGGGATCAGATTTATATTGTTGCAGGAAAATCAGTGGGTCCCAGACATCTCAAAATGCACGTTCCGCATTAGTGGGCACCTTGGCCATCGGTTGCTGTCCTTCATATTTTTGTGTTGCCTTTTCATTTGTCCGGTATGAAAAACACTGCTTCCTTTCATAGTGGTTGTAGAGGTAGATCTTAGGACTATAAAACCCTCCTTTATATTTTGATGAGTTAAGTGTAAAAATGACATGGAAATAACTGATACCAAGCAGGAAATGATATGACATGGTAGACGAGAAGTGTGGCTACATTCCCGACAGCAAGACTTAACGTAATTGTCTCCTGAGCTGCTTGAGAAAAAAGCTTTGATCCATATTTCTAGCAGTCGTCTGAAATTGGGCATAGAACCAGAAAAAATTTTGGGTTTCCTATTTTGGTTTTGCTTAGATGTTAAACACTCAGCATGTTCTGTGGAAATTTGTATTTATTGCTGTTTTCTCAGGCTCACTGTAAGGAATATTAGGTATGATCTCTATAGAACACTCTTAAAACTGCATCTAAAACAAGACAGTGAAAACCTATTTTGTTTGGGAGTGAATTGTAAAGGTTTTTCTGTTTAGCTTTGGTAGTTTTATTAGTAACATTTGGAGGCACAAAATTTCCTACCTTGGGTTCAGTTCTGTAATAAAGATGAACTCGAAATGGGCAATAACCTATTGTCTCTAATACTGAATTTATCCTTTCCCACTGATACTTGATGGTCTCATTTGAAGGGAAGGTTTGGTGAAATTCTGATTCCACTCAGGTCAATGAGTGGAATCAGAATCTAAACCAAAGACAGGCTGTTGAAGTCAGAAATACGAGGGTCCCCTGAAAATCTAGAGCCTTCCTTTCAGCAAGCAGCTGATTCTTTCACTGATGATCACAGAAGGGCTCTCATCTGTGAAATCACATATTTTAATATTCCTTTGCCTTGGAAAGAACAGATAAAAATGCAGCTTCATGCTCCACCCTCCGTAATAGTATTAGACAAAAACCAGGCAGAAACAGGATCTTCTATACAACTAATCAGGATCTTTTTGCTGTCTCCATACATATTTTTCCCAGGGTGCTAGGATGGTAAATATTTTAGCAGAGGGAATTAACTCCACTTCTCTTCCTTTATGTTCTGTTATCAACGGGACTAGCCCACACCCTCACTTTGCCTCATTTTTGGCTCTGTTTCTAAACCCTAAAATTCCTGTTCCTGCATTGAAACACAATTAAATTGAAGCTTAATGTGGTGCCTGTTTTATGTAATCTTGCTTTCTGGCCTTTTTTATTCTTCCAAGCCTGAATCTCATGAATCAATGTGTATTCACGTTTCATCTGAAATTTTCTAGCTCTCCTCAGTGTGCCCTAAAGCTTCCCTTTTTTGGTTTATGAAATAATAATAAAAAGCTTAACTCTTCAGATTAAGTTGTAACTGCTTTATACACCAGACAGGCAATTTCAGTTTTACAGAGTAAAAATGGTGTGAGAGAGAAATTGCAGCTTGATTATTTTTTAAAAATATTCAGATTAGAATGTCATCTTTTATGAGGTTTTTTTTTTATAACCACTTAGATTGATACAACTCTCTAAAGCTGCTCTGTTTTTCATCACACATTCTCATCTGTAAACCCTTCATTTTTTATTAATCTCTGTACAATCTGTACAACTCAGAGATTAATCATTTTAAAAGAGCTACTCTGCGAGTGTTAAGGATTTGCTGGGCTAATGGTAAATGCAAGTGCCTCAAATACTCTACAGCACAGAGCTCTTCCTTAGTGTTCTGTGTTGCGTAAGTATCAGCCTTTGTTTCCCAGTTATCTAGAATTACATTTTATGGCTGTGTTTCCAGGTCTGGCTGTCTAGATCCAGAGAACAAAATATACTGAGTCCTTTTTTCACCAGCTAACCCAAACTCTAAATATTTATAGTCCAATTCTGCCTTTGAGCAGTTCCGATTGAAGTTAAAGGGAGTTGTATATTTACAAATAAAGGCAGAGCTGGACTCTGAGGCCAAATCCTTCAGTCCTTGCTCAAACAAAGATTTGTTTTGGATCCTGGCAGGTCAGTTTGGCTGCATATGGTCTCGCTTAGTTTTGAGTCCTTTTACGACCAGTGGAGGGATCGGTCAAGTGTCTCTCCTAAGTGTGACTCTGGGCCTTACAGGGGATCTGTCTGTTTTTTTCTTATTTTTTGGTTAATTTAGCTGTTTGCTCCCTGAATTATCCCACTGGTTTTATCTGGATTTCTGCTGGGGCTGCTGAGCCCTTGGAGCAGGGGAAGGCACAGTGCAGGAGCTTTGGCTGGGCTCTCAGCCTGCTCGGACTGCACTTGCAGCAGGGCAGTGAGTGGCTCCCTTGGCGCTTCTCCAGGCTGCTGTGGTGTTGTCTGAGCAGCCTGTCCTGCTGAGAGAGAACATGTGCTTTGGTGGAGGTCTAGGCTGTCATCTAGTCCTGGGAGTCCATCAGGATAATTTTTCATTATTATACGTATAGATCTGGTGCCCTGAGCTTATAAAGCATAGTCTCTTTACCTAGTTAAACACAGAGTGCCTGACTAGAAGAGATAAGGACTGTCCCACCCTCTGGAGATTTCCATTGAGTTAATGTACTGCAGGTATAAATTCATCAGGTACTTGTATTTCTCATGTATGTGGCATTGCATCTGCTCATTCTCTCTTGCATGCAATAAAGCAGGTGTTTGAGTTTAATAATGTACTTAGATTTGTATCTGTTCTTCTATCACTGCTTTTATTATAGTGTATAAACTGCAGCCATATGAAACAAGCCAACTGTGCCAACAGTGATGGACACTTTGTGGCATAAATCATGGCTTCGTGGAGTAAAGAGGCTGGAAGAAAAAGAACTGTATTTCACCATGAGGTTACTATCGATGCAGAGTGAAGGCTGAACTTCAAGAGAGCGGCAGAGTAGGGACAGTTTGTAAAAACTCCTCCTTCAGTGTTCCAGTTTCCCACTGACTGGAAAGAATATCCACCTGTTAGTTTCTATCTCCCCGAAGGTCAGAGTATTCCACAGTGCTCCATAATGAATAAATAGTGTTTTAACCAAGAAATCTCTCATGACCCATTTTGCTGTCATCAGCCATATGGCCATGCTGAGTACCAGCCAATGCTGATGGAAATGTGCCCAATGTAAAATGGGAAATAGGGCTCCTGATTATTAAAGCATCTCTCCTAGGGAGCTGGTTAAGGACTTAGTATATTGTGGGTCAAGGGGCTCAGAAAACAGGTTTTAATCTTCATGGCTTTGCAGTTGTGTGTACAGTTTTAATGAAGTATAACTAGAAATAAGGGGAGGAAATATGTAAAAAGCTGAATGTTGAGGAAGGCTTCCCAACTGTGCAATAAAAATTGAGATGGAGATCATCTGGAGGGTACCTCTCATTCATAGAGCAATTCCTTAGGGCACGAACAGGGTCTTTGTTCTGCTTCTTATTCCTGGGAAGAATTATTTCGGAACTGACTGGTCTTTACATAAAAGGTTATCACTGAAAGATGAAAACCATGAGAATTTGGAGGGAAAGTGGGGCTCTGTTTTATGGTAGAAGATTTTACTATGTATTCCTGCTTCTCCTTCTAAAGTCCCTATCCTGGGAATTCTTCTTATCTGCCTTTGTGTCTGTTGTTTATTGTAGTGTTTAAGGTTGTTAGGACAGGCGTGAAGGAGAGGTTACACCCAGGGTGACCAGTGCTGAAGTTCGCATTTACTCTTGATTTACTGCTGTGTTACAGGTCAGCAACAGCCTCTGCTGCAGAACTTCCTCCACATCAGTGGTCATTCTCATTCCATTTCTGTTTTAAAATGCACTGTGTAATTTGTGATCAACACAGGTATCACCATGGACTGGGGGGATTTCAACACCCCTGTCCCCAGGTTTTTCTTTTCTCTTTTAGCATGTACAGACTTGCTGCCTTTAAATAGAGGGGAAAATTTGATGTTGGTGAGGAACCTGTGCTGATCAAATGGTGATAGTAAATGGTAATTTGTTACTTGTATTCCCAAAAGGCCACTTTGAGGCCCTGGGTCGAGAGGAGATGCTATTTATTTGGACATGGTACAGAAGAGTTTAATCCATTTAAATCTGTATCTATTATTACAGGTATTACTACAGAACAGAGATAGTTTCTTGCCACCACTCCATAACTTATTTCATTACGATCACCTTAAAATGGAACTAAAATTGAAATAAACAGAGCATACTTTCCCAAAAGATGTAGCCTTTGATTTGAATAGTCAGGTGGAGCCAGGATTTGGAACTAACACTGTTGAGCAGTAAAAGAATTGACCTCAGACAGCACATCTACCAGGTAGCAGTCTGCCAGTTGCTATGGGGGTGAGTTGAGAGGAATGCAACCCACCCTCTGCAGGGAGAGCTGCTCACAAACACTGCTTCCCTCATCTCCAGCCAGGTTCACAAACACTTTAGACATGTCCCGCATTCCAGTTCCACTGCCTGTTCTGCAAATCACTTAAGAGGTTTAAAACTTCCTTGTAATTCTACTCTGCACATGAACTTTGAGTGAAGAGAAAGGAAGGACCAGTGAAATGAGAGTCTGGACCTCAGGGACCTCTTCAAATTGCTATTGCAAGCATTTGGCAAAGCCTGGGATAACATCCTACGTATCCATCTTTGTCCTTAGCTGTGTGCCCTGGGGTTTTGTTCTGGGCTTTCTAATTTCTGGTGTTGTGTAAAACGTGTACACTTACCATTGCCAAAGTGTACTTCTACATGTGATAATGTACACATTAATGTTACACACTCATTCAAAAATTAAACCTAAAATGTGATGTTGACATTAAGAAGGCTGCAAACAGGAGACACAGCAATGTTCCAACATTCTACACAGGGAGAACATAGGATTTTGAAGAACATAATTAAACAAAGCATATGGCTGTGTCAACCCCAAAACACAAAAAATATTACAAATTTTTAAAATTAATGTGTTGCATGAGAAATTTTGGAAATGTATACCTAGTAGCGACAGGATATATTTTTTTAAATTTTATTTTTATAAAGGGTTAATTTGTAGCACATCCTGCAAGCTGATATGTGGGATAAATAGTTTAGACACTGATTTGTAATCTCTGTTTATGAGTACATGACTGCTATTCTTATAAATGTCATCACTTGCTTGGTAGTATCAGGTAATATCTGAGTCATGAGGTGCTGACAAAAATCCACTGCACTTAATGTGAAACTTGAGGCATTTTGCTCTTTCCAAAAGATATTAGCAATAGCCAGCCCCACATTTGACTGATAAATAACGTGAATATGTGCACATGACACCGTTGTGCTGCTATGTGAATTTTTCCTCTTACCTAAAATCTTGGTGGAAATACATCAGAGTTCAAATCATGACAATTTCTTTTTCTTTTTTTTTCCACTGGACTGCCTTAGTGGATAGTAATAGATGTATGTATGGAGTAAGTGCATTGTGCCAGCAGGAACTGATCCATGTGAGGGCAGAGCAGGTTTCTTTGGTGAATTTCCGTTGAACTTGGATATTGTGGCTAAAATAGTGAACCCTGCATGTGTTATTACTGACTTAAGAAAAACAAACTCTTCCATGTAGCTGAGTACTGAAAAATATTTCATTTTTCCATTATACCCCTCTTTATTTACAGACATACAGCGGGATATGAAAATGAGAACCACAGTGCTCCCATGTTATACAGCTGTGGGGCCCAGTACAGAATACACACCCATGGAGTCTTTAGAGGCATACAAGTGAGTATTGTAGGGCATTTTCATGGGGAAGTAAAACTGCTGTCTGTTTATAGTGTTCATTCACTACTTCGCTGGTGTTTATAAATCCATCCTTGATTTGTGGCTTCCCTGTGTTGTGAAGATATGCTTTACATAAGTGTCCTGACTTCACTGAAACCATTGAACTATAATGCAAAACTTTTTTTCTGACACAGTCATTTAAAATTGATTATTTCTTCTTCTGAAGTATGTCTGCAAGGCAATATCCTTACCAGTTTCTCAGGATGGTCCAAAATAAGTGATTCAGTTCCCAACTTCTATCTCCAGTCGCTCTGGCCATGTGAAGGTTCTGTGGTTACAATGGGCTATATCTAACAATAACATATATGAAAGTGTTAGATGACATTTTGCTTTTAAGTGTTTCTGGAACTTTACGAATTCAAATGTATTTCCTTAAAACAAAATCTGTGATTGTTTCCTAATAACTAAGTAATTAGTGAATATTTGGGAGGAACTTACCATTCATGGGAGTTGATTTCCTCCCTTTCTGAGACAATCCTACCATTATTAAATACCACTGTAAAAGATATACCCTTCTTAAAACTGATGGCAAAGTCCTTACACAGTATCTGTCTGTGAGTATCTGTGTTGCTCTGTGTTGTCAACATACATCAGTGGTTTTAGATAGCATCTTTTCTCCTTTCCTTTTGTGTGTAGTTTAGCAAGTCATTATTCAGTGGCAAGCTCTCAGAAACAGGCTCCTGAGCCAGCTTTTGTTGAGTGAATAAAAGTAAGTGGTTGACATAAAGGAAGTTAATTATCCCAGAAGGAGGAGATCATCTTTGTTGGAACATTGTGACAATGGCCAAAATGCATTAAGGCTGAACTATTCACCAGCTCCACCTAGACGGTTGTTTTTTGTTTTGTTTTTAATCAGGTTGTGTTAATCCAAGACATCCATTTCCTTGTTCTTTAACTTTGTATGAGTATTAAAAATAAAAAGGATAATACTACTCTGGCTCTTGCTCTTACCTCTCAGACTGGTATAGACTCGAGACTATTTCATGTGGCAATGAGACTTCTGCCAGGATTGTGTTGTTATCCATGAGGTCAGAATTTGGGCCATTGAATCTCACATATAAATATTGGTGAGAGAATTCACTAAGAATTCACTGCACTTCACCTTCGTATAACTTCAACACTCTGCAAAGAGCCGATTAAGGCATACTAAGATTGTGGCTGTAGAACGAAATAAAACTGCCTGTTTCCAATGTGATCTATTTAAGTATCTCTTTGTCCTGGGGAAGTGTTGAGCGACCTGAATGTGTGAAGCAAAAGCTGAGAACACACACAGGTGGCATTAGCAGGTCTCTGTCCTTGCAGGACGTGCGTCGCGTGCCTGGAGTGGCTCCAACCATTGTGCGGTCAGCGAGCGAGACCAACGAGAAGCGCCCCTTCATGTGCGCCTACCCCGGCTGCAACAAGAGATACTTCAAGCTGTCCCACTTGCAGATGCACAGCAGAAAGCACACTGGTGGGTATAAATCAAGGCACAGCAGAGCGGGCGGGGGCGGTTTGAGATAGCACAAGGGGCAAGAAGTGCTCTGCCAGGTCAGGGACCGCGAGAACCTGTCAGATGAGTGAGTGCTTTGTCATCTGGGCAACCTCTCTTATGGAGCAGAAGGCTCTCTGGATCTAGCTAGGAAAAACAGGGCAGCACTGACAGCAAGTAGATCACCTCCCTCCTTCTCTTACTATTAGAGGGCTCTGAGTTGTTTTCTCTTTTAATTTTTTTCTTCTTTCATCCCTCATTTGGGAACATCGAATCTTGCTCCAAATCTTATCTATTGTTAACTATTAAGAAGTTTCCTCTGTAAGAGGAACCTAGACATTTAGCATCCTCTTGCTGTCCTGTGTAAGCCTCTTCTGGTTGGGGTAGAAGCAGGGATTGGCCAATGGGATCTTTCCATGAAGAACTTGAAGCCAGTCATTTGTAGGCTAATGTCTGGATTCTCTCTGAGGTCAGGCAATAAAATCCCAACATTTAGAAATCAAATGCTCTGCTGCACCTTGCCAAAGAGTAAGCAGAGTTATTTCCCTTATTGGGGGATTTATAGTGTTGGACATGTAAAATTATGATATATCTTTAGATGATCCTTGTGGTTTGGAGTTTGTTTGTTTTGGTTGGTTTTTTTTTTTTTTGGTCTTTTTTTTTTTTTAAATTGCATATTTTTATTTAGACAGTTCTTTCTGTGCTTACCTAGAAGTCTGTGGATGAAATCTGTCAATATGGATGTTTAGTTAGCCATTGATATGATGGAAGATAAAAGGGATGAAAGAGAACAGGAAGGCAGCCCTGGGTGACCTAGCAGATTGTCTAATATTTCACAAAAGATAGTTGCAATCTTCTCATTTTGGAGACCATCCAGTTGGTTAATGGGGTAAAATTCTTGTAATTGAGAAATGAGCACAAAGCACTTCTAATTTATGAATGGACAAGTCACAAAATATTGAGACACCTATCTTCAGAGTTGTTGAGATTAAAAATGCAAGATAACTTAGACTGTAAGTGCAATTTCATCTTTAGAAATGAAGATCTAAAGAAATGCCATTCTATTTTCTGTAAATAAATTGGAAACAAGAAAATGTGGAAATCTTTTGAAGGCCATTAAATTCAGTATTTTTCTCCATTATGCTTAAACAGTTCTGAATTTTTCTCATAACCATTATTTTTTTCATTCCTAAATTGATTTACTTTGTGTTTTAGCAGTTATTATTTGCTTATTCTGGTCCTGTATTATTTTATTCCTCTTAGTTGCATGGCTTTCACAATGTTATTTCTGGATGAATCACAAGGATTTCAGCTTACATATTTTACTTTTTTTCCTTAGCTGGAGAAGATTTTTGATACTATATCACATATAATCTAGGCTTGTAGAATCACAAAACCCTTAAAGTCGTATGGGAAGGCCTACGTCTGTCTAACACCCCCAGAGAGGTTTCTCCCATTGTCTTTGAGGTCATACACACCTCTCCTCTAGGTTATACTGTAGTGGAACAGGGTAGAAGAAAAAAAAATTTCTCCTCAAACACCTTTTCTGGACAGGTGGACACAGATCCTTCTCCCCACACATTTTGCTATGTTGACAGCAAAACTTACTTATTTCTCAAATCTTTGCAAGAATCTTTCTATAAGAGGCCAACTTGTTTTCCAAAGCTTGTGTTTGCTGATACCAGCATTGCCATGTAAGATTTTAAGGCTGGTCGCAGCCAAAGAGAGGAAGCAAGGGATGATTCGCTGCTGGAATGAAAATTGCCTGGCTGATACATTCAGATTTAGGATCAGAAGGGTTTCCCCCAATATCAGCTGGCAGGGTTTTGTCCTCAGCCTGTTGAATGGATACTAGACATTTCCTTTTATTATGGTCTGGAAATTCTAACCAGATTCCCAGCTGCTGTAGAGACTTAGAACATGATGCTCTTCATTTCCTGTCTCCTCCTGTGGTCTGTCAGTCCTAGTTTTTGGGAATGCTTGGTGAACCATGCTGTGGTAGCATCTGGAGGGGATAGTCTACAAACACTTCCCAGTTAAGATATTTTCCTGGCTGCTTGATGTGTGGATGGTCTGGACTTGGTGGCCATAAAGGTTTTCCACTCCCATGCACTTCAGGAGTCCTGGGCAGTCAAACCCCCTGTTGTGATGCAGAGCCATTTCCAGTCTCCTTTGTAACTTCATGTCTTTGTCTAACCTTGACTTGTTTCTCCTGCATGTCAAAAGCAAAATTTGGAAATCAGTTTTCTCCAAAAATAATGTGGTTGTGTTTGGTAGACCTCTCCTTAGCCAACAGAAGATTTTATTAGTCTTCCTGTAAAGTGGTTCTGGACTCACTCATGGGTTTGGAGCTCTTCCACCTTACACTATCTTAGTGTAGTGGTAGGTCAGTGTTTTAAATGATGAGCACATGATTTGAAAACAAGCTGTTACATATATCTGATATTAAACCAACAAGATTGTATCTTTGCAGGATGTTGTTGGCTCTAGAGTATTGTTTGTCTTTCTGTTATAGATACATACAGAGGACTGGCTCATCAGATCTTCCATTCTTCACTAGTTGCAGTATTGCAAAATCAAGCAAGGCCCTGAAACATAAAGTTGGATTCTGTAATCAGTTTTTACCAATGTTTCAAATAGCCTTACTTGAAAATATGTTAACATTTTGTACCCTCTGAGCCTGCTTATCCATTCTTAACAATGCCTTTATTGAAACATGTACAGCCAAAAAAGCTTTTTTCTTATCTTGGTGTATTTTGCTGGAGCAGAAAGGCCTCTGAAAGGAAATGCAGAAATACATCTAACTTTTCAACTTTACAGCAAATAAAGTGAGCTGTCATTCTGTGGCAGACTTCAGACATTTCCTTGCAGAAACAAATTGATGTCTAGACCTCCATAAATTGCACTTCTGGTGGAAACATCAGCATTCTTGTGAGAGACCCTTTGGGTTCAGTGCCACTTATTGGGAAAACTGGATTTATCCTAACACAAAGCTGAGCAGGTTTGCAGAGAGAATATCCTCTGCCTGTTTGAAAGGGATATTCTTTAGCCTAAATAGGCTCAGCTGCAGGTATAATCTGCAAAGGAGTATGAGAATCTGTAGATCAGGAAGGTTGTCCTTTATCATAGGGTGTCAAGTTGTATTCTTTCAGGCTGCCACTTCTACAACGTACAATAGAAATACCAATGAATTTAAAATACAAGATTAATTTCAGAACAGTATTGTCATGTCACAGCTGAACTATAGTGTGAAGATGACAGAAAATGTTTCTATAAAGGCTCCCTACTAAATAAATAAACATGTTTTTTAAGTGAGTTTGCTAAAACAAATTATATTGAATAAAAACTATAATATTAGCAAGGCAGAGTTGTGATCATGGCACTTGTTTGAGTAAGAGTGTACACTTATTTGAGAAAAGGGATTTAAGCTGATGAAGGGAGTATAGACCAGCCTTCAGATTCTCACTCACACTTGCAGTCTCTGGTTTCAAAAGCAGCCTCCTTTTCTCATGTGTTCTTGTTAGTGACCAGCTTTTACTCTTGCAGAACTCCTTAATTAAAAGCAATGACTGTGAATATTTTATGCAACTGTTACAGCAGTAGGACTTTTTATTTTCCCATGCATCTGAGCCAATGAATTTGATCCAGAGAAAATGTGCACACTTCCCTTAGTTTAACTATTTCAGAGAAAATCAGTTTGTGTTATTGGAAGCATTTATTGCAATATGTGCAAAGGCATATTCACACTTGTTCTACAACTGTTGTGCTTTATTTTTTGATTTTCCTAAATATCAAAGGTCTGCCATTCCCTTTACCCTCTCTCATCTTTACTATTTCATGATGCACTAAGTTTAGCCTTTCTTTTGTCTGCCCTGTTTCAGTAATGTAAGTAATCGTGAAAGCCTTCAAGTCTCAGTGGAAGGGCTGGTGAAGCTCCATCTGCATCTCCTGTTTTGTTTTGAGATTATATGTGGTCACATAAGAAGGTGACAGCATTACTGGATATTTTCATACGTAAAGAGACTTTAGTCTTTTACTGGAGAGGCTTTGGTAGGCTTGGGGAAATGAGACACTCTCACTATGGGAATTTAATGAGGTACTAACAGCTTTTTTCTAATCTGGACTGTTTCTGTTGTCCTCTTCTGATGAAACTTATGGGAGCTCACAAGTATGTGACAGTCAGCTTTGGGAACTGACATGGAAGATGTAGAAGGAAAGGGTAACTAGGGCTTCTGTCCAAATCCTATTCTTCTTTTTGTTTATTTGCCTTTTGTTTTATTCCCAGTGTCATCATATCCCTATGTAAATATTTTGGATTGATTCCTTTAATATATGCATTGGTTAAATTTGTCTTTAATTTAACCAAGATTATTTTCCAAAGTATTTAAAGAAATACTTTCATGTGCATGCCATCAGACCCTCTATGCTGTTTTATTCAAATACCTCCTTAACCATCTTCTAGGTTTATATTGCAATTAGCAGACAATCATCCTGTCACTGCATTCTACTCTGCTGACATTCCCCCTCTTAAATCTGCCAAAGGGCTGAATTCCTTGGAAGTAAGTGGTTTCTGAAAAGCAGGCACGCCCCAGGGAGTCCTTGCGGTCAAAGTGTATGGAACTATTTCAAACACCTGTGGCAACTTTAATCTCTTATGCTAATAAATTAAGCACAGCAGACATGGAAATTGTCCACACCTAGGTTTGAGAATCAGTAAACTCCTTGGGGTGACTGTCACAGGAAGTTAGCTTGTACTTGCAGATTTAGCAGCTCTTATAAAACTTTTATTTTAGCTGCACCGGGATGAATTTGGAATGCGTTCCTTAATATGCTGCTTATTCTCTGTCACCTGGATCAAAAGGCATCTGCTTTAAACTCTAGTTTGCTTTGGTGTCTCAGAATACCAGTGCAACCAGGATATATTTCCTCATCATAGAATCAGAAATGCAGACTTGTAATGAAAGTTTATCAAAGTGAAATATTTTTAAAATTAAACAGAAAGAAATTAAACCCACTGCCCACTCCTGCTGATGTTTTCCCGTAGGTCCTGCCTGCTGGACTTTTGGTTTACATCTCAGCTTGCCACAGCAGACAGAGCAGGTCCTCCTACTCCCATGAGTACCACATGTGTACCTCCCAGATAAAGCCCAAGATCCTCCCAGCTTTGCAGTGAGAGATGTTTCATTCCTGCTGGTGCTGAGGCCTCTGTGCTGTGGCACTGGAACCAGACTTTTTGTGGATATAAATGTTATTGTATTTGAGACTTCCAGTGTTGTGCAAAGGGACCTTAGTTTAGATAAGTCAGATCTGGAAGTTCCTCCTGTAACAGCATAAGGATTGTTTTGGACTGTGTTGGCCAAATGTCACCACTTCTATGCTCTGCTTCCCACTGGCAGTATTTTCTGCTTTCCTCAAACTCCTCTGTCGCTGCATTTCTTTCTGCATGTTTATGTGGCTGGTGAAATCCATGTTCTTTTGAGACACTGGCTTGTAGGGATTTCTTTTTCTAAAAAACTCAGGGTCTCACTTTTTGTCCCAGAGAAATCCCATTCTGAGGATCTGTGCTGAACTGCATGGGAGGAGGGGAAGAGTTTATATTTACATGAGGCTTTGCAATAATTCATGGCCTTGCCTGTGGGAGCTGTGCAGATACGTGAGAAATTCTATTTAATGGCATTTTGCGGAAGAAACCTAATTTGTGTTTTGGCGAAGAATATGTCTTTTTCTGAGGTTGAATTTTGATCAGTTTTTTTCTGATTAATTTAATGTGGTTAAAATTGCCACCTACATGGATGTAACTTATATTTTGCTTTAAATCCAATTTAGTTCAAACTGGAAGTGGTTCCTTTGTACCAATCATGTGTTACTGAAACAGGTGGAAAGGGTTTAATGTGGTTTTCAGAGAAATATAAACCAAGACATTCCTGTTCTTTTCCAGCAGAAAAAAAAAAAAAAAATCACTCAACCTGAAACTTTTTAAAGCTTTAACTGAAGAGAATGTTTTCTTAAAATGAGCAGATTCAGTGTCCGTGTCAGTGCAGTAGAATTATGCCAGCCTTCCAACAGACTTGCCTGGCTTTATGACAAATCAGTCCTGGTGTGCCACTAGACTGCTTCAGACTGCCAAGAAGACTTTCAGAGCAACACATTTCATCTTCTGATTCTGGTTGAGGTGTTCCCTCATTTAGCCACATTTTCTGATAGACTGTTTTTCCTCCGCAGGTGAAAAACCTTATCAGTGTGATTTTAAAGACTGTGAACGAAGATTTTCTCGTTCAGACCAACTCAAACGGCACCAAAGACGACACACAGGTTTGTGGACAAGACTTGCCTATGAATCAGAGTTCATCTTTATCCGTGAATTGTGATCCCTAAAGTATACTCCTGAACTTCTATTTTTCTGATGTTGTCTGCTCATAGTGTACCAAATTCTTGAAGTTAATTTTAGGAGAGGGCTGTGTTTGGGTTTTTTAATTGGCCTTTCAGCACCGCTGTGGTTGTTTAGGTGACGTTTACATCCTAACACCATTTTTTTGAAACAACTTTCTTAATGAAACTGTTTGCTCTATACTGTATGCCCAATATAGGGAATATATTCTGTTTAAAACTAAACAGTCCTGCAATAAAAAATTGCCAATGTGTAAATTTTGCCCAAGACCTATGTGTCATGTGTAAAGTAGATGTGTGAAGTAAGTTAAACCTATTGGAAGCACGTGAAAATAGATTTCTGAACCTTGATTTTTCTTATTTCCTACTTGCTCCTTCATGATACCAACAGTGCCAAACCACAGGGTCAGAATTAACATTTTCAGATGCTCCTTAGTCCAGTGGTTTAAGTGGGTGTTTGTTTATGATGGGGCTGCTGATGTGTCAGACCCAGGCATTGGAAGAGGAGGTTACAAAGGGCTGGTAGCCTCACTAATGACTAACTTTCTGTAATGTGTAGGCACAGAGCTGGGAGGAGCAGTTACAGTAACTAGAACAAAAAAAGTCCAGGCTTTTGAAACTTCAGAAATATCTGATTTCATTCACCCTTCCAAAAAGTGTTGGGACATATGGATAGAATTTTTTTTCTTTTTTTTTGGTCTCTTAGGTGTGAAACCCTTTCAGTGTAAAACCTGTCAGAGAAAGTTCTCCAGATCTGATCATCTGAAGACTCATACCAGGACTCATACAGGTAAAACAAGTGCGTAAACTTTTCTTCACATTTATATTTCTTTTTTTTTTAAATTTTAAATCAATATTGTTGTAAATTACATGATAAGAAAGTGTCTTAACCAGGAGTTAAATATTCAAAACAGCAGAAAGAATTTCAAAGTGTGCTGCTTTTTTGGTGTGGCTGTATTCCCCAAGCATGATAGTCACTTTTCACAAAGGGATTTAGGTGATTTTAGAAACTATGCTTTCTTCCTTCATGTTTAAAGAAATTTCACCTTGGCAAAATAAATTTTGTCAGCTACTATGAAATGAGCGTCATGGTCTCAGCCCACAAATGTCAAGTTGATCTACTGCCTTAACTGAAAAAACCCTACAAGTTAGAAATTTTAATTCTAGCTTTAGCCAAAGGTCTGTAATCTAAAGTATTCATGCCTACTCATGCTTCTCCCAAGTGTCAGTTGAGCCTAATGCAGGATAGCACGGCAAAGCTCTTGCTGTTGCTGCTTGTGCTGTAATCTCACCAGAAGATAAAAGGAGTGCCTTTTGCGAACTCACACTGACAGACACTAAAGTAAAAGCTTACTCAAATATTCAAGGACCCATTTTGGTTTTTTTTTTTTTGTAGAAACTGTAGTATTTCATGTAAATACAGGGGGGGAAAAAAAGAGGCCATTTTAGTCTAGTCTGCCCTCACATAAATGTAAACACCATTAAGGAGCAACTGCAGCAACCTCTGTATTTTAAAGTTTTAGAATTATTCCTATGTACTGACATTTTCTGTTCCTTCTGCTGTGTATGCAGTGTTTTTACCAAGTAATTGTTTACTGAGCACTTTGGCATGTTATTGGATGTCATGGTGTTTTCCATACTGGTGTTAACCTTTTAAATTCAGTCTCTGTACAGATGGACAAGGAGCCTGAAAATCTTTTTCTCCCTGCTAAGAATTCTTTTTTCTCTTCTGGACCATAAAAACACATATTTCAGACTTCCAAAAATAAAAGAGAAATTTTAATAAAGGAAATGATTCACCTGAGAACAATGGCATTTTCTGTGGCACTGGCCAAATAAATGCTTCACCCAATGGCCATATCTACACTTGCAATCTGCAAATGGCAAAGGGCACGGCTGTGTTCCTGGGTTCTCCCCAAGGTCCTGCTGAGCTGCAGGGCCTGGGTCTCTGTGCATTTGCATGAAGAAAGATGTTTTCTTAACCATCAAGAGGTAATGTTCCTGGAGAGACAAAATGGCAAGTGGTTGTAACATGCTGGCAAGCTGGGATAAACTACATTCCCCATCACATTTCATTGCTAACTGATATGCCAATTCAGGGCTTGCATGACTCCAGTAATTTTTTTAGCCCAGATTAGCTACAGTGAAGAACTTGCTCTCTTTTTTGTTAGTGAAGCTCCTCTCCCTGTTCTAATTGCCCGTGGCTCCCTGTGATCTGAGCCCCACTGCTGAGAGCAGGCTCACCTCATCTGGCCTGGCAGCACAGACCTTTCTGTGGGTTTGCTGATGGAGGATCTGGACTCGTGTTATGGAGCTGCTCCTGTTGGTGCTTTTGGATGTGTCATCTCCTGAGGGGAATGACCATGAGTGGTGGGTGGGGATTTTTCATTTCCGCCTTGCCCTGGAGCTTCATTCCTCTTCCTTTCTCATAGCCCCTAAATATTGTGACAAAGCACCGAGCTCAAGTTAACTTGCTCCGTGTTAAATCTTGAGGAAGCAAAGCACAGGTGGCTTCCATGTAATTCCGTCCTAATTTTAAGTCAACTGCCAAACTAATTTTTAAGATTCAGGGATTTTTTTTTCTTAGGAAGCAATTTTACTGTGACAGCAATCTTTGCTGTAGAAAGCAAAAAAATAAATCAAAGGACAGGTCTATCCATCCATAGACACATTTAGCAATGGAAATGTGACTTCTGATATCTGTACCATGAAGCTGTACAAAGTAATTTATGCCCAGCACAGAAGTCATAGAGATTGCTTTCCCCTTGTTGTGAGAGAACAACAAGGATTGCTTGTGAAACAGTAAAAACTGTGCTGCTGTTACTGTGGTAGTTCTGTGAGAAGTTGGTCAGTTCCAGATTCCTCGCCTCGGTTCACAGGATGGTTTTGCTAATGCTGATGGAAGAAGACCAGTTTATACAATCTGTGGTTTTTGACCAGATCAGTTTTGTCCCACATTGTTTTGTGTACTCATGGGAGATAGTTGATGCTTTTGCCAGCATCTGTGCTACATGGATAAAGCAGATTTTAGGTACCCCCCTCCCACCCAAAATGTATCGTGTGAGAGTTTGCAAACAGAAATACACATTTATGCAAATGCCAGATCCCCTTTTGCCTGAATTTGGATGTTTGTGAAATGCCCAAAGGATGAGGTAAATAAGAAGAGAGATGTCTGGGTGAGATTGTACCATCCCAGTGTGTCTGGAGTGTGTTGGAGAGGATGAGGTGTGTAGACAGCACTGAAGAGCCCAGCCCCAGAGCTGAACCTACTTTAAAATATTACGTTTATTTTGAGGGGAAAAAAAAAAAGAAAATGAAAAAAAGAACCATGAGTCACCGGGCACTGCTCTGAGCTAATGAAAGCATTCCATCAGCATTCCTGCGGCATCAGAAACACAGCCTGAAATTCCACTCAAACATTGTAGGAAATCAAGAGACCAGATGAACCAGTTAAAAAGTGATAGCATTTCATGTTAAATTTGAATGTGCTTCGCTTGGAGTTATTTGTAGTGAATATTACGCTCATGAAAATGTTAGAAAAATGCTGGTTTGAGCATTTGACATCTCCCATAGATGTGAATCCACTTCATTTAGATAGTAGTGGAAAACTTCGAGTCTGGCTCAGCAGACTTCATGCTGAACCCTGTCGCTTGTACCACATTCACTTACACTCACCAGTTTCAAAGAACTTCAGCCAAAACTCATTGAATTAGCTGGAAAAAACTCCCCTTGACTGGAGGTCAAGCTCTAAATTGTCACTGACAGTTTCCACAGTGACTAACAGTATGTCTGCATCACCGCCCGAGGTGTGACTGAAGCTTACGTGAATGCCAGAGTGACTTTGAAACTTGGTCATTTGAGAGCTAAGAGTAGCATAATCATGGCAACACAGTGTTCAGCAAGGGCCTGTCCTCAGGAATGAGCCACTGCAGAGTGTTCTACGTCATCTGGAAAGGCTGTTGTTAAACATCAGCTGAGGCATGTAGGAAAGCCCCGAGCGCTGATGTGAGCAGGAGTTGGGGGCACTCCCACGCCCTCTCAGGACAGCCAGGGGTGCCTTTCCTCCTGACAGGGGCTCTGCCAGCTCCTCACAACCCCGCAGAAAGAAAACAAAGAGCAGTGTCTCAGATGAGCTGCATGCTCAACTAATAACAGGGTGTTTTGTTAACAGGTGAAAAGCCTTTCAGTTGCCGGTGGCCCAGCTGTCAAAAAAAATTTGCCAGGTCTGATGAATTAGTTCGTCATCACAACATGCACCAGAGGAACATGACTAAACTGCAGTTGGCCCTTTAGACAGTTCAAACAAGTGAAAAAACCAGATGGGACATTATAAGCTACTGCAAACTTTCTCAGCCATCTTCGATCACCTCTGAGAGCTGCAGCTGTCTTCGCATCCTATTTGACACAAGTTAACTAAACCCTAGGATTCTGCTCAGCCTTGCCTTCCATTTGGAGCTCCACAAGTTCCTATTCAATAAGTTCAAGAGGTTTTTACGTGTGGTTTTGTACAAAAGTAAACAAGATTGCCACAGTTTCAATATCACTATAAACTGTGCTTAGCTTTCATGTCTGTCTCCAGGTTTTTTTGTGTTATTTTCACTTGAACTTTTCTGGGTACAAATTGCTGTACCTTTTTAATTCCTGCAGTGGGTAGGATGGTTCCACCCTGTTGAAGGTTAGCTCTACACTTGTATCATCCCTGCATATGCTGAGGTTCCTGAATGCTTGTACAGCTTTCCTCACAAAACAAACGAACTGTCACCTGAGATACTTCTGGTAACTGTACTCGTACTGCCAAAGGGCAGGCTTTTAGAGCTGGAAGCTCTGCTTTTGTAACTCACAAATCAAACCTTTTTTTAAAGGTTGTCTTTCTAGAGCAGCTAAAGCCAGATGAACCAGACCCTCTCTGTACAGAAAATAAGAATCTTACCATTAAGTTAACTTGGTTTTTAAATAATTGCATAATTGAACACTCAAAACTGTTTTGTTTGTCAATTAACTCTCTCCTTTTCTCTCTCTCTTTTTAATGTATTGTTTTAAATTTATTCTATCATGAGATGCATAGATCTCCTTTACACAAAACTAATTCCAATCATTGTAGACATTTGGGATTTGTTTACAATGTAAAGCCACACTGGTTATGTGGCTAGCAAGCTGTATAAACTTAAAACTGAACTTTTAATGGGGCTGGTCCAGGATCTCCATTAACAGATTTCTCTTAAGATAAGTAACTTAAAAAAGACTCTTTGTCAAGTATATGTGAAAAAGACATTATTAGTATAAGGAAATATATTATTTCAGGGTTTTGGGAGGAGGGGTTTATTATTTACTTTTAATTGCTTGAAATTGTGTGTATATATATATATCTGATAATGTATTGCTCTTAGACATCTCCAGTTAGAAAATGTATAAATATTAGAAGCATCACTGTTCTGATGTTGTTGCTGTTACAAACTATTGATAACACTAAGAATGTAACCTGCATTTTTCACTGAGCTTTCAATTAAAGCCCATTCAAAGAGAAACAAATGAGAGTCCAACAGATGTCTTGTTTCATGTCTGGTATTAAATTTCAAATGCCCTATCCAATAGTATCCTT
>VZRN01004996.1:1008679-1100704 GCA_013397935.1 Dasyornis broadbenti | reverse complement strand
AAAAAAAAAAAAAAAAAAAAATCCTAGGATGATAAAACTCCCCTTTTTTTTCCTTTTCGTTTTTCATGAAAGTCAACTTGTAACATAGGAAAGAAAAGGGTTGAGTAGAATATGATTCAAATGAGACAAAGACAAAATATACAGAGGTTATGTTCTCTGCTTGTACGAAGCTTCACATACTTTCACGTTGTTAGCACAGCTTGGGTCGATTCCCATAAAAAAAGCTGGCAGAACTTCCATGGTTTCACATAGCAGCATGATGAAGCCTGGTTTTAAGTGCTCGGCTTGGCCATCTCTGCACTGACAAGCAGGTGTGGTTCCACCAGCACAGCAAAGTTATTAAACGAGGGTGGTGGAAGAACCAAGATCAGCACAGTCAGTGGAAGTAAGCCAGAGAATCAAACAAACAAAGTGCAGTTTTCTACATAGACTGCAATCCAAACACAAATGTCAGCTTCTGCTGCTTAAAAGTTAGCTCTGATACCTCAAAGGGCTCTGAGTAGTGAGGATGGTCTGAAAGATGGTATTCTCCTGGAAGACACATGTAACATGGACAGATCTTGTGCTAGGTGCTGTAGGAATAGAGTAGCAGGAAGCCTCTGCCCTGAAGAGGCTGCAAGCTGCAGATAAGGCTTTAAAAGACAAGTGTTGAAAAGCACGGAAAATCTTGAATGAAAGAGTCTAGTTGCGGGCAGGACTTTTCTGTTCCTGATGACTAAATAACTATCCCATAGGTATAAATATAATCTAATTGCATCACTGGTTTTCTTATGATAAATAGGCTTGTTATGTTCTGATGAACTCTGGCAGAACCAAGATCCTACTCTGCAAAAATAGGCTGAGCAGTAACAGAAAGATCTGGCTGACCATCCTGGCTTGAAAGGCTAGATAAATCTAATATAAAACTATTTGTCCTTGCTTAGCGTGAAAAAAACCCTTTCAATGCAAAGGAATTGAAAGAAAACACAGGGCACAGAGACACCTTAGTATGGAGGTGTAGGAGAGAAATACAACTGTATTTGTTCTCAGGCTGTTCCTTTCTATGTCTCGTTCTCATCTGAGTCATGCCCCAGAACTCCCATTCATTTAAACGAAATGTTAAAATACATAACCACAAGGGGAAAAAAAAAAAAAAAAGTAACCTCACTGTCCGGAAAAATCCTGCCCAGAGTTTCTTGGGAAATGGTGTGTCCTCATTCATGTGCCCTGTTGTTCAATAATCACATCTGCCTAATGCTTCCTCCCGAAAAGGTCTCTGACATTTTCAACTCTATTACTGAGGTTTTGAGGTTAAGTTATGGTACGGCTGCACAGAAAAGGTGCATTGTAAAGGGAAGTAAAGGGGTTTTTATCAGCTCTGTGGTGATCCCCACAGCCCAGCAGAGCCGCGTTCAGAACAGGAGGGCGGTTTCTCTCCCAGCCACAAGATGGCCCAGCCCAGTGGGATTATTCGCTCTTGGGACAGCTGCCTTCCCGGGAATGTGGGGCTACCAAGCCCCTGCTGCTGCTGGAGGAGTTTCTGAACTTGCAACAGAAAGTTGCAGCCCTTACAAAGCAGCAGTCAGAGCTGGAGACTCTCAAGTGGTGCACGTCCAAATGTAGTTCAGAGCCCACACGTGCTTTTGTGTTGCTGTTATAGTCACAGCATCTAACCCTGTGAATCTGGGTAGCTATTGAGAATTAGCTAGTTTCAAGAATCTGGTTGCCTGGGGTGTTTTTCAAAGGCCAAAGTCTCTGCTATCCTTGAGGCTGCTTAGAATGGTGCTTCATGCTCTGAAGGGTGGTGTGCTCTAAACCACTCACAGCTCTTCACCTCGGAACTGTGGAGATGAGTGCTTCTGTTACTAGAAGGAAAAAGGATCGAGAATCAAAGAAAGGAAAGGTCACATGGCATTGGTGTGGTTGTGGAGTGGATGAAACCCCAAGCGAGCTGCTCCCTCCCCAGCTCTCAGCTGCAGGATTTCAGCTTTGCTCCAGGCTCCCGTTCTGTGAAGCCAGTCTGGGAAGGGTGAGCTGCAGTTTGCAACACTGAAGGTCATCGCATGGGACAAACAACCTAACAACAGTCCAATATTTCTGAGCTGTATAAATTCCTACTGTCTGCTGCAGGCAGAATCCAAACACTTGTGTCAATTCTGTACCATGCCCCAGACTGCCAAAAAACATTAATATAAGCATATTTATCTGGGCTGCAGTGTGTTACAAGAATTCATTAGGACAATATGTGATATGGTGCTGAAACAGAAGGCTGGGTTTCTCTGGCCAGAGATGAGGAAGTCTAGTCCCTGCTGAACTTTTACTACTGATAAAGACAATGTCTGCTGGCAGCATTCATTTTTTACTAGGCCATCTGCATCTAGTCAAGGATAACTTGACTTTCTGAAAAAGCCATTCATCAGAATCAACCCCGTACAACTTTCTCTTGATGAGTAAAGCAACACAAAGAAAAGACCAAGATGGTTAATAAACTTCTTTGGGAGCAAAAGGTCAATGCTGGCGTAAACAAAGCAGTGTCATAGTACTATACAGAAGCATTGAAGTTTCCTGTGTGTTTATATGGCTGATGCCCCATTTATTTTTTATCAGTGTTTGTTATCATTTATTTTGCTCTGCTTTAGTTGATCTATAAATCTTTATAACAGTGTTCTTTATTTTCTTAATTTTGTCATCTCTCTTATCACGTTTTATCACCTGTTTGTGTCCAGTGTGTTTGCTACTCTCTGCTGCTTGATGGCTATTTTTTAACCCTTTAGTTCTCATCTACCACACACAGGTATAATACTCAAGTCTTTCAGAATTTTCCTGTTTTTTCTAAAGCTGAATCAAACACTAAAGAAATTTCCATTGTCTCCTTAACAAATCATTAACTATTTAAGGCAAAAAATGAAAGAGTGCACCGATGGGGAAATATTCCTGCCCCAAGTGACAGGGCCTTGCTGTTAGCCACACAATGCAGAGAATAGGCAATAGCCAGGTATTTTTCTCTTCAGGCATTTACCACTATACTTCAGAGCCACGTTGGAGAGTCCTAGACTTGAACCCTGCAGGGAGGTGACAGATTGCTTTTCCTGCCCTCACAGTCTTTGGCTTTTGTGCTTCATGGCTGTGCACGTGGAGAATACAACCACTAGAAGCTGAAACATAGTCCCAAGCTCCCCTCACATCAAGCACTGGTCCTCCAGCCAAATACTTTATTATGAGCTCGGTCTAAATTAAATGCAGTCAGCTAAAAGGAGAGATTTCAGATCCACAACGACAAACATGAAGCAGCTGATACCTGGGCAATGTTATTCAGCTACTCAGTGATACTTGCTGTAGAGCCATAACATTTAAAACCTCACAGATACACAGGTGAATTTTGCCAAGGGAACAAATATTTTCTTGTATATTTCAGAGAGAACTGAAACTCTTCATGAAGTAATGTCAAAGAAATAAAGAAAGTGATTTTTTCTTAGTGAAGAACCTCTAGACTTCACCTTTCTTCCTTTGGTGTGCTGTTTTGTTCTATCTAATTAGATTACAAAAAAATTTATGGACTAGATATCCAAAATCATATAAAAAACTGTGTGACTGAAATAAATTTTTGAGGTATAGCTTCAGTAAAACATATACTGCACTTTTTAAGGGTTTACATCTTGAAACATTTTGCTTAATAGACACTTGTGCAATGTAATTACTAATAACACTGGAGTATTTATTGAAACTGGGTCCTACAGGGAACAAAAACATGCTAAAGACTCTGAACTAACCATGAATTTTGAGACCAGCCAGTTAAAACATTAATCTCTCACGTTAATATCGGTAATATAATGTAACACACTTCTAATAGTATGAGTCTCTGCTGAAATTGCAGCCTTAGGCTCCTACATAGAAATGCCCCATGTTCATGAAATTAATACACATAAGACTTTTACCTGAGGAAAAAAATGGCTGGGCTAGATTCAAAACTCAGTGGTTATTCCAAATTTAGTGTCCTAGTTATTCCACGAGTCGACAGTTAGTGGATGTTCTGTCACATGGACAGTAACATTATAGGAAGGTCTATGTACTGGAATTATATTCTGTATATTTTATAGTTCAGTTGCATCCCAGTGCCTCTGGTATGTGTTTCTGCCTTTAACATGGTAAGATTTGTAAATGATTTATCAGTAGAATAAAATTTCAGGTGAAAGAGGAAGCTAGAACAGTTTTTTTTTTTGTTGCTTTTGTTGTTGGTTTATTTGTTGGGGTTTTTTTACCTTCCCTCTCTGCCTGGAAGGAGTATTACATTTTAGGAAACAGGGGTGAGCTAATCTTCAGACCTTTTTGAAATACTGTCCCAAACCATGAAGTCACTTTAGAAGCAATGCAGTGAATAATCATGAAAAATATAACAGTTTTTAGTCAGAGGAAATTTTGTCCATTTGTATTGTTTAACTTGGCCATTTGCTGGAAATAATTTAGTACATTCCTGGCTGGTTTTGTGGAGATCCATCTTTAGATGCAGAGTTGTTGTTTTAGATTTTAAATATTTTCATTAAGACATATACAAAATAAAAACAAACAACAACAACAAAACCAAACCAAACCAAACCAAACCAAAACAAACAACAAAAAAAAAAAAAACCCCAAACCCTTAAGTAACCCAACTTTATTTTTCAAATATATTTTAAATCATAGATTATTGTGATTGAATTTTTAAATCTCTATTATATCAGTGTATTTAGAATTATGATCTTTCCTGAAAATGTTACTAACTGGTGAAAGCAATTTTGCCTTCTATTAGAGACTCAGAATTTCTGTACACTGCGCAGATTGCTTGAGCTGACTGGCACAAAATTTAATTTGCCTTAATTAGCCACGGGCAAGGGCAACATGAAATGACTGAGTGACAAATTGACCCATGGGTGTAGGATTTTAGAGTACTTACAAAGTTCTGCTCCTTAGCAGCATGGAGAAGCAGGGGCTGCTGTAGGGCAGGTTCCGTCTGATTCAAGTTTTCCACCATATCCCACTGCTAAATCCAGTCAATATTTACACTGAAGATGTAAGTACCTGCCTGTCTAAACTGTTCCTTGAGAACTTTTTCAACCACACTTTGTTGCATTTCTACACCTCACTTAGGGTCTGCACCAGTCATGAAGTGAGAAGTGGTGGACAAAGAGTGTTTTAAAGACACAGAATGTAACTGTGTACTGACAAAATGATATATACCTTTATTTCCAAATCTGTGAACACTTCACAGAGCTAAACATTATGGTGGTTGTTTATTGTATCTGATGCTGCATTTAGTGCTGTTCATGTAACCGTGCAAGGAGAAATATCACCACAATGTTTCTATAAGGAGACGCCAGTTTCTTCCATAACATTAACTCCTCTTGGCTTCTGGTGCGGAATAAAAGCATTGCTGTGGTATTGATGGGGCTATGAACTCTGAAACATTGCAGTATGAAGCATATTTCTAAGTTAATTAGGGGTATGAATTAATTTTTCAGATGGGCAAGCAATCCTTGGTATCCATCCCAAATTTCAAATTAATTGGGCCAAATTTACATTTAATCTTTTAGAAATAAAATGCTGAAAACTGTTGTGTCAAGTTGAACAAAATGTTTCTCTCAAACCCTAAACTGAATGTTTTGTTTCAGTATCTTCAGGAAAAAAAAAAAAAGCAAAGGGATTGAAGGGTACAGATCTGCTTAACAAAGAATTCTTTTATTCAGAAATATGGAATGAGAGCATTTGGGCTGCAGAAAACGCAAGTTCAATTTTCTCCTTTCTCTGGTGCAATTGCAGTGAATCATTTTCATAACAAACAAGTACAGCATGGAGATTTCCACCAGGCAAGCAAATCACATTTTTATCTACAGATACAGGCATGCTGTTTTTGTTTTTTTTTCATTACACCAGATAAATCAGAAAAACTGATACTGCTGGTGCTGGAGAGCTTGGTCAATGGCCACCTACTACAGACCTAGCAGGCACTGAATCTGTCAGGTAACAAGACTGCAGGCACTCATGGTATCATTAGTGAATCATACCTTAAATCACTTACTTTTGATTTACTAGTTGAGGTCTCAGTGAGAACAAAGATGAACAAAAACTGCTGCTCTTTGTAGAATGTCTGAAATGAGGCTTTTAGTCTGTGCTCTGTTCTGCAAGTTGAGCTCTGGTTGACAACACAGTGAAAATTCCATAACTGAACTACAGAAGTCACCAGAGACTCAGTCCACAGATACCTGTAGTTAAGAAACTGCCTTGATGTTCAAAATATAAAAAGTGTAAAATTTATAGTCATGGGACAATCACATTTCATGTTTCAGAGACCTACTGTTTCCTACAATAAACTAACAGAAATAGATCCTGGTAAAACATGGATATGTGATACAATGGGAGAAGTATTTACTACAGAAAACTTTGGATAGAGGTCACTAACTTGAGGGAAGTACTTGTCTCCTTTATTTGTTTCCATTATGTAACGAACAGTGCAAAAAAGCACTCCAGTATCCCATTGTGCCTTATTTTTTTCCAAAATAGATGTACTCAGAGATGTACATCTACAACAGTTGTCTGCAAGAAAACAGATTTTTTCTTATCTAGGAAATATATTGCTTAATGTATATCAACATTTATAAAAACTAGGTAATGATCTGAAAGGCTATGTCCCTTTACAATTTTTTTTAAAACAAGTCCTGTAAGCAAACAATTTTTGTAAATGACATCTCTCATTGCACTCTGCTCTGGTAATTTAAGGCTCACAGCCATCATTATTTTGAAAGATTAATTCTGTTTAAATAGTCAATTGAGCTGAACAAGATGTTAGTGGGATAGTTAGCTACGTGTCACAATATACTAGATAAAGGATTATAACCCACTTAAGAATTAATAACATTTTAAACCTCTACATAAACTATTTTTTTTATCAATAAACATGTCTCTGTCAGAAGGCCAGATGCACTCACAGGTCTTAATTGTTCAGTCCAGTGACTAATCCCCACTTGATCAAGATTTTACTGACTTAACAGCTGTCTGGAGAGTGACAAATTTATGATTCAATTGCAATTTCATCTTCAACTTGAAACTGCGTGATCATTTGTGGGAATTAGCTACCTGATAAGATAACGAGGGTGGAAGAAGTGCACATAATTCTGTGCAGCAGAATTGGAGTGTTGCAGAACTCCTTAGGATGCACTGGAAAGACACAAATGGCCATTAAGGGATTAGCCCATCACTGATTGAGTGGCTGCACAGAGTTGAGGTTTGGTAAATCACTGGAGTCCTAGGTCATTATCCTTGGATACAGGAGACAGTTGAATCTGTGTCCAAACACATGAGCAGTAAATTGGAGTGAATGGATTGTGCCAAAAACGAAAAACAAAAAACGCTGAACCCTTGTTCTTCAAGTGTTCAAATTTCCAGGTCATACCCCAAGTTTTTTCTTTTTTGGCATAAAAAATATTTTTTCACTGCCTTTAGTATCAGCATATTCTTGTCTCTGTAATCTCTTTTGAGTGTATTGCTTCCCCTCAATTCTATCAAATTTGTGCTTAGTTAACAAATGCTGAAACTTAGATAACATTTCAGAAACGGATTAGGAAAGCAATGCTAGGAGTTTCCCTCTCCAGTTTCGATGGCTTGTGCATAGTTACTACTAAATATGTAACTAAAACACATGAGTTTCCCTTGTTTGGGTTTTGTAATGATAGTATCTTGGTAAGCCCCTTCAATTGTCTTATGTGCCATTGACATGTGAATCAATAGAGTACTGTAATAGCTCTGTTTATTTTCAAGACCTATGACAAAAGTAATGCTTTTGTTAAAAATAAATACAAAGTCAATTGTTTCTTCTGGTGGAAGAAATAATAAAATCTTGCAGGAATAGCACAACATTCCTGCCTTCCTTGAACATGTGTTGATGCAGCTGATGAGTAAAATTAACTGATGAGCAATTCCACTTCAGGGCTCTGTAACAGTATGCCTAAAGGCTATTTGACAATTCAAATTAATTGCTTAAATATGTCAAATTTTGGAATTTTTGCAGTGCTGGCTGTGGCCTTTGGCTAGCCTGAATAAACCCAAGGTCCCTTAGGGCTATTTCTCTGTGAGTTGAACTTAGTGATCTCTATTCCCAAAGTATAGATGCATCTAATGTTGCTCAGCTTATCTTGGTCTAGAGGGACACATAAGTTTAGAGGGGCTTGTTTCCTGAAACATTTCACTAGAAATTTGTGAGCTGGTAGATTGGAAAATTCACCTTCGCAGAAATGTGCCTAATTTTTATCATGCAATGAGCAATTTTCACTTCTTAACATGACAATAAAATATGCAGTACGGAACAGAGATGGAGTTGGAGGCCAAACTTGAATATTAACAGAGAAGGAAAGCGAATGTGTTCAGAAATAAAAGTCTTAGGCCAGGTAAACTTACTTACCTGAGCCCAAAAATGTCCTTTTTGGCCCAATATTCATCAGGTGGGTAATGTTGTGTCATTCCCCAATTCTTTTGCCCTCTACCAGCCCCAGATTAAATGTGGAAAATTACTGAGGTGCCTGAGTCTTTGGGAACATGCTAATACCTAAAATAGAAATTAGAAGAATTCAGTGAAACTGACTATAGTGGGAACAGGAACAAGATAAAACAGGGGTGACCATAAGTTTGGGGGAAAGAAATTAAAAGTTAAAATTAATATTAAAATAAAAAATCACAGAGGAAATTACAGTTTTGTAGCTTTGCACATCAGTCTAATAGCAAGCCTGAAGCTTTAAACTAGCTGAAAAGCTTTATCCAAATTTCTAATGTTGAAATCCTTGGCCAGCTCTGCTTTCTAAGATTCAACTGATGGCCAGAAAATTTGGATGGTGAGTGGAGTCAGAGAACAAGCTAAAAGAAAGGAAAGTGCAAGAAGAAAATCAATCTGCCAAATTAGACAGAGCAAAGGAACAGGAAGAAAAACAGGAAATAACCTAATAAAATATAGTGGAAAATAAATAACTTCCAGTGCCCCAACAATTTCCTCTTACAAAAAGTATTGGCAGTATAAAGCAAATTACAGGCACATTTCTGTCTGGCTGTGGAAAGTCAGCTTTTTAGGGACAACATATGGCATTTCCTCCCCATCCACCACCAAATGCAGATAACAGCGTCAAGCTTTGAGCCAGAAAGTCCCTCAGGTGAAGATCAGAGCACAAGTATGACCCAAGCAAAGCAAGCTGAAGAAAGAACCAGATGGTTAATGAGGGTGAACTTTCTGAGGTGCAGCCATGGAAATCTCAACCCGTTTTGGTTAGTCCTGTCTCAGGGTCTGGTGTCAATGAAAACATAGAAAAACTGAAAGAATGAAGGCAACACCTCTACGTCACAGCATCCTAAGCTTCTGGAGATCTCCTGGACAGCCAGACACAGTGGCTTTTTGGGACTAGAGCACAGAAGGGGACATATAAGATAGACTTATGAACTTACTAGGTACTGATCTCCATTCTGTTAGGTAGCAAAGAGGCCAAGGGTTCTCAATGATAACATTTATTTAGGAATGATGCCACAGCACAGCTGCACAGTGCCACCAAGTTATTAAAGCAGTTCTCCCAGCAGTGATGTATAAAGATACCTGACTGAGAAGAGCAGTCCTCCCCCAGCAGCAAGAAGTTTGGCAAATAAGTAATGAATCTATTTTCAAGTGGAAGCCTCGTTCTGCAGTGTTTACAGTTTTTGCACTCTACAGAGTGTGATTTTAAAGAGGCTCAGAGCTTATTTCAAATTATTAAAGTAAACGTTGTAGCATTAGTTTTTAGCCAAAACCAACATAAGTGTAATTAACTTGAATAACTCCGTGCTGAGCAACAACATACATCATTTACTTATTTCCCTGTGTTTAACTGACCCTCCATGGAAGCAGAAAGCACATTGGAATTGCAGCTCAGTCTCATGAAAGTTAAACTGTGTACTTTAAATGAGCCAGTAATTCCTAAGAAGGATTCCACAGGTGAATGAAAACAGTTAATAGTGTGATTTATTTATCTATGTTTCATCCTATGCATACATACTACAGGATACAGAAGAAAACAAATGAATCACAAAGTTAATATAGACTATGGAATGTGCTTTATAAAATAAGAATCTTTAAAAACATACATGCATTTTCAGCTTTGAGTTTATCATTAAGTGGAATAAAATTACTGTCTTTCACAATACTGAAAAAAAAAGAGAAAGAAAGCTGCTTTTTTATTTACATCATTTCTAGCTTTAGGATGACAAAACGAACCAGGGCGTACCATGCTACAATTTCACCCGTTGACACAAAGGAAAAGGATAGAACAGACATAATACATCTGGTTTACGACTTTTAATTGCCTTTGTGACCCAGTTCATACCAAATCCTCTCAAGGCAAAGTCTCTTTCTTTGAATGCATCATGGAGCTAAATCTCTATCTGAAATATGTTGCTTAAAAAAACATCGCCATGTTAAAAAGTAACAATATTTCTTGCTCACATAAATCTTTAGTACTTGCAGGTGACCTGAGAAAGTGAGAAGTGGAGAGTTCAGTTGTCTGGTGAATGAGTATGTTAAACTTTCCAAATAAAAGCTACTCCTAAAGCACCAGATTCTTTCAGCAATTAATCACTATACTGTTGTTTATTAGGAAGACACGCCTGGAATTTTTTAGTAACTCAGGTAACCTTTCACGGTTTGATGGATACAAAAGATAATTTTGTCTACAGTGGTTTAATGAGGCTTTCTGATGTAATATAGTAGTCTGTGACTACTGAGTTGGTATCTCTGTCCTGGGAATAGGGAAGGGATACTGGAGGAGGGCGTGTGTACAGAGACACACCGTTATAAAAACAATCTATCGCTAATCAGTTATAAGAAATATTTTCTATGTTGTGTAGCAAGCCAGAACAGACTGCTGGGGTAACAGCTCTGAACTTTCCTAGCAGACTGGAAATCCTGTGGCATTGTTGAGTAACTGCAACAAAGAGACTTGACTGAATCAAGAAATGAACAATGTGCTCAGTACAATATCCACGGACACACAGTACTTAGACTTTTCTGAGTTCTGAGTGTTTTCACTCTTTAAAGGGATGGCAGCATGGACTCTCAAAAACTTTGCTGTAATCAAGAGGTGAATCACTGCATATGCTACAGAGTTGGCATCAGATTGTGGTGATGATAGCTATTTTTGTAAAAATACACAGGCTTCTGAAATGTAAACTGTATTTTCCTGGATTGTAACCATCCTCTCTCCGAGCCAGGCACTAGATATCTCCCTCACACACAGCACAGAGGAGATTTAACTGTGCCCTGTGTCCAGCAGCGCTGGTTTCCCAACACCAGTGTCACTCACTACAGCTGCTCAGGCTATTAGAACATCAAACATAATTTAACAGAATCTTTCTGTCTCCTCGAGGCAGCTTCTTTAAAATTCCTTCTTAACTCCCAGTTTTGTAAAGTCTGGCATTCAGATAACTACTGTTTTTTAACTCAACTATTCAAGTCCTGTCTGACTTTCAAAATGGCAATTTGAAATGTAAAATTTCTCATTCAATGAACCTTTTCCTTCAGTTGTATATAGCAACTTTATTTCTAGACAATGGATTTCCTTAGGGGGTTTATTTGTTTTGCGTGTGTGTGCTCTTCCTAGAACAGCTAATCCTGGGAATATTGGATGCAATTCTTTCTTGTGCTGCATGGCAGTAAATATTTAGTAGGTTCCAGTTGTATGGTCTATAAGAAAACATTCCCATTCACAAAATTGTTGAATAAGTCTGTAACCTACACACTGTTTAGAAATGATGGATTTGCTGAAGTGCATTCCTGAACTAGAACCAGAGAGGTCAAAATCAAGGTGGTGAGATCTTACAAATGTACCCGAACAATTATTGTCTGCAATAGTGTGAAAAGCATGAAAACTCTCTCCTTTATGAAGATCCAAATGAACTTGGAAAGCTGGCAGTAGAGAAAGATGAGGTTCTTATTTCCAAAATGAACACTTCTGGATGTGTAACTTGAAGCAGTTAGCATAAGAATCCACAGTGATTTTAAACATGCCCAACTTATTAATGGTAGCTAGAAGCTTTGAATGCTTCCATTTTCAAGCAGCCAAGTAGAGACACACTGACGATACATTGTTTTCTGAAAGAAAGTTATCTGGAACTACTCATCTGTCCTCTGAAAAATCCCAGCCTTTATTTCATGTTGTAGAACCAAAATCATGTCCACCATTAGGAACTTTGGCAACATCAGCATCAGGGAATACAGTTCATACTGTTTACATGTGCTCTGAACTGGCTTTAACTATGTTTTCACCAGTAGTTTCTTCAAATAATTCACTGTTTCCAAATATTTAGTATGTATATTCTGAAGCAAAAACTTAAACAGCCTGCTAAGATCCCAAAATTCATAGTGATGGTGATTCCAGGAAATGTGACACACATCAAAGATTGGTATTTTAGAGAAAGGAAGAAGCATTAAATCCAGTAGGATTCAGGAATTCTGCAGATTCCTTAGCATCTCAGCCATTGAAATACATCTGAACCCACTTGCAAAGGTGTTATTTGCCAGTGCTTTCCCAGCCTTGTCATTTTAGAACATCCCTAAAGCCAAAAATACCAGTTGCTGATCTCAATAGGGCAAGAATGAGTCTAAATATTTTGTAGAGGATAAACATCTGAAAAATTATTCAGTTTGAGAGCAAAGTTGACAAAAATATTGTGTCTCAAAGAAAAAAAACCCAACAAAACAAACCAAACCAAACCAACAAACCAAACCAAACCAAAAACCAAAAAAAAAAAAAAAAAAAAAAAAGAGTTAAACTTTGAATACAGTATAAAATTAAATATATCCAACTACACTTATGTCAGAATAACAATTTTGTTATTCAGTTCCCATAACTGTATGTTCTGGGAAATATAGGAGAATTTAAAGGTAAGTATTTGCAAAATTTGCAAGAATTCCTGCTATGATTTTTCCATACTCCAACTCTGACAGTTAATATAATGATTTATTAAACAAATAATCATTGCTATATTTCCTTTTTCTTGTCTCAGATATCAGCTACAGATTTTCAATTCTCAGTTAAGATTTCTGTTTTGAGTTAAAGCAAACATGGATCTATCCTGCTGTATGCTGGACACCATCCATTTCCATTCATCATTTCCCAAGTTTTGCTGCTTTCTTGTGGGAATAAAGCCTTTGCAGGCAAGAAGTTGACCTTGGGATCTATTTTAAGTGTCTTTGACATAGCAGAAGTACGTGTTGAAGGTGCAGAGGTATTTCCTGGAGATGCTCATTACTTTGTAGTCACAACCTGTTCAAACTCTTTGCCCTGTGCCAGGATTTTATCTGCTGATATTAAGGGAGCATCCTGCATCCTGTAGACAAGGAAAATGACAGACAGTCATCGCCACACTCCTGTAAGCTATGCCATGTAATTTCTGTTTTACACAGGAAAGTTAACCTAAACCAACAGTCTGAGCAAATGAAACTTCTCTTTCCATGTGAACTGTGCAAGTGTTACAGTAGTTGGGAACTTGGCACCAGTGGATGAGCTATTTGTACACAGGCCACCTTCCATGTCTTCTCCAGCATACTGTTATGTGACAAAATGGTTTATATCTTATTGCAAGAAATTTATTTTTTACTGTAAAACAAATGATAACGAGTAGCTCTTTAAACTAATGTTTTACTTCCAGTGAGTCAAAGTTCTGGCATTAGTTTCATGGAAAATGCATTAATCTTCACCATTGAAATAGAGAGCTGGTTGACTAAATACGACCTGACAAAATTAATTTTGAAAACTGTTAACAGATCTTTCTCATCAAATTTGAAATAGTTCTTATTTGCTATCGACTTTTAAGGACTAATAATTATTTTTTCTATTCAGTTTCAGTTGCCATGTCATTTGAAACATCGACTTCCAGAACCAAGAAGAATGACACATTAAAGTATCTGCTGAGATGTTTGTGTATGTGTAAGGAACTGTTGGATGTAATAGGAACAAACATTTGTTACTTACATTTAACCTTTGGTTAACTAATAATGCTGTGAGTTGTAGTTCACAGGAGGAAGAAATGTTTGTTCCCAGCTGTGTAATACAGACAAGCCTTGAGGGCTGTTGTGAAGTTCTTTGAATTATTTTTTCTCCTCTGTCCTGCTGGGAAATGTACAGAAATTGATACAAGATCCCGCTATCATTCATGTGGCAGCAGACTAGGAATGACTGCTAGAATGTCCGGGACATGCTTTATGTTTAGTGCTGACAAACTAAGCAAGACAAATATGATTTATGGGACAATAGTTCAGATGGGGAATGAATGGAGATGTCTTGGTGAAAATATCAGCATAAGTAGGCTATGAGAAGGAAGTGGTTTTAAGGAAGGATCTAAAGGAGATTTGGCATGTGGCAGATGGGAAGTTATTCAAACTATAAGAGGCAACATGGAAAAAGAAGTGAAGCTGAGAGTGGGAGAAAAATATGAAAGGAACAGTAGGACAGAAGGGCACTGGAAAAGTCTTCTGTTCCTTTCCACATATAACTAATCAGATACATCTTCATGACCTGCAAAGGTGAGTAATGAACGTCTGGTGAATTCTGCTGTATCTCCTTAGATAGTAATTAATAACCATTCAGCAAATATCATCAAGTCTTTCAAACCTGATATTTCTCCTTAATTAAACAAGAATTTACAATCTGAAAAAATCTCAGGAATCATTATTTTTGTTACTGCACTTCTATGCAAGAGCCTGTTCTTGTCTGGAAGAGTTTATTGTCTGGTTGGACAAAGAATGAGCAAAGGGAAATATTAACCACAGATTTGTATTAGAGAAGAACAAAGACACCTGCCAGGATCAGGTGATTTGCCCAAGAACATGAAGGAAGTGAAATGGTGGTGAAACTGAGACTCAGTATGCGAACCTGCAATGCTTCCATCAGGTTATAAATGCAGCACCAGCTTCCTAACAGCTAAAGATCATTCATACCCATTCCTGGTTTGATAACAGACTCCATATACACTCACTACACACATTAGGAGTGTCCTAGACCACTTTGGAAGATTACATGTATACTTGCAGATATGTCTACAGGAAACTTAATATCATTGTACTAATTTCTTAGTAGACTTTTACTCCATTTCAACTTTCTTTCCTTGGCTTAAAAACCATGTACGGCTTTGCCTGTACCCTGCTAAGTAGTTTTTCCCTGCCTTGTCTTGCAGGTGACACAAGCCTTGGCAATCCATTTTTCTGCTTCTCCAGTTAATTTTTATTTTGGAAGGTATACCATGCTGATGAGATACTGAGGAGCACTTTCCTTGAACTGAGTGCTGTTGTCCAGCACCTCTCCCTTCCCAAGCTCTCCTTCTCCAGTATATTAACTAATGATCATCATTAGGCCAAGATCTACACATGTAGAAATTACACATATGTAACGAAAAAAAGGAAAGAAAGTTAATATCATTTGCATGTAAGAGGTTACAGAGCTGCCACCCTCTCTGTGGTTATTGCTGCTTCTTGAGGGAGAGCTAAAACCAGAATTTTTGAGGTAAAGACATAAAAGAATGAATAAATGTAATGTCCATGTACATAAAATCAGATAGACATGTAAAGAATACAAAAAATTAATCCTACCAGAGCTGCAGAATAAAGGCTGCCAGAATCCCCAGTGGTGTAAGCGTACCAGGATTTACACCCCACAGCAGCACATGTTGTGTACAGTGAGCACTGGGGCTCAGTTTACCCTATTACGTAAATAATTTGGTAAGGAATCTTCTGGCTTCAGGGTAGTGTAGCCATAAAATCTTTCTCTGCACTATTCTGAGAATGAACTTTATTCCATATCTTATCTCCTGCTTGAAAATGAACATCCTTTCTATTCTTATCATGTTTCTGCTTTTTTTTGAATTGTTGAGTGTCAGCCATATTCTGCTTGGCAGTAACGTGAAGTTGTTCCTGCTCAGCTCAGCTCTGTTGTGCTGAGTTACCTTTGAAATTCAGCCCTCTTTTTATGACTGTGCTCCAGAGGCCCTTTTAATAACCTACCCAGGGCTAATAGTTCCATGAAAGCCAGTCTTGCTGTATACACCCATGGCTTTCTCATCAGATGGTACAAATCCTTCAGTGTGATACAATAAAGCCCACAGAGAAAAAAACCCCAGGTAACTATGTACCACAGATCTGCTTCATGCTAAAACTAGTCTTGGATGAGGTGACAGTATGGTATTCACCTTCATACCATCTAATCTGGATGAAACAAGTGTCCTTTTTGTTCATAGACACTTCGGGGACAGGAGCACCCTTGTGTGATCTGGATTAATCAAGTAGACAGTATTGCACAGAGTGCATAATGGACAGTTCGGAAAATGTTTATTTGATTTCTCTATCATATTGTTGATATTTAGAATAAATTATCCTTAAAATACTAGGGTGGTCCTTCAGATTAGAGCATTTTCCTGGGGTAAGGAGGTCAAATGCAAGGCCTGGAGAGACTGCCCCTTTCCTTAAAACACACACTTACGGGTCGAGACCTTTTCCCTACCCCCAGCCATTTCTCAGCCCTCTCTGGCAGCGGGGCCTGCGCTCCCCCTCCCATTTCTGGCACCGGGCCCATACCCATGGGAGGCAATGGTATTTCTGAACCAAACCTTGGGTCTTCCACACAAAAAATGTCACAAAACAAGCAGTGGGTGACATGGGCAACACTGGCTGGCCTGGGCTGTGTCCTGAGTTGGAACATGGCTGCCAGGCCCCCTGCCCTGGCTGAGGCACCACTGAGGCCACTGCAGCTCACGGGTACCTGGGGATCTCCTGTCCTTGGGGAAAGGTGTGTGTTTGCCTTGGGCAGTGTGCACACAGAATCCTTAGAAGAGAAAATAAACTCCAAGGGAAGAGTCTCTTTTTCCTAAAAAAAAACAAAAAAAAAACAAAAAAAAACCAAAAAAACCCAAAAAAAAAGCTGGATGGATTTCCTTTCTTACTGGTAGAAGCACAGTTCTTGGCAAACTGGGCCCTGTCAAGGCTTGACTTGGAACTTCCAACAGATGCTTTGGTTAAAAACCCTTAAATCTTTCCTTTGGTTAACAACAGCATGCAGTAAGTAAAAAACAAAAAGGAGAATGTGAATTTAAATAACTAAACATTTTCTTCCTGATGAAAATCTTTTTGTAACCTACAGAAGTAAGAATACAGTTTACATTCACTTTATTCTGAGGGATGCCTGTAACTAATTAGCCTATCTGTAATGTTTTTGGAGTGATTCCACTATAAATACACTCTTTATAATTAAACTAACCAGCTGATTTATAGGATCTGTAGTTCAGATGCTGCTGCGCTTAGGGGATTTTGTTGCATTTCTTTTAATAATGATCATGGTCTTTTCAGCTGGTGAAATGTAACTTCAGCAAATCTTTGGAGATAAAAATTGTTTGCAGGTGTTGCAGAGTAGCTGTTTTAAGGTTTGGCTGGAGTGATAATCCTTTCAATTTACGAAAAAACATATGAAACTGACTGCAAGAATCAAAAGGGTGTGGCTTTTAAAAAAAATATTTAGTGTATCCTACCTTTAGTATTTTAATGGCTTTCAAACTGCTAATGGACAGACTGTGGTCTGTGGTGTAGGGAAATCAGTGTGAAGTCAGTGAAGCTCTCACATGCTTCTGTGGAGGGAGTCACACTGGCTTCTGTGGAATTTGGGTGGGGTTTTGTGCTTGTGAATTTATTTTATACAGTTATCTGAGAAGTGGGATAAGTACTTGTAGGAATAACCACTGGGTGGAGGATTTTTCTGTCTAGTAATTTACAGCTTTCTTTCTTACAGTTGTTATGGAGACTTAAATATAATAGTATAAATTAATTTATGAAATATGTATGTTACATAGAAAGTAGTTATTGATTGAAGCTCTGGATTAGACCTGAACTCTGCCTGCTTTGCTGCTTCTTATCTATTTTCCTTATCTATTTGCTTGCTTGGTTTTTGGTTTTTTTTTTTTTTTTTTTTTTTTTTTTTTTTTTTTTCAAATCAGTTTTCTTCAGGCACCTTGGTATAAAAGGTTACTTCTCTTGCAGTAATGATTATATTTCAAACTCTTTTTTTGAAATAGTGTTTAGCTGTAGCAGCCAAGATTGCTAATCACAGACAGAAGATGGTTGTACTTAACTTTGTGTTTTGCCAATACGAAACTAAAAGTTTTCAGAGTCCTTAAAGAAGGAACGGTTCTGGGTATTGGAGAAGGTGGTTTCCAGACAGCAAACACAGGAAGTGCTACAGCTGCGCTAATCTGGAAGAACATCACAGCAAACTGGGGTTGAGGAGCTTCCAGACTTCTGCTGAAGGATCACTTTTGTCAGTAAGACAACTGAGTTCACAAGACTTATAAATTCCTCTCTGTGTATTTCAGTGAGCACTGGAACATACTAATTTTCTCAGAAAGGAAGAAAATCTGTAAAAGGAAGCTGAAGCTTAGTATTCTTATAGCCTTTGAAATAAATCAAGAGGCAGGAGCACATAGACCCTTGCATGATACTCTGTGATGTCTTGTAATTCACCTGATTTGCAATATTGCTTTATTATCTAAATGAAATAACTGTACAGAAATTCTCTTATTCCCACAAAAATTTGGATATTGCAATTGAGGGGAAAAATAGCAATCAGACTGCAGCTGTCACTGCTCATTTTGCTTTTAGCAAAGAGCTGCAAACCTGATGTTGGGCAGCTGGGTGAAATGGCCAGAGCTGTGCTGTGGAGGGTGAGCATGGGGAGGGTGGCTTGCCTGAACGGAGCTCTCATTTTTTGGTAGGTGCTCGTTTGAGGGCATGTTGAGCTGCTGTCCCTGCAGGAGGCTGAGGTTCTGTAAACCTTTCCTGAACCTTGGTAAGGAGGGTCACCAGCCTCGTTAGCGCTACCCGACTGCTCCCTCTTGTGCTGGCTGCCCCCAGCTCTGCTCACACCATCCCCTCTCCGGCCACCGTCTGCGGGGGGTGTTCATTTGAACCTGGGTCTGGACGTCTTAATAGTTGATCCATGCAATGTACACAGTCAGTTTGTTCTCAGCTTCTTTGCCATTAGTAATTTCCCATGAAGGTGATCATTAAGTAAGTGCATCTTGGATTCTCTGTAATGGAGCATTGTTTGTTGCACTTTGGTGCTGTACACTTCAGCTGGCATGATTTTCTGAGACACGAGACAGTTTGATGTACACATATATACATATTAGTATTAATATGAAAAGTGTATTGAAAAAGCCCATATTTTTAAAAGCAGGGTAAAATGCTCTGAAGATGTGCATACCCGCTTTAATGTCTTGTTCCTCAGTTAAACGATCTCATGTATTCCCAGATACCAGGAATAGTCCTGAGGCACTTGTGGATCTTGAAAAGGTGGTACTGAGATTATTCAGGTAACAAAAACTGATAAAAAATTCCTCCTCATGTTTAAGAGGATGTGTACATGGGAAAACTAACTGTTATAATACACTTAGATAAATTCTCTGTCTTTTTAAGATATTTTATTGTAATGTCTTTTAGGAGTTTGGAAATATCTTAATACTGCATAAAATACTATTATTTTCCTTTTACTGCAGGTTATTGAGGTATGCAAGATTTTTAGAGCATATTTTACATACTTGGTGTAATGTTGATTTGAGCTTGGGCCCTCTTATATTTGAGCTGATAACTATTTGCTAGAATTAAAAATTATTTGTGAATATGATAGACCATATCTGAAACTGTGTTGATATTTTTAAAGATTACTGGGGTTTATTATTTATATACAGGAACAATTTCCTGGTTATTGTGTCCTGTCTTTGCATTTTACTGTTGATAGGATGCAAAGATACTAAGACCCATATGCTCATTTTCTAAGTAGATTTATGAAAATTAATAGTTTTTTATTTAAAGCAGCAGCATTTTATTCACATAAGTAGCTTTTAAATATCAATAGTTTTCAGTATAAATTTTGGTGGTGTTTGGCATTATTCCCCCAGTTGTAAAAAATGTTTTTATTAATATAATAATTATCAGAACTGGTGATTTATGGTTAAAAGTGATAAAATGTATTGCCTGTTCCCCCCTGCCCCTCCTCCCCCACCAGCTATTTGGAGTGACCCTTATTTTTGAAATCAGGTATAATTACAGTACCTTGCAGAAAATGGAGATGAGGAGAGATGAAAATGCAAAGAAACTAAAAAGCACTCACAGTATCATAAAAAGGAACATGTTTTTGGAAGTGTAGAAAAAGTTTTTAAAGTCATAGAGCATATCACATACTTCTCAATTTATAATTAAAATCAAGCCAAAATTAATTGATTAATTAATATTCTGTGAATGTTGTTTAGTTAAGACTCTCATATTGTGGGCTGAAGATAGGTCACTGCTGCACGTTTCATGACAGTGATACAAGTAGTTAAAACCATTAAAGATTAATGCTGAGTGGAAGGCAGTGCCCACAGGTGCAGAGGATCCTTTGTACAGTCCTTTTCCACAAACCAAGGCAGATACTCATTCATACAGGGTGTTCTGAAATCTGATGGAGTGTGTTTAACATTTTGATTCCTGATAGCTCAAGTAATTTGGTAAGTGACAAATAGTATTCTTAAATGCTTTCAACAAATTCATGCAATGGATTTCTTTTTTAAAAGGTAAAGAGGATACTGCATCCATTTGGTGTCTTTACTGCTGTAAAAATAATGATGAGCAGAAGTTTTTTTGTGTTACCTTGGTAAAAGATCTCTGGAAGTCAAACACTATTAACTTTAACGAAGTAGCTTTGATGGCAGGGAAGAGACAGCTGATACTACACTTCCTTAACAATAAACCACAGTGACAGATAAAAACAAACATGTGCAAGATAACATATAGCATTTCAGAGAATGGAGCCAGAAACTAGTGTCGACTGAAGTGATCTTTACTTTCTTTTAAAGCCTGTTACTGCTTTTGAAATGGTTACTGCTGAAAAGAATTAAAATTTAGTTCTGCTTCTATGACAAATTTATATCATGCTATTGAAGTGAGCAAAAGCAAATAGATGTGCCTCATCTTTTCTTGGGCTGCAATTTTTGAAATTGGTTTAATTTTGCTTAAAATGATACACTATGACTGAAAACTTAATACGAAGAAGCAGTCTGTTCTATCATGTGTTTATTCCTTCCTCTCTGTTTCCTGTTCTCTTTCCCTGAACTTGCTCACTTTTTGCACTCAGCTATGGACATCATAAAACTGCTGCTCATCATTTTTACCCGAGAGGGAGAACCATTTCATTTTCCAGTTATGTTTTTATACTGAGGACAAACAGACATAATGCACTTGCTAGTATAAATAATAAGGAGGAGAAAATGTTAGTTTTTGTTTCAGGTGATCAGAACCTGTGTGTATCTAGTGGTGTGCTGTCCTTGGAGAGGTGACAGATTCCTTCACTGTGCTGCTGTCTGCAGCCGGTGGTTAGGGCATTTTTTACAGAAGATGGAGGATATTTTGAATTTTTATTCACTGAGAAGTTTTTACTCCTGGCTTTCTTGTGTTTTTGACACTCTGATTACTGTTAGATAAAGTGTGTTGTTTTCACTGGGCTTACTTTCAAGGAAAAGTGAACCACTCATCTATATCGAACAAGATAACTTAGGCATCTGAAGCCTAGGATGGAGTTTTGGGATGTGAGGAAAAGTCTCACCCAGGAGAAAGGTGGAGTTTCAGACGTGTACCTGCAGCAAAGCATTTTGATGCTAATCGTTGCCATGTTAAAGTCCTGTGGTAAATTGAACCACACTCTCTGGTGTCTCATTGGCAGTAATGTCATGACAAGAGTGTCTTTCCTGTCCATTTCCTGATTTTAAAAATTGAAATAGCAAAAGCAAAATATTTATTCAGGAAAAACAGTATGCTAAGAACAACAGTGTAAAAAGGGTTTTAAATTCTATGGCCAAAGCTGTTTTCAGACTGGTGATGTATCGTAGAAACTACAGCATGTGTATTGAACCTATGCCCTAATAATGGCTGTATATTATAGTCTTTTTTAGAGCAAATTTCTACTGCACAGTTGCTGTCAGCCCCTATTTTCATTTGCATGTTTCTTGTGAGCCACTTTTCAGACTGCATCTTTCTCATCCAGACTTCACAGTAAATTTCCTTAGGCTTTGCCTTCCCCGTGAAGACAGGTACTTTTACACCAAGAAGACAAAGCAGTTCACTGCTTATATGAGTTGTCAATAAGTGCGAAAAGCAGGATCTGCTTGGACATTTAAATGTGGCACCTGGGGACATGGTTTAGCGATGGACTTGGCAACGCTGGTCTGTGGTCAGACTCAATGTTCTTAGAGGTCTTGTTCAACCTAAATGATTCTGTGATTTGTTCTTAGCATTATCATGTGCTGTAAGAACACCATTCTTCTCTGGGCAGGTGAATTGATGGGCTTGGCTCCTCTGAAGGCAGCAGTGATGACTGTAAAGAATGCAGCTGATATGGCAAGAGGTGCGCTGGCAGACTTGGTAAAAGGGACCAGCATTCCTGCTGGGAGTATCCCTGCTCTGCTTTCAGGAACAGAGTCATGCACACAAGTGCTGGCACCACACCACTGTGGGGTTTGCCCGTGGGTGAATGGAAACTTCTGTGGCCTTGTGTGCAGTGTGGTGCTGCTCAGCCGATGGTGGTGCTTTTTCCTTACTCCAGGTTCCTCACAGAGCGGTGAGGATGGGGCCTAGAACTTGGGTTTTACCTGCCCCATTCTGCACAGGGAGAAGATGTTTACAGAAAGTGCCTGAGCTGTGAGTGGAAGCTGCAGTAGCAGAGTTAAGACAGCTCTGAACAGTGTTTCTTATCAGCCCTGACTTTGACCAGCTTCCTGGGACTTGCATAGTTTCTGAATACATGTGTTTCTTACCTGCCCTACACATTAAAATTTTTTTCTTAACTTAACAAAGGCTGGTTCTCTTGTTTACTATTAGACAGTTTTTATAACTAAATTTTTAAAATTGCTTTGGATTATCTTAGAGCACAAACGTTGTATTTAAGTGGAACACTTGATTAACTCTTGTAGAGTACAGAAACTAGTAAGTCTTCCAACCTCTAAATTTCTTTAATAATCACTGTGTCAAAAATAGACAGATAAGCTTGGTCTCAAGGGATCAGAGTACGGAAGAATCCTATATTCTCATTTTGTTTCCCCACTCTTATCAGACTGATCCTTTTCCTGAGTCTTTCTGTATTTCCTTTTCCAGGATGCTTTATATTCCGAATCTTCAGATGTTAGTTGAATCAGTGTCAGATTTCCTGAAATAGATACTCTAACTTTTACAAGCTCTACATTGCTTTTGAGGTCCTCATTTACCTTTCTCATATGGAAATCTTACATTATTTCACTTACAGCACTTCAGTTTTCATATAGTTATTTGTGTGGAAGATTTCCTGTCTTTGCCTTATTTTTGCATGTGGGCTTTCCACCGGGTGCCACTTTACATGTAGGAAGAAGTGATTTTAATTTAGTATATACTGAATACAAACACAGCCTGAGTTTGCATATGAGCTGTGCCCTCTTGTGTTCACTTGGAAAAGCAACCAAAGGATAAGAAAACAAAGCAAGCCTCCTGATTTTAAGTTGATTGGAGTTGATACATCACACATCCTCTGCCTCAGATCTGTGCAAAGGTCTCAAACTGTGGAAACATTCCATTCAAGGATTCCAGAATGTGATTATTTCTCCTCTTCCCAGTGCTGGGCAGTACAAGTTAGATCACTTTCATGTAATTTTAAATGAAAAGAAGGCAAAGTGTAAGAGCAGAAAAGACTTGAGTGCAATAATAAATAAAAAGAACAAATATCTTTAAATTCATAATTGGGTCACTGTCCTGCCTCCAGAACAGTAACATGCAGTAATATCACTTTTGCAAGCTAAACCTTCCTAATCATATTCTGTCAGTCTCTTAGAAAGTGTTTTGGTATGCTTAGTGCTTGCCTAATGAAACTATTTGATGATATGAAAGCATTCTGTTAATTAAGCCCTTATTGTATTGTAAGCTGACAAATATGGACATAAAATCAAAATGCAGTGATTTGGGAGTTCATCTTGTTTTCAGTGGGGCTGTAGGTGTTTCTAACTTGTCTCCATTAGGTTAAAAACTACAATATAATAGCTATAAATAGATTGTTTTCATGTTTGTCAAAATTCTAGTTTATTTGCAGCTGCGGTGAAATAGACTTATATATGGATTTTCCAATGCATATTTAAATAACTTCATATTGATGTGTCTTCTGTGCTCGTTTTTTCATGGTTTTAAGGTTTATTTCCTGTTGAGGGCTACAATATATGTAAAGCCATGTCTTAGCTTGACATCTTCTTTCATGTGGAGAATATATTCTGGTTTGCAGGGATCATTTTGTCTTTTGTGCTTGCATTTCATCTTTTGATGAATCACTTGTATCATCATTTTTGAAACAGTACCATTTTATTTTGTGAGCATGAAGTTTTTAACTTGTGGGTTTGTTTTTTTTTTTTTGAGAATTATGATTACAACAGACGGGTTTTTTTTTTTTTTTGGTGGACATTGCTAATTATCTACATAACTGTCTTTTTATACCTAACTCCTCAGTAAGGACTTGTTATTGCCGGTCAGTTGTTGCCTCCTGGTTCATGGTACTGTGGCAGGGAATCAGTCTGGAACAGAAACAGGGGTTTGCTTCAACTGGAGTGGCTCAAACATGATTTTAGGTGTCATTAAAAGTCAGAAACAGCCAACTTGGCTAAGTCTCTGTGAATATTTTGCTGAATCTAATCTGAGTTTCTTGTCACCCTGACTAATTTCAGTGGTTTTCTTTTGCAGGAAATTGCATTGTGTGCTTGCCTTGTAGGGACTTGGACTCAGATAGAGAATGTGCGTGTGAAATGAGATCATTTGCTGGCTTGGGATGAATGTTGTTTCAGAGCTTATGTTGATACTCGGGTAAAAGCTGAGATAATAGGTTGTATAAATTTTGAAATCTGAGTGAATTTCCAAATACTACGGGAAATAAGATTTTACTTTGAGGAAGAGTGAGAATTTTGAAGTAAACATCTAAAATTTTTGGATGCTTTTATAAAAAGTAAAGTATTTATAAATACTTAAGAGGTTCAGTATTCATGTCCAGATTAAGAATGTATGTATTTGAGCAGTGTTTGTATGAAAACACTTTCCCATTTGGAGAATAACTGATGTATCAATGTGTAAAAATCCTTATGCAAGAATGAGAATAGAAACCCAGATGGCATCAAACTGTTAATTTGCATTACCAGTGATACCCAAGACAAGTGAAATAGCTTCAGCAAGAAGAGTTTTTAATGGGTTTGCTCCTTTTCCCTCATGTTGGCCAGTTTAATGTGTAGTCAGGTCAAGTTTACTTCACATTTATTTATTTTAATTGTTTTGCTGTATCTTATTTAAGTGAGAGCCCATCACTGAGAAATTCACTATGTTTAGTGTGTGCAGATCAAATCCTTAGAGATGATACTCCTAGATCACTCATGCTGTAACAGAATCACTCAAAAACCCTAACAAACTTGAGTCATTGGTGAAAACATTCACCGCTATTGAATGCTAAGGACATGCTGAGGATAAATAATTTATGGTATTTACTGAAATTGAAAGAAAAAGCTAGTTTGAGATGTTTGTTTCCTATCAAAGCCTGGAAGCATGAAGGTTTTGGAAACAATGGTACCATTTAAGTTCTGTGTAACCTTAATGCTGGTTTAGCTCTGTGCATAACCAATGGAGTTGGTTATTGAGCAATGGAGTTGGTTGGAAATTGAGCAATGTGCCAAGGACCAGTCTGGGCTGTCTGTTTATAGCACTGGTTTATATCATTGTTTTGTGGCATATGGCCTTGAAAACTGGGCTGATGACATGTCCAAGGATAGACCTGCAATTATTTATGTGTGACCGGTCCATAAGCTGTGTCACACCTGAGAGTTCAGGACACTCCACTAGCTCACAGTGTGGGAGAGCACCCAGCTTCTGCAATTTTCAGAGACAAGTTTTCCAGGAGAGGAAAAGAAAGTTTTTTCCCTTCAGGCAAATTGGTTGTCTTAATGCCCAGATCCAGTGTGGCCACATCCCAGGATAACAATGCCTGCCTGTTCTGTTCTCATATTCCTCACCTCAGCTGCTGTTCGATTCTCTTGCTTGAGCTGTTCAAATCCTGCACCTGAACAACAGATGGCTGTGGTACCTGCCAGAATGAATGGTGAGTTTTTTGTTCTTATTGCCAAGATGTTTCTGCCTGAGATTGTTAAAGTTTCTTTAAGTAAAGGCAGTGAATTGCTGTCAACAGGAACCCAGAGAAAGATGGGAGAGGAATGCCACATGGTATCAGTGTGGAATTGGGGCACTTAGAAAAGAAGCTGCAGTTTCCCGTGTAAGCCTGCTTTTTGCCTTTTCAGCTGTTTCAAGGCACATTAGCTTTGGATAAGCTTATTAGTTTTCTTCAGGTATCCAACAGTATCTCTAAGTTACCCATGTGTAGTTAAAATGATCTTATAACCTTTTGCTGTAAACCTCCTCGTCCTCTGAATTATAGCACTTGGAATTGCCCTGTAGTTGGGTGAGTAGCTAAATCTTCTGCATTGGATGCTCAGAAACTAAAAATGCTGATTCTGAGCCCCAGAACCAGCATTCAGCTCCTGTGCGTCTGATGGAGGACTGTTAGTTTCTAAAAGGAAAATCACTGGCACTGTGATCAGATAACAATGTCGAGGCCATACTCCATGACTTGAAATGTAGCAACATTGCAAGACCTTGAGAACGGATACATTGGGAATGGAAATTGAGGAATGCCACTGTATAGTGCAGGTTTTCCTGGGCAGAGGAATTTTTGTCAAATTTAGGGATTGAAATGAATCATTTGCTACCTAAAAAAGAGTTTTGAAAAAGAGCTTTTGATTGCCTGTGGGTTGTAGTTAGTCAGTTAATTTGAGTAGAACTATTTCTAAAGCAGAGGGAAAAGAAATACGGGACTACTTATGGAATATTACCAAGGACATGGGAAAACGCTTTGGTAGTTTGGGGCTGAACTGAGTGACCTGGGAGTCTATATATCCTTTAACAATGTGTATGCTTTGTGCATATAGATCATTGTAGAACTGATACTCAACATTGTTACATGGTTTCAATAGAAGCCCCAAGGGTCCTTTTAATCTTTGTGCTCTGAGATAACTTGTTCAGCGCTTTAGAGCTAAGGGTTGGTTTGTTTGCTTTATGTTTTGTAGGGAGAAGACTATATACTACATTTTTTTTCTTTTAATTTTGAGATTTTCTTAATCTTGTGGCATATTCTCAACCTGTCCTGAGTTCTTGGTCCATCTAAGCATGAACATAGAATGTGGAAGGAGCTGCTTTAGTGGCATATCCTTCCTCTGTATTTTCTAAGTCGGCATTAATTATGATTGGCTTTCTTTGTCAGTGACACAGATGTGATCCCTTAAAAAGAAAAAGGCACAAAAAAGAGATTAGATGGGATCATTTCCATCTCTTTGTTGTTCTCTGAAAAGGTGTTAAAAGGCCTGTGGATTCTCAAGAACAAAACTGTAAACCCCAGAATACGTGCTACTTTAGTCCAGTTATAGTCCAGACAGCATACACCTTTTGATGTTTTAAATTCTGCAGATGCTAGAATTGCATAATTCCGAGTGCCACAAGCTGCCCCCTCTTCACTAGTGTGGGGCATTTCGGGGTGACTGGATCCCAGGGGAAGGATCTGACTGGTGTGCTCTGGGAGCTCCTGGTGGGTGGTGGGGTGCTCAGGCTCTCCATAAAACACAGAGGTCAACACCACTGTTTTTTGAAACATAACTGAAGGAGACAGAATATATCTTCTTATATCAAGCACAGTAGCTGGAGGCAGTGCCCTAAAAGTAGGACTCACCAGTTTCTTCTGCAACCTGGCAGTGGTGTGAGGTTCTAGATCTGGCTGTTGAGTCCAAGTTTTTACAAGGTTAATGCTTTAGTACCTAACTTTTAGACACATCTTTTATGGGCTATAATTGCAATTCTGCTCCTAGTGTGCTACTGGTTTATCCTCTTTTCATATGTAGGTCTGTAAGAAATCAAAACATGTACATTGGTGTTAGCAGCAGCTTTCTTTTTGCCTGCATACCCAGATTTGATTTATAATCTTGATGTTGTCAGCATCTGACTCTAATTAACTGGATAAATGAAGCTGAGATCTTGACTGAATTAACAGTTGAAGAATGTATCTTACCAGAAGCAGATGGAGAGAAAAAACAGTGTATTTAGTTTATGGCCATTCCCCTGGTTTATGGCCATTTCCTATTTTGAAGGGAAAAAGTTCTGCCAAATCAATTCTTGTCAAATGCTAATTAAATTATAGTGATGATTAATCCTGATGTAAATACATTATTTCAGTGTTTAGGAGAGTTATAAATAGTTTAAATACTTTAGAGACGTTGTGAATACATACTTAATCTGGAGTACATTTGGAGAGAGAAAATGCCAATTAGATAATTCAGTGACAGTTTATATAGTTTAATTTATTATTTGTAAATAATGTTTGTTATTATTAGCCTCTGTTGTAGATAGAACTCAGCTAAATCTTTTTGTTGGTAAAAGAATTTTGTTGGTAAATGACATTTATGCTGTCCTCTTTAATATCTTTCTTTTCTTACTAGAAATCTTAGAGTTTAAAAAAAAAAAAAAAGGAAAAAAAGCAAGTGTTATCATTTCTAGGCTGTGGAAAAAGAAAGTGAAGCAAGAAGGTATTCCCTAGGGTCACTGAACAGGCTGAGAATAAAATCCATGTCTGCTTGCTAGCTCCATATGGTGCCTTAAATGCTGTGGAAGGAATATTCTTTCATGGCACTTTCTATGGCATATTTAAGAACGTGGGCAAGCCGTGTCAGTGGTTGCATTACCCTGTGTATAGTCTGTAACTCTGATAAGAATCTGAACAGTGGTGGTGGTGGTGGGGCAATATGAAAATGTAGCAGGTGAAAATGCTACATTGTTAATTAAAAAAGAAAAGAAACCCCGAGCCTTGCTTTCAGACTATTTTATCTGCTGCAGGGAGAGGTCGACCCCTTACTCAGTACTGGTGAAAACATATCCTTGAAGAGGTAACACATCTTGGTGAAGAGCTGTTAACACTGTTTCTATGCTGCAGAACTTGTTTTTTTTTTTTCAGCCAGACGCTCTGGTCACCAGTCAGTGCTCGTCAGGAATGTGTTTGGAGGTAACCTTCAGGGAAAGCTCCATTCGGGTTCCAGATTGATGAGGTAAAGCACCAGACCTTAGCATTTCCTTAGTCCATCACAATGGCGCCTGCAACACCTCAGTTCACCACTGTGCTGGCAGATGTATAAAACAAAGTTGGAGGTTAATTTATTGGTAGTGGAGAAAAGAGATCTCTGCTCCTTCATCTGCAGTATTCTATGAATTATATGCTTATGCAAGGTGAAATGCTGAATTTTTCTATGGACCATAATTTACGATGCATTTGCTACTAACAGACAAGGAAGATTTGCCAGTTTTCAGTCGTACACGTTATACATACAAGCTGGAAATAAATATTTTTTGGCTTTTGTGGAAAGGTTCAAATTTATCCAAAAATGAAATGTAATGTTATACAGCACCAGTATCTGTAGGCTTTTGGGGAAAAAAAAAAAAACAAACCCAACAAAAAAACCAGGTTTATCTTTCTTGTCACAATAAAGAAATAGCTTTTCCTTAGAAGAAGAGTTGTTTCTAATAAAGAAACAAAAAAAACCTGGCAGTAAGCTATTGCCTGTGCCATCCTATGGAGACAAACAGTGAGTGTGTGGAAGTGACAGCCAGTGCAAGGAACATACCAGTATCCCCTTACACATTTGCATCAATTACACAGGGCAAAACACTGTGTCACTGAGGAAGCATTCTGTGGTGGCCACCAGTGTTTTCCAGGTGAAAGGCTAATTATTTTGCTGTTAGTTCTTAATTTATTAATAGTCAGCACCAAATGTTAGGGTAAAGGATTATTCCAAACAGAGGATTATTCCAGTGACAGATCAGCTGTGGGGAAGATGTAGTGATTTTGCAGCTGATAAGAAAAGCTATTAGTGTAAAGATAAAGGTCAGTTTGGAAACTGAATGCTGTTGAGTGACATTTAAGAAAAAAATGAAAAGTGAAATAAGCTCTGTGCTGATATAACATGGTACAAGAGGTAAGTGTTACTTTAGGTTGCCATTGCAGCTAATCATTTTGGTCATACTAGTCTTATAAAAGAAACAGTTTACATGTAAACTGATCCAATTTACATGTAAATCAAAGAATTTCATACTTTGAGAATTTGGATTGGATCTTGAAAGTCCTCAGACAAAAGCAAATTTTATTAAAGTAGATATAATCAATTCTTTATGGTGTTTACACTGTTTGTTTCTTCAGAAAGAGACAAATTAACTTTTTGGTTTTTGTTTGGGGTTTTTTTTTTTTTAATAATAATGTTGACTTTTGAAAGGGAAATGGTAGACATTTTGTTTTAAAAACCGGTACTACATACACCAATATTTTTGTAATGACAATTCCTTGAACCTATATCCATTTCCCTAACTTGCTATAGATGTTGTACATTTTGTAAGTAGCACTCATGTTTTCATCAGATTTTCAAATGTATGAACTGATTAGTGGCATTTTGGGGAGGAATGCTGTGCTGGTTTCAGCTAGGGTAGAGTTAATTTTCTTTGCAGTGGCTGGTGTGGGACTCTGTTTTGGATTTGTGCTGAACACAGGGGTGGTAACACAGAGATGTTTTTGTTTTTGTTGAGTGGGGCTTACACAGAGCCAAGGCCTTCTCTGCTTTTTGTGCTGCCATGCTGGCGAGGGAGTTGGGGGTGCATGGGAGTGTGGGAGGAGACACAGCCAGGACAGGTGACCCCAAATGACCAAAGGGCTATTCCAGACCATTTGACATCACGGCCAGTATAGAGCATGGGGGGAAGAAAGAGGAAGGGGGGAACTTTTGGAGTGATGGTGTTTGTTCTTCCAAGTAACCATTACCTGTGATGGGGCCCTGCTCTCCTGGAGGTGGCTGAACACCTGCCTGCCCATGAGAAGCAGGGAATTAATTCCTTGTTTTGCTTTGCTTGTGTGTGTGGCTTTTGCTTTCCTTGTTAAACTGTCCTTCTCTCAGCCCATGAGTTTTCTTCCTTTTACCCTTCCCATTCTCTCTCCATCCCACTGGTGGGGGAGTGAGTGAGTGGCTGCCTGGGGCTTGGGTGCTGGCCGGGGTTAAACCATGAGAGATGGAAAGGCTTAAAATACATACTTTTCTTTGATATAGTATGTCTGAAAATCAGATGGGCCACTTTATTCAGGTAATATACCTCAAAAAGTTGCTGGGAAACCAAATGCTTTTAATATTGTGCTAAACTTAAACATAAAGTACACAAGATTGTACTGTGGCTTGTCTAGAAAGAAGGCAGTTCATTGTGTACTTGCAGGGGGGACATTTAAAAGCCAAGATTACTCCTGAAGTACACTTCCCATTAATCTGCTAACCAAGAGTGTTCCAATGATGCAGCTTTTTTTGATGGAGAAAACCTGTGTTATATGACCTGACTTGGACTTTACAGATAAAGAAAACCTGAAAATTTTGTTTTGCATTTAGCCAGATGTCTGAAGCATTATTTGTAGGCTACTTACATGGCGGACAGCTGTGTGCAATATGGCATTTACACCTTGTGGGTACAGAGTATACAGCTCCTTAAAGACAGCTCCTTTGGTGCATGGACAAACAACAAGGGTTTATTTGGGTTTTCTTATATGAAATGGTTTTGAACTGCAACATCTGTAAAATTCACTGAGTGGAATACAGAAAGAATTGCTCACCCATTTCACTTCCTGGGCTCAGTTTATGTTTTCATCAAATTAAATCAGGAATAACGTGGCTAAGACCTAACTTCCAAAGCAGAATAAACAAAGCTTTCAAAAATCTAGACTCAAAGGGACAGTCTTATCTTTGGAGTAAAGTTATTTGCTGGGTTATTCACCTGAAGAATATTTCAATTTGTTGTTGTTGCTTGTTTTTGTCTTCTGAGATCTGTGTCCATAAGTTTAAATCCCTTGCTGGTAGCTGGCATAAAGGAATTTATTTACCCTATTGCATTAACCTGACAAAAACAAACTTCTATTCAGTTTTTCTCAAGATTTTTGCCTTATTGCGTGGGGTGAACTCAGGAATCTTGCCTTCACATACTATGGGGTTTTTTTGTTTAGTGATAGATTTATAATAATAGAGAGCCTGTATGGGAGATAGTGGGAGAGGAAGTGAAAGATATATGAAAAACATTATTTGATTTTAAAACCGTGGAATTACTTCCTTGTCTAATGAAGAATGTAATGAAATACACTAAGAAGCTGCTGCCTGTCCCTGTCTCCTCAAGGCCTGTGGAAGAGAATGGAAGGGGCTTTGCCCTCTTGTAAACACTCTGAGATGATTGCCAGGGCAGGGGGGTCGTTGCACACAGACCCCACCGAATAACGGGGCGAGGGACAGGTCAGAGGACAGGGATTAGCTGTCTGGGAGGAAGGCAGCACACAGCCAGGAATCCTGGAGTCAACTACAAAGTCTAAACACAGTGCAGTGGGTGCAACTGGAGCACTCCTAAAGTCACTTCTCTTTCATAGGTTCAATGGCTTTGTTTACAATAGTTCTGTAAAACAGACATTCTTAGGAAACTGGGGCTGGACTTTAAGCATGATTTTTAGATGTCTTACGTTTCTTGATTGTAAAGAGATTTTTTTCTAAAATATCCAAATTCTATGCGGTAGGGTAGGAAAAAAAAATTTTCTGCTGAAGTTCCATTCTGCAGAAGTTGAATTGACTGAAAAAAAGGTGAATTTTTTGTGATGTACTGCCTTTCTTGCTGTTGTAGACTAATATTGATTCTCTTTTTCTCTCCGATTCTTCATTTGTATAAAATTTTTACAGTGTTATGCAGTTTGGGGATTTTTAAAAATTACATTATTTTCATTCCAAAATGTCTAGTAAGTGCTCAGCATGTCTCAGTGCTCAAGGTTTGGTCATGCTTAGCCATTTGCTAGCTGCCAATGAAAAAACCACAGGGGGTTGGCAAGGTTATTGACAATGCCTTTTGCAGTGTGAGCACAGCAATAATAAACTGGGCATTGCCCTTCCTTCTGTCTGATTGGAAAAATCACCTGTGAATTTACATGAAACACCAAACCAGCTGCTGTCAAATTGGAGCTCAACCCCAATGCTTCTGATGGTCTGAAACCGCTGGATAAACATAATGTAGGTGTTAGTTTGAGAGGGTAAAGGGAACAGGACACAGTGCATTTGATGAGACAATTGCATAACTTTCTGTTGCAGTTGTTATAACTGACTATATGAAAAGAGAGTATTTAATCTGTGTTTTTCTTCACTTAATGCAGTTAAAGAGAAAATAATGGCAGTCTGATACCACGTGGGTAGGAAGTACAAGTCACCTTGATTGCTGGTGGGATAAACAATTCAAAAGAGAAGCACAGCTGAGGAAGGGATACATTGGGAATTCTTTATTTAGCTGCTTTAAGTGCTGGAAAGAATAGTAATTTATTTATTATACAAGGCTTATGCACATTAATGAAGTTCAGGAATTCCAGAGAAGTGATGCTGCCTTCCAAACAGCTTGGCCTTCACGATTGTTTCACTTTGGCACAGCTGAAAGCGTCTCAAGGATCACTGGTGAAATGTACTTGACTAGTAAGGCTCCCTGTAAGCAGTTATTTTTTTCATTTACTGGAAAAAGTCAACTGCATGAACTGTTAATGGTCAGAAATTACTTTTATTAGGCTGGAAACAAATGGCAGGGCAGTCACAAAGGCTTATTTTAAAACCTTGCACTCCACAAAGAATTCTTGTTTCGCATGTATCAACTGCAGTTTTTTGAAGGCTATTGTTTGATTGTAGTGCTAATTTGTGATCATAACACTCTATTCCCATGAAACAAAATCAAGAAAAGATGTTCCCACAGAACAGGGGATAATGCATGAAAAAATATTCCTTTCAGGTAAGCAGAAATGATTCAGATTGAGTCAAATGAGTGAAAAGAATAACAGGAACCTGTACAAAAACACTACAAATGCAGAGCCATTATTCTGTTCACTCAGCCTGATACATTTGCTCTTTGCAAATTATTTTGAGTGCATCGATGAACATAAATAAACCATATTTTAACAGAAATTTCAATTATCAGCTTAGAGAAACGTATCAGAGGTTGCTAATGCTTATAGCACAAAGGTATATTTAAAGAGTGAAAGCTTCAGTTCTTGACTAGGGTGCTGTCAAAGATGTTTGGATTTTTAAACACCAGTGGGACCCTTCTGTTTAAGTGGCTTGACCTGTGCTACTTGGAACAGGCGTTTTTGATTAATAAATCATTATGGAGCTTGTAATTCCTGCTTGAGCTATAGCGGCTCTATTTGGGAAAAAAAGTGTGGTTCTGAAAGAAATATTTCTACTGCTGAAGAATCCTGAGTGTATGGTGCCAATAATTAATCACTGCGGCTATTCTCTTTTAGTCATAGATTTCCTAACTTTGGCTTTTGGAGATTGCATCCTGATTAGGTCTTTTGTTTCTGGATTAAAGATCCATAGCTTATTAGAAGCCTTTTCCTTGTGCAAATATCTGCTGATCTCTGGTGAATTCTTTTCCTCAATGCCATTTGAAAAAGCATATTGATTAGAGCCTTTTAAGCCTTATGGGCAGCAGTCGTATTTCCCACAGTGGATAACTTATTTGGAGCTTCTTCTGTACTTTTATAACTTCTGGACAGTTAAATATCTGGTAAGGCAGCACTGTACAAGGTGTAGTTTCAGTGCTTTGCATTGATTCACTCTCATCACTGTATCTCCTCAGGATTTTTCCTATAAAACATTCATATATATGTAGCTATTCCTATAAAACAAGTTTTACTCCAGGAATTTATTTTCTGGTTTTTAGTAATCATTACCTCCAAATGATGTAATTATTTGTGGGTTTTTTAGGCTGTGGGTGAGGTTGCCATCTTTAAGATGATCTGAATATTTTGTTCTTAGATATTAACTTGTTTCTGATAATATTAACATTCAAGTGGATTAGGTGGCTTGTGTAACTGATAAGGCCCAAGTCAATGACTTCTGTTGCATAGAGTTTGCTACCAATGACATATTATCTATCCATTTTCTTTCCAGTCATTTTGATAAAAATAGCAGCAGTGGTCCAAAATCTCTGAGACTACTAAAAATATCCCTCATAAATGATTCCATATCAACAGATTTTTTTTGTGATATCTCTTCACTGGTTTTCAGCCTTTGTGGTGAACCTCATTAATTTGTGTATACTGACAAATGTCACTATAGAAATGCCATGCTTTAAAGAAAATGTCATGCAGTCACATTTGTTGCAGAACAGGGCTGGTGTCAGCTCTGTTACTTTATCAGCTGGGTTTGTAATATATATTTTAAAAAGTGGTTAAGCTCTACTTTCACATAACTGTGTTGGTTATTGTTGATTATCTTGTTATCCTTTAGTCCTCTGTGCATAGACTATCTGGTCATGATTTAGCTTTGCATTGCTGTTAATCTGACTAACCTGTAGTTAATTGGATAATCTACTACTCACCATTTTAAGGTTCATATGTTGCCTAGTGAGTGGTAGTGTAGAAAGCATTTCCCCTTCATGGTAAGGGAGTAACATTTAATTTCTTTCCACTACATTTATGTTTGCGGGAACCTTAGAGTTGGAAAAACAAAACAAGAACAAGGAAACACAAGGAAGGCTGCAACTGCCTTCGAAAGTCCCCATGTGATCTGAACTAAATGTTAATACAGACACACTCTGGGTTAATGGTGTTTGGTCTTCACACACTGGTTGTGAGTCTTGGATTCTCTGATGTATGAAACAGGGTTGAGTGACTGTGCTGATAACTTTGTGCAGTGGCCTCTGAATGCAGGCAGTGACCCACATTGCACTGGGAGAACAGTCCCCTGGCATGTATTAGATGTCCTCACAGATATGTTGGGATGGTACAAGGAGGAAAGGAGTTGCTTCAAAAGTGAGGTACCAGTTCACATTTCTTCTGCCCTGTTTGAGTGGCTTTGTGATACCACATACACCAAAATGGGTTTGGATCCCTCTGAATTCTATATGTAAAAAAATTACTTATTCAGTGCTTTACAGTCAAGTTCAAATGTTCTGAGAACAAACTCTAGCTTGAAATATCTCTCTGTTAATTCTCTTACTGGATGAGAATTGTTGTGGCGTGTTTTGCAGTCCCATACCAAAACAAATTTTCTTGTGGAAGTTGAGGTACATCCTGAATACTTCATGAGCTGATTATTTATTTATGACGGTCATGGTTTCATTAAAAATGGCACTACCTGCTGGGCAGCACAACTATGCTTTTAACAGTTTTTATCAGGTTGTTAAAATTACACAGATGATGAATATTTCAATAGTGAGAAAGAGCAAACCATTTAACAAACTACATTGGCTGGAGAATCTTATGCTGTCTAAAACAGCAAAGCCTGTTAATTTGTGTAAATAACCAAAACTGTTTATTAAGAAGGGGAAATGAAGGTTTCCCAAAGCAATTTCAGCTAGTTAGAAAAGTGACTTTTAAAAAGAATCAAATCAGTGTTTAGAGATCATTTTAGTCCACACTCAACACAGCAAAATGAATGTTTTCAAAGGAGCAGATCTAATCAGAGGAAAAGCTAAGTATCTCCATGATGTTAAAATTATTCTTCCCTCCAACCGCAATCAATAATGTGATTCATGTACACTGGTAAAAATGATGGGTTATAGGTATGGATAGCCAGCTTTGCTATCCATTGAATATAATTGGATTTGTGAGTATTGGTTGTAATTATAATACGAATGTTTTTTCATGGATTTGCTTAGTGTAGTTTTAAGGATTTCCACTTGGTGGAGCTTTATGATTGAATTTTTAATATATAAAATGCTAAATATTTGTGATTCAGTCTTAATAACTTCTCCACTGTAGTGAAACAAAATAAATTTGAGAAAATGAAGTGAAGAGTAAATTTTAGGTGTCTATTGTTCTTTTCACTTGAATTTTGGATTAAACAATGATGTTTTTTTACAAGGTATCATTATGCTACTTGAGACATCATTTAATACGATTAATTTTAATAATTTGAAAACAGGGTGGTATAATAGCTCTGAGTACTGATATATGTATTCTATTCACAAGTTAATGTTGCTGCTCTGTAAATGTGTGTATAGGTATACATATACATATATTTTTTAAAAACGCTGACATTTTTGAAATAGTAGTGTAAAATTACCTTTTATTCCTATTATATGGGGGTTTATTAAATTCTGAAGGATCCTAAAGAATTTTAGAAATAACTTTCTCAGAATAAAATGCCTGAAAAGATGGAAGACTTTTCACTAGAACACAGGGACAGACAATGTGTAAGGGTTCTGTCCCTAAAAGGACTCAAAACTAGACTGGACAATCCAGAGGACTGGACCAAGTATCTTTTTGAGACCCCTTTCAACCTAAATTATTCTGTGATCCTGTAAAGAAAATTTTTAGCTGTGAATTGTGATAACAGGCACATGGCCACTAACTTGATGGCCTCAGTTTTTGGTGTGATAGATTTGTAAAGTGGAAGATTTTGGAACAAGTAACATTTGATAGCACTGAGGAAGAATGGGTAATTTAGTTCATAAATAAGGAGAGGTCTGTCTCTTGGGACCAATTAATAATCAGTATGTGATAGCATTGCATTGCCCTTCATCAAAATATATTTGCAGAAGATGTAGCAACATTTCGACAGCCATGGCAGGTAATGAACAAGGTCCTCCACACATTTTTGCTACCTACATGAGAGTTGCTGTGGGAGATTTCAGTTCCCCTTTATGTATCTTCTAGATAATTTGAAGAGAATGTTACTGCTTACATACTTTCCACCCCAGGCTTCCCATCAATTTTTTTCCCATTTTCTGGGAGATTCTTCCACTCCTTATGTGACTGATTCAGTCTAGTCTCTCATTCCCCAGACTTCTGAGTTGTTACTTTGTCTTCTCAGAATTTAATATTATTTTTCTCAGACAGTGTTTTGGCTTATTTTTAATATTTGAAATATAAAAAAAAAGTTTGTTTTTTTTCACTGTGTCTTACTAGCAAAAGTACGAAGGGAAATTTAATGCTCTTTAATACTTAGTTACAAATCTGAATAGATATTCTCTTTGTTTGTTTTGCTTTGCCCTGTTTGTTTCTTAGGTGGGCAAAGCTGAGATACCTATAACCAAGAATTTAAATTAAAAACCACAAACAAACAACCAAAACTAGCCTCCCCCCCAAAAAAAACCAACCCCCCAAAAAGCCAACAACAACAAAAAAAAAAAAAAAAACAAGTTTGGATTGTTCTTGTCTTAATCTTTAAAAATTAAGAATTTTTTCCAAATATTCTTGGTTTTAAAATCTGAAGTAATATATTGGGGAAGAGGCAAAATAATCATTATGAAAAATTAATTCCTGCTTTAAATAAATAACCTGCAGTTGTGAGATAGATTTCTCATGTTTGCAGCCGATGTTTTCTCTGCAGCAGGTAAAGGAGTTTCCCCAAATTCTGAGTGGATAGGAAAATGTCATGGCAGGTTGAGAGAGAACCTGAATGTCTGACAACCATTGTCTGAATGTCACACAGTGATTGAGCAAACCAAAAAGGAAACCAGGTCATCCTGACTGGGGCTGTGCTCAGTGCCACACAGATGCAGTTTGACTGTCTTTAAAAGAAATCCGTTTGGATCCCTCGGGCGGAGCAGTCGTGTTTGTATGCCAGGCTCGCTGTGCTGATGAGCCCTGCTGGGGACCAGGGCCCTGTCTATACCTTCCCATGCCTCCAGGTGCCCACAGTGCAAAGCAGACTAAACTCCTGCACTGCCTTTTCCCCCTGCATCACTACACTGGGGTGCTTTTTTGTGATTTTACTTTCCCTTTTTTTTTTTTTTTTAAATAAGGGTGGATTTTTAAAATGTACAGAATATTCCTAATGAGTAATATTTTTCCTATTATCCTGCCTTCCAACTTTACCAGTCCAGGATGCAGTAAAGGAAAAAAGTGTAAGTGGAAGAACTGACAAAAGGGATCCTGAGGGAAAATATTTAGAGGAATAAATAGCTTTTGAGGCCAAACTTCTGTTTATAAAAAATGCATCAGTAGGACTGTCATGTGTGCATTTGTGTGGTGTTATGTATTTCTATATGTAAGCATGTAGTTTAAGATAGAGTTAAATAATTTATCAATGTTGTAATTAAAAGCCATTGCTAGGATGATCTGTGGGAGATAGAAACACCTTTCTAATCTTTCTCTCCTATCCTTACTTTTCTGAACTGCTTTGAAGACACCCAAGCGTGATTCTTTCCCAGGCATTGTTAACATGGTTGCAGTACAGGCAGTTTTGCTGACTGCATAAATAGGGATTGGTTTGTCCTAAATTTGTAATATTTTAGAAATAATTACAGGTATTGAGTCCTGTTCAAGGAACAAAATTCAACTATCAATCAATGTATCATACCAACCAATTTCCCAATAACTTTTGAAATCTTCAGTTTCTGACTTGTGAACTGAGAATAAGTGAAGAAGAGTTTGAAAAGAGATGTTTCTTCTTAGCTGTGTTGTTTTTCCTGCTGGTATAGAACTACTAGTATTTTTCCTTATGAAAGCAGAGGAGAATTTTCATGTTCTGGAGTTTCACCTTCTGTGATGCCCTAAGGTATAATCCAGCTCAATTTTCCAGTTGCACAGATGAAAAACAGAGTTCAAGCAAAGTCTAGGGACCTCTGTGATCCTTGCAGACCTGAAGCCACGATCAGAGAAGTAACCATGAGATGGTTTTGAGTATCTACTTAATACACTGTGAGCAGTCTCTCGGTGAGGGTGGCTGAGGTACAACTACCTCCTGCCGATTTCCCTGGCTCCACATCTGAGCCCTGAAAGAGTTTCAGGGAGCATCGTTGTGGACTTTGCCTCACCATTATTGGTATGTGCAATAGCTTCAGAAACTACCGCCAGAATAGCTATTCCAATAGCATCTGTATTCTGATGGATGCGATATGTAGTATTTAAGTGGGATTTTGGCAGAAAGAAATCAATAGCTGAAACATACATCCTTACTTCATGCAGGCTTTTGTGCCCAGTGCGTAATAAGTTGAGTTTAATACCAGTGCTGTCATTGACCAAATTGGGGTTGTAACTGATGATGAAGCAAGAAACGTGGTGGATAGTTTTAGGTGGTTATACAAGAAGTCTGTGGCTGAAGTAAAGCTGAAGCTGGAGCCAAGTCGCACCAGAGGATCCATCCTCCTTCCTAGGACAGCTTCATGAACATGTGTGTGGGATGAATGGATGAAATACTCAAAATTTAATTTTGTTTTTTTTTTTTTTTTTAATCCAAAATCATTACACAGATCGGAAATTATGAAAATATCCCCACCCTTTTCTGCTGGTGTTTTGAATTTAACTTTTTGCTGTTGTGTGGCTTTTTCTTGTATGTCAGATTCAAAGATTAGTCTTGATCTACGCACCACCTGTGCTGGCCTTGGCCTGAGTAGAGTTAATTTTCTTCATAGTGGCTGGTACGGGGCTGTGTTTTGGATTTGTGTTGGAAATAGTTCTGATAATACTGGGGATTTCTTGTATTGCTGAGTAGGGTTTAAACAAAGTCAAGGCCTTTTCTCCCTCTTACCCACCCCACCAGTGAAGGGATGGGGGAACACAAGGAATTAGGATGGGTCATGACCAGGACAGCTGGCCCAAACCAATCCAGGGATATTCCAGATCATGTGGCCTCTTGCTCAGCATATGAAATGGGGAGGGGGGGGGAAGCAACTGTGTGTGTGTGTAAATTCAATTAATGGCATTTGTCTTCCCAAGACACCAATGGAGCTCAAGTTTTCTGGGAATGGTTGAACACCTGCCTGCCACTGAGAAATGGCGATTGAATTCTTTGTTTTACTTTCCTTGTGTGTGTGGCTTTTGCTTTACCTATAAAACTCTCTTTATCTCAACCCACGAGTTTTCTTATTTACTCTTCTAATTCTCTCCGCATCCCACCACGGAGGGAGTGAGCAAATGACTCTCTGGGGTTTGGTTGTTGTCTGAAGTTAAATTACCACAACAACCTGAGCGTATGAACATGAAGATGCTGCCTCTATGTTTGCCTCTGTTCCATGACTTATCCTACTGTTTTTCCCAGTTCTAGCACCTTCCCAAGTCCTGTTTTTATTTCCTTTTGCAATTCCAACTTCTTTGTTGATGGGAAATAGTTGGGGTGTTGCACTTTGCCTGTACTTGTGCCTTGCCGATGCTGCTGCAGTTCTTGGACAGATGACAGAGGGGGGTGCTGGTGCAGCTGCTGCCTGCTCTTGGTGTATTGGTTTCTAAGTGGGAAACTGCTGTGACAAGACTCTGTTGCCTACAGTTGCTACCTCAAAAATCCTCACCCAGCCATAACACTGTGAGAAATCCCAAAATATTGGTGTTCCTGCTCATGAATGGGGATTTTTCTAAGGAGTTGCAGCGCAGTGCGCTGCTGTTTGGTATAAAGGCGGAAGCTGGGCACTGTGCTTCAGCATGGCAGGGCTTTGGGGCAGGGGGTACAGGCAGTAACAAAGGCAAGCTGGCAATATCATGAGATAGGCTTTTGCCTGCCTTTGGTAGAGCAGAAGGTGGGGTACAGTGACATAAGAGAAGGACAAGGTTTTAATCTGGAAAGACAAATCTCAGTGCATTGCTTGAGTTAATGCCACAAAAGGCTGCATGTAGTGGGATCACACTAGAGTAGGTTATTAGTAATCATTTACAAGGATTAAACAGAGTCTGGGACCAGAGGTAAGAGCACCTGTATCTGAAGACTTGAGAAATGCCAAGCTCTGGTTTTGGTGGCCTGCTGTGTTATGCTAGCCCCAGTTATCAAGTCTACAGGTGTGCTGTTTGCTTAACACAGAGGCTGTGTTGGTTATTCATTTATTTTGTTCATTGGAAAGGAGGAATTGCCATAGCAACTATGTGGTATGTGATGCAGGGTTTTGGTATTCTGAAGGTCGATTATTTAACTGTGATGTGAAAACTTAGAGTCTCTTTGCTCTTCAGACAATGGAGCAAAATTCCTGTAAATACAATTATTGCCTTGTTTTTATGTTGTTTCCCTGCACAGTGATATTTTGATGTTTCCTTAAGTTGTTAGTTTGTTTCATGTATAACTCTTTCTTATTTATTTGCTTATTTTGCTGTTGTATTTCTCTTAATCAGCCTGTTAGGGAACAAGTCAGAATCTGTGATTTTTACTGGTGTTCTGTTGGTATCAGCTACAGCTAATGAGCTCCCAAAGATTTAATGGAAAGTATGCAACTGAAACATTGGATTGGTTATTAAGAATTGCAGAAATTAATAGAATCCACATCATAAATCGGCATTTTTTTCATAAAATGCTCTAATATTTTGGACAGCATTTGCTTTCATGTGTTACAGCAATTTAACTTTTTATCAAAAGCACAACTTTAAGAAGTGAGCAAAAGCAATTTCATCTAAATAAGCATCTCCAGATTCAAAAGTGTATTTGAAGGCTCCATAACTTAAAAACATAAATTATTGTTTCACATATAATCTAAGATTAGAAAATTTAAATACTTATAATAATTTAACATAGATCCTTAGAGGGAAGTGAAGGAGAAATTATCTGATGCTGATGATTTATTAAAACCCTTCTGTGTCAATTTGATGCATTGAAAAATGTCTTTTTTTTTTTCTTTCTTTTTTTTTATTCAGCTGTACCTGAGCAGAGAATGAGATCTGGAGACATTACAAATGTTTTTAAAATGCAATTTGCTTTCAGTTGGTGAATCTTGCATCTTAAGAAATGGCTCATTCTGAGGATTGGCTTGCTCATTTTGTTGAAGATCGCATAAAACGCGTGACCCTTTCCAACTTTAAGGATCAATGGAGAAAGAGGACACAGTGGTTGAACCTCTGCACAGGCCATCTGTCAGAAGGGCTTCCCCGGGCTTCTGTCCCGTGAAAGCACGCTGCCTGCTGTTTTGAGATTTGCAGGAGACAGAAGCTGGGTGATGGTGTAGAGGACAGAGCAGAGCAGCAGTGCTGGTGATAGGGAATGGTGTGTCACACCTAACTTCCAGTTTAGCATAAAGTCTTTCCAATATCCCATGGAGTAGTAATGCTTTTGGTAGCATTGCTTTGGTATTCAACAAGTTTCAGCTCAAGCCGGTGTTAACCTCTCCATAAAAAAAAAATAATTGGTCTATGTCTGAGATTTCTAGTCGAGATTTTTTGTTTTGAAATGGGAAATATTGCCTGTAGAAAGCTTCTAGAATGCTTCATTATCATCATGTCTGGTGGCTGCCCCACCTACACAGACAGGATTGCCTACAAATATTAATAAATGAAGCGTCTCTGAGGTCAGGGAGAAGTATTACCTGATTAGAGTTAAGAAAAGTCATGGGAGGACTAGTTTCTAATTTGTGCTAATATAGTCAGTCTCTGAAAGAATTGGAAAATTTTTATCTGCCGACTCACAGTTTTCTGCTTTAGTAAAAGATTGTTCTTTCTGATTTATGATTTTTTTTTTCTCTTTCTGCTTTTTCTTTCATACTTGTTTCATGTGCATACAGAACATTGCAAGACTGTTTTGCAATTTCATAGTTATGTTGAATTAAATACCATATACCATACATATAAAAATTATAAAAATGAGTAGATCATTGCATTTTTAAGTATCGATTTAAGCCTACATATTTTAAAAGAATATATTTGAATCCCTAGGAGAAATAGTTCTAAGGTCATTTTTGTATGCTGGTTATCTTTTTTTCTTTCAGCTGCAGTAGCTGTGCATTAAATAACTGAAAAAGTAAAATATCTGATGTATAAAAGGTAGCATTTTTAACACCATGAATGAACTAATGCTTACCCAGCAGAACTGTAAGACATTTGGATACATAGGAATTCGAATTAATGATGTAGAAATTGTATATATGCACTGCCTGAAAATCTGGCTAAATGGCATTGGGTCATTTTTTGCATAGAAATGGAAAGAAAATTAGTTTATTTTACAGATTTTGATGTATTTTGTAGGCGTTTTGTTAAGGCTAGTGATTGCATTTCAGAAAGTATTAGCAAAAAATTAAATAAAATAAAAGTCTTTTTCATGCTGATAATGAAGCATTTTGTTGCATGCTTGGGATTATTTTAAATATTCCACTAAGGACTTTGTATAACTTGTTCTTTAAATGTCGTTTTTTGGTGGTAAGCGAGAAGTTTTATTAGGATAAACACAAATGAGAAGAGCTGGTACATGAATTGTTGGTGCTGTAAAAGTCATATTGTTAATTATATATGATACATTACTTTTATTTGGAATATTGAATGCATTACTAAAATAAAAATGAGACTTGTGTCTTTGCTAGGTATATTTTTTTCTGCTTCAAGCTTTAGTCAGATGATTCTTAATTTCCATGGCTTTTAAATTCCATGTGTGAAGAGTAAAAGTTTTTTTTCACTTCAGCTTTTTGCTGGTATTAAATGAAATGTAGATCTGATGTATTGGTAGTAGAAGAAATTAATTATTTTTATCGATGATCAATTTTTTTGTTTTCCTTTTACATGTTTTGGACAAAGTATCGTAATTTGTCTTTAAAAGCTAGTGTAAGATTGTTGTGATATGAAAATGCAGAAATAGGATATGAGTTTTCTTTAGAAACTATAATATCTTGAATGGTAAGGCTGCTCAAATATGTATTATGACGTTATTTTATTGATGTGTTCCAGCCTTTATATGTAGTTTAGATTTTGTCTTTATTCTGTCTAGATTCACTACTCCTATGTAAAATTGTTCCAGGAATAGCGGATGTTCCTGGGATTAGACGTGTGTAGGGAGTATGAGTACATCTCTTGGGAAGACAAGTGAGGTTTATTTGGTTTGATTTTTTTTGTTTTGCTACTAAATTTAAGGAAGATTTTCATTCTCCTCTGATGGATTTTATGAGCTCACACTATGTTAGTCAGGAATGAAATTAACTCACAGGGTGGTAAAACTGAGGAATATTGTATTCCTGAATATTACAGATGCTCAGATGAGGGAGCTATTGGCCTAGAGACGCACTGGTACTTGAGAAAGCTTGGAAAAATATTCTATTTAGAGACTACTCTGCTTATATGTCATTTTCTGTATTTATCTGACCTTTTGCTCATTCTTTATTACTAGGGCAATTTACATAAAATAGGATCTATGCCATTTATGAGTTCGTGTGCTCCTGCTGCTTATTCTTCCCTTGAAGTTCTAATCCTTTGTGGCATTTCACCCCAAAGCACTTTACAGTAATTGCTAATTGATATAAAAGGATCACTTCATCCACCCCTGACATGTAGCACCTCGGTAGTGAAACTCAGAAGCTGTTTAACAGTGAGCAGTAGAACTACATAACATTTTTAGGAGAGGGAAAAAGATAGCCCATCAACGTGAAAATGGACAGGCTATTTACATAGCCAGGAATTAGCTGCAATATCCATTTCAGGACTGCATCAGAACATCAGGGTTCATATTCCTGGGCTTCAGCAGAGAGACCCTTGGTCACAAGAGAGGACAGAAAGGCTGCATTACATTTTATTCAGAAACCAGCGCCTCTGGAAATTTATTACTCTTGGAATTCAGTATATTTTCACATCGCTTGTGAATTGAGTCAGCAGAGACTCGGAGGAAAGGATTTTGCTTTAGAGGATCACAATCTCAGTGTACTGTGGCTTTCAGGGTTTCTTTGAGAATTCTCAGTTAGGATACTGGTGGCTACCTTGGCATATAAATAGTGACATTGTGGAGCTAGGTGAAGGAATGCCTGTAAAGAAAGGCTGTTTCTCATAGGCTTGGGCTGGGAAAGGCAGCCACAAAGGGGAGTGAGCTCCAGGAAAAGTCCTTCAGAAGTCCTCAGACAGTACTGTGCACTTTCAAAAACTCAGCCTTGAAGTATGATAACTTTCATAAGTGTACAAGAGCTGCAGCTGTCCAAGAGGTACAAAGGTGATTTTTAATTTATTGAAATACAACATAAAGAGAGATGACTAGAACAAACCTGGCAAGCTGTCAAAAGACCTGCTTGCAAAAGTAGGAGAAAACAGCCAAGGCAAGTGCAGCAGAGTTGCTAATATGTGGATTAATAGCTGAGGTTGGTGTAGATGCTGCTGCTTAAAATAAGCAGATAGCTGTCTTTCATGGTGTACCCCCTAGCTGCTCTCATGGCTGCATGACAGGTTTGATAGCACATTTGCCCCACTTGTTGGATTCAGTATTATTTATGCCTATATTACCTGTGTACTCCTGAGTGATTTCATTAATTTGCTGTATAACTATGTAGCAGTCAGTGGCACTTAATTTATTTTACTGATTTATGTCTACCATTTAAAAAAGAAAGCCTGTACAAAGCTTTGAGTGACATGATGGTAATTAAATCTTAAATAACTATAAATTAAAATGTAACTGCAAGTTAAAGTTAACTATCAGTTAAAAATAAACTTCACAAGCCAGCAGTCTTTGCTATTCAGAGAGGTGGTAATTTATCAGCAGACAATCTGCAGAAGCTGGTTGGGTCTCAAATTGCCCTTGAAAACTATCAAACTGGGTGACTTTAAAGGGTTTCTACTTCTTAGAACTTTCATATCTTAGTCTGAAATTACCAGAGTCTTAGCGATATTTGGGATCCCTACTTCTTAGGGATGGCTCTCTTAAATGCACTCCACAAAGTGTAGAAGTATTACTCAAACACAAAGAGAAAAGGCTTTCCTTCAACTAAGTTAATAGATATTTATAATTCCTATAGAAGCTCTTCCAGTAAGGGATTCATGCACATTCTAGAACATTAGTCACACACAGTGTTTATAATGTTGAAAATTCTTGTTAAAACACGAGTCAGCCTGTAAGCCATTTCTTTTAAAAGTGAAAATCTTATCCTATGTTTGGAACCAAACTTGTGCGAGGCTGCTAGAAAAGCTTTGATTGAGGAATACTGTTTTCTGAGGAAGCTGGAGAAAGCATGGGAATGCTTCTGTGTTTTATAAGGGCCTAAGAATAAAGTGAAGGTTTCTTGACCTTTAAGCGAAGTTTGATTATTAAATTATTAGTATTCTTTCAAGTTGCTTCTAAATTCTTTTATCCTAGATCTAAGAGGAATAGTTCCAATGAGAAAAAAGTTGTAAATGCATTAAAAGAGATGTAAGGTCAAGGACAGCCACGTCTGTGAAGGGAAAATATTAGCCTACCCCTATACTTTGTTTTTCAGGGACCTCGGATTGCTTTGACCAATTTTTTGCCTGTTGAAGATGCACATTGTAGTGTTTTTTCTGGTTCATCTTACACAGCACAGCAGGACCTATACAATTAAATGCAGTGTCCTGGTGTGGTCAGCAAGATGGGTCCTTGAGGAAGAAGTCAGCAGTTGAATGAAAGTGGATGTATCCACCAGTAAAATCAGGAAAATGCTGTGGTTTAAAGGGAAGGTAGAAACTTAGAGTAAATAGTAAGTGCTCTTCATTGTTTATGGCACTTCCACAAACAGAAATCTTAGTCTTCAGAAAACATCAGACTGTACAAAACTAGGCTGAATTTATGACGTTGGTGTTACTTTTTCCAGGCCTGTTTGTTGTAGTTCAAGTTTAGGGAGTTACTGCCTGATAATCCCAGTATATTAACAAATATACTCAAGATTTGTAAAGCTTTGTTGCATAAAACAGCTTTTTTCTCTGGAATGAAAGTGTTTTGTGCTGAAGGGGGGATTATGGAGAGTATATGGATGAAGGTGATTTGAGTGCCAAATAATAAAACTGGAAAATTAAGAGTGATTTTTTTTAAAGCTAATTTTGCTCATCTGTCCCAGTCGCTGCTCAGATTAGTGGAATCCACTGTTTAGTTTTCATCCAATGTTTAGAAGATATCCAATTACTTTATTCTTGCCACATAAAGTAATTAATGGTCACCCTGTAATGATATGTAAATATTTCAAATGGAAAAACTTATGTTTTATGGAATGATAATATTGTTGTAGTGTAAGTTTAAGTGGTGTAGACCACATAGTGTCTTTTGCAAAGATTAGTTTTTGACATGAAATGTTTATTCAGGTTATTCAGCATTAAATTAATTTTGAGCAATGTGATACAATTTACCTGATCCTGTATCACTTATAAATAATAAGAGACTGATGATATTTGCTTTGCTGCAGAAAGGTGTATTCTGTTTTCTTATGGTTTATCTTTTTACCCCCCTATCATTATGGTTTTAAAATAGCAATGTTTATGTTATCATATTGAGTTTCAGGTTACTGTTTGGCTAGAAATCCCATGTTCATTTCAGTTCCTTGTGTGACTGAACACTTATCACATGTTCATAATGTGCAGGTTTACACAAAATACCATAGCTGTCTCAATTCGTTCTGAGCAGATGGATGTTTCTGAATAACAAAAACAGCCACTGTTCACTAAGTCTTGACTTGATGGAGAAAAAACAAGGTTTTCCTCTTAATAAGAAATAAACAGGGAGAATGGAGTGTGGCTGAATGGAGAGTTGAGCACATCTTACTACAGCAGAGTGTAAGTTGAGGCATGTTGATTTGTAGTCTGTAATAACTACCTAGTTGGCAACTTAGAAATTCATTGGCAGTTCTGCTACTTCTGCAGTATTTCTTCTGTTTGAGCTGTACTCTTAAATAAGTGATGAAGGAGTCCTTGTAAGCATGAACTGTGAAAAAAGAAAGCTTGACACATAAAAAAATATTTGTAATAAACCCATTGTAAGCATCAGTGTTTTTTTGGTTTTTGGTTTTTTTTTTTTTTTTTTGTAGTTAACACAATGGATTGTGATGGTGCTCTTTCAGTTCTTAAGTTTATGTGGAATATTATGACTTGTCACTGACTTCAAAAATTTGTGCAAGATCAGTAGGAATATGAAATGCTCCAGACTGGAATTCTTTTGCACTAGCGTCAGATTTTTTGAATTGTGTTAACTCATACCAAACATTGTGGGACAAGTTGCTCAACAGAATTTCAATAAAAGCTTTTGCTCTGGTGGTCTTGTAGACCTTCTGTTAACATTCTCTCCTGCACACATAATATACATCCCATACAGATATGAAGGATGTTTCCTCCTTCCATTGCACAATGGACTCCCTGAAGTAGATGGTACCTGGTGTAGATGGTACTTTTTTCTTTCAGCATCAGTGGCATGCAACAATTAGCTGCAGTTAGTTACACCTAAACATTTTTAAACTTTTTTTTAGATGTTTCAGTAAAATTTAGGCTTAGCTGAAGTGCAGCTAGATTTCCAAGCGTTTGAGTTTCTCTACTGTTGGAGCTAGATTCAGACGTCATGTTCAGGCCTAATGTGTGGGGCATTACTTTCTTGGCATCTTGAGGACAAGTTTTTCATAGTTTATAGGTTTAATTGAAGAACTTCTGGAAGCTTAACTGCTTAAATAATCTGCAGGTATTTCCCACAATTGTGTGTTTTCCCACACAATTGTTTCTTGGAACATATGCTTTCTGAAGCTTCTTCTACAATTTGTGATCACTTAGCACCATTGGTGTAATTCAGGTACCCCAGTAGTAGAAACCAGTTTGTGGTAGAGGTTTAGCACTCAATATCTTAATAGGACATGGAAGAGAAATTCTGTAAAAATTCACTGAGTGACCTCAAAAGTTAGTAACAGAGAATGTCAGCCTGTCAGACTGCATTACTAGAATGAGCCTTATTAAGTGCACTTGAGTTCTACAAATGATGATTCATCTCCCAGGTGGTGTAATGCCCACTCACTGGACCTCAGTAAAAGTTTTCCTTGATATCTGTTCTAGGAATTAACTGTCACTGACTATTGCAGAAGCTCCAGGTTATTCACTTCTAGTTACAGCCTCTGTGTGGAGCTTTTGGAACATGGGATTGATTTTTCTTCTCTTTCCCCCCTTTTCTTTTCCCCCTTTTGTTGGTAAATCTAACCTGGAGTGAATCTGAGTCTAAAAAAAAACTGGGGTCAACATCTATGAAAAGTAATATTGCTCTTACTGGCCTCTTTCCTCATAATTATGTGACTGAAACAGTTAAGGAAACACATTCCCTTTTGAATATGTAATTAAGTGTCCACTGCTGCTTAGCAGATCTCCAAGTGACAGAGTTCCAAGTTAGCCTTAGATGCCTTGTTTCTTGAGCATGTCCTCAAAGGACCCTCTTCAGCCTTTTAAGGCTTTTAATTTTATCTAGTTTTCACTTGATTTTGGTAGAATTAAGCAGCTGGACTCCAGAACCCCACACAAAGGATTTTCATCCATTTTATCGTGATTTCTGATCTCTGAAAAGTCCATTTGTCACTGGAAGATATACCTAAAGGATTTCTAGCTGATATTTTAAATAATAGTCAATATGTATTTGTCATCTTGTCAAAGCATATCCATTGTGTTTGTCGGTTATCATGTATAATTGTACTGTCTGGATATTAGAAGGTCTCTTTTATTCTTCTTTTGTAGGTAAAGAAATTGATTATCTTTGATAGTGTGATGAGAGATCAGATTGAAGCTTTGCTTGCTTTCTTGAACTCAAGTTTTACTAACCTTTCATCTTGGTGATACCTCCCTGCCCTGAGGATAGACAGAGAGCTTCCTTTTCATGGCAAATTCTTCCATTAGCTGTTTTGTTTGAATCAGTGATTGGCCTTAGACTAGCAGTGTTATGTGAGCCTGTGGAAAATATTCCTTGGTTTAGCAGTGCTATCTAAAATAATAACTAAATAAAAGATGTACTGGAGATGGTGATGATGGCTTCCTCGCTTCCTCTAGCAGCTGGTAGCATCAGGTGATTGAGGAGAGGCAGCTCTCATACACCTTCCAGGTGATCTACTCAAAATGAGATCAAAGGAAAGGGAAGGGCTGCTGGATTATGTTCTGAAGTGCTGCATGTTTTCTGCCTAATCCAACCCACAGATTTCTGCCTGACTTTATTTACGTGCAGCTTCTCCTCTTATGATCTTTCTTACTGACTTTGCCCAGGGAATCAGACATGGGGGAATAGTATGCTGTGGGTTTTTAAATACATACATTAATACACTAAGCTGATAAGCAGTGATAGCATTTCTTCACGTGACTGAAATTTATCATTAAATTTGGATAAGGTTTTAGTAATAGATGAATGATTATTACAGTTAACTTGAAATTCTATGTTTACTTGTAAATTGTAAAAATAAAGAAAAATACTTGAAAAGTCAACAAACACACACACAAAACCCAACTAAGCAACAAAACATAAAACTCATAACATCATGGGTATACTGAAAAAAAAGCATTTTTTCATTGTTGTGGAAGCTGCATTATCAATTTAACTTGCAATTGATTTGGATAAAGATAGAGGGAGGTTAAGAGTGTTATCCATTTACTTTTACAAGTAACTTTTTGCTTGTGTATTACAATCTAAGAGGATAATACCTCCTTGTTAGTCTGCATAGCTCATGTAAGGCAAATTTTCACAGGAAAAATGCAGTGCATATTGATGTAAGTTATCCAGTAGGCTGTAGGCTTGCATACTTGCTTTATATGGAAGAATCACATTAGCTACATTTTCTTTAATTTTCCAACATTTGCTCGATCTTTTTAACAGTCACTTTACTTTTCCTCTCATTTTAGTGTTTTGAAAGTGCAAAGGAAAACAACTTGAAAAGGACTGTGTACTCCTGAATGTAGATGAATTTTGGTTGGGGAAAAAACCTAGGGTCACATATAAATCTGTTATAGAGATTTATGTCTTAATATCTTGTAAGCAGCTCATGTGGGTTTTAAAGTATATGTTATATAGGTGACTGCTTTTCTGTGCTTACTTCAGTATTTTACATGCATATAACTTCACAGGGGAATACGAATAATGTTATTGTGTGTCTTTAATGGCTGTCAGATGAATTAGTCTTTCGATTAATAACATATTATTGAGAATGTGAAAATAAATTTAGGCAGATGTAGTCTGACTAACTCATATACCATTATGAGTATGTGGTAGGTTGTGAAAATTAGTACTGCTATGAAAGTAGGAAGAATTTGGATCAAATCTCTTTGTCTTGAATATAACTGCATGATTCTCATTTAAAGAGTATTGATCTTTATGTTCCATTAAAATTAACTTCCTTTTCGGACATCTGAAACTTCTGACTTTTTTTTTTTTTTTTTTAAACAAATAAACCCTTACTGCTGATTAGTTGATAGTTTTCAGGGAGATGTTGTCAAACCAAAAAATGTAAATCCTTCTCCATAAGGATCCTACCCCCCCAAAAAGAAAAATCATATGGTCACAATTACAATTTTTCATCAAATAGAAAGTTTTCTTCTTCCCATTTTTCTTTCAGTGTTTTAAAACTTATTATAATTTTATTCTGGGAAATTAAATATTTAAATAATTCAATACATTTTTCCTTTCAGCTTTAGAGGATGATAAATAACAATTTACAAAAAATGTTATGGAGGGAGAAATGAGGCTTAAAAAAAAGAAGTTAATCATATCAAGGCAGCTCAGTATGATGAGACAACAAACGACCAGCCTCCCTTTAGCAAACAAAACTGAATCATAGTAAGGAAATGAGGTTGCCAAGGCAGTGAAAAACAGAGCTAGAAACTTCTCTTCTAAGTCAAGTCAGAAGTGGTGAGGCATTCACAGCCTATGGGAAATTGGGAGTCCATTGCATGTCGCTCTTAATAAGCAGGGGCTGCAGCCTCCCAGCATTTCCTGGCAGAGAAGCCACTGGTGTCTTCTGTACAAAGGACAGACTGTGCCCTCACTCCACAGGCTTTCACTAGTCATGGCTGAGGTGCATGAAATTTTGACTAACAGCGTGCAATGACTGCTTTGTGGCTGTAGGGAGGGTTTCCATTTCTTGGGATATCAAACCTGCCCTGTAAAAGAGTGGCACAGTTACTTTGAGTGTTGCAATGCTGTGTACACAAAGCACCTGTTTTTTGAAGTTCATGAAATTAGTAGAATATACCATGTTGATGACTTGTTCTGTAGTATTTCCCGCTTTCCATCTCTCTGGCAAGTAGATTCTGTTTTAAAAGCCTGCCTTATTTTTGATTTTCACTATATTCAAGACTCCAGCTACTTGCTGTGATTTTTCTGGGCAAGGAGGTGTTCTAGAACATGAGTGAGTGAATAAGGGCTCTGCTTTTCACTGTACCACTGACCTTGAGGAGGGGGTGACTGTGAAAGTTGTTGTCTCAGCTTCCCTACTCACAGGGCAGGATAGATACCATTAACGAATAAAAGCTGCTGTGTATATATTTGGTAGCCAGTCATTTGCTTGTCATTTGACTTTGTAAATTTTTTACAAAGTCAGAGGTATGAGAGAAAAGATTGTTTAAATGTTATACTCGAGAGGAAACTTCTTCTTTCTTTCAGAATTCAGACAGATGCCCCAGCACTAAAAAAAAAAAAAAAAAATCTATTGATATATGTGCCAAACTTCTTTGAGCTGAACAGGTTGTGTTTGTATTAAACATCTCTTTGAAACACTCAGTGAGGTCTGTTGTAAGGAAAAGAAATACCCAAATTTGTCCTTGGAGTAGTTCTAATTGTCTAGCACCTCTTGTTTTGCTGTGACTCCTGCTTTTGTGGATGGGGACACTGCCAAGCTCTGAGTCCTGTGGTTGGCCCTGCCTCCACTTCTCTAGGAGCTGCAACTGCATCGCCAGAGTTCAATGTAGAGGGGTCTTCAGCTGGGTTTATCAGGTCTTTCCACTTGCTCCCCCTTCCATGCTCGGCTGCCTTCCTGGATCCTCTCTCAACAAGTGAATTTCATTCTGGAGATAGAAAGTAATTGCTTTTTGGACACCACTGTAGTGTACCAGACCTTATTTCCTGACTTTTCTCACTGGTCTCTTTGACGGTGACAGAACACCTGTGGTCACTGCTGTTCTGACTGTGCTGCTTTCTGGAGGTAAGGTTAGATATTCACTACAAAAATAGCAGCAGTGGTGGAAAAGGTTAATGTGCAGGGATAGACTACTACCAGGAAGCAGGGAGAGAGCAGTGGTTAACTAAAGCTCTTAAATGCCTCTTTGGATTTGTGTGCAGAATTGTGTCTTATTGTTGCTTAACCTGCTTCACTCATAATCACCTGAACTAGCAAAGGCATCATACTTAAACTCATTATTTGAATAAATAAGGTTGACTTCAAATGGAATGGGCCAGAGAGTTGGTCCCAGGAGCAGGTGTGCTGGCTGACCTGAGGGATGGGTACCTCTCATCCTCCCTTCCCCAGAGGCAGAGGTAAGTGTTTAGGTGTGCTTAACCTTTCCTGACACAGCTACTCCTGGAAAAAGGCGTTAGGAAAGGTTAGATGCTGAAGATAACATTGGCAAGCCTGGACTGTCCACTAGGACACCTGCTGTTGGAGCTGAGCTCATCAGCACCAGGGTGAAATATTCCAGCCATAAAGTGAGTTAATAAGGAAATGGGGCCCAAGAAGAAGTGTATCAATTTAACGCAACTCTAGGAGTTAAATAGGCTTGACTGAAATAATTTTCTTAATTATACCTCAATTTCATTTTTAGGATGAAAAATTAAAAACTTTAAATGCAGGAAATATAAAATGCTAATATTGAAGACAAATAACATTTTTGTTCTCAACACTTGTGCATATTTTATGCTTCCTCTTGCTGTTGGAATATCACAGCATGTGTTTCATTATGCTTTTTGCTGTAAAAATTTGTTAGTAGTTTTATTTTCTTTCATCCTTCATACTTTAAAAAATTATTTTATGTGGGCTGAATATGTCTTTATTGGTTAAAATAAGTGTGTTCCTAAGCATTAAAGGAAAGCATGTCCAACATGACCCTGAATGCCTATAACTTGTTGGCAGAAACTGTGACAATATATATTGCCTGAGGAGACACTCTCATTAACAATTTGTTTCTTTCTTGCAAATAGATAAAATTTTTGGAAATCCAATTAGATTTGATGCTTTTTTCCTTTCCAATTAATTTTGTAACTGATATAAACCAAAATGAATTATGACTTTCTCAAAATCCCATGCTTTTATAAAGTTAAAATAGGCTTCAAGAACAAATTAGTGCAGTGCAAAAATTAATACATGCGAAGTAATGTAAGCACATGGCACTTTTAATTTTTCAATGGCCTGGGGGTACTGTTATCTGGTCTTTTCTGGGAAATCACTCATCATGTAGCTATCGGGGAAAGAGAGAGCTGCAGCCCCCTTTCTGGGAGCAATCCAGTGCAGTATGGATATTAATTAAATTTATTAAACAAATAACACAGCGACTCAGGGAAGCAGGGGTCCATCTGCCAGCTCTGTAGATTGATCTCTGCAGAGACGCGAGTTGAATGGTAGTTAAAGCTAAGTTGCAGAGCTCAGCAGATGGGCTCTTGTCTCTAGTGGGGGGAGATTTGGTGGCGGTCCAACAGCTTTTTTCCCCCTCCAGGTTTTTGTTCCTTGCAACTGTGACTGAAGAAGTGCTTCTCTGCCTTTTCTCAGCCTTGGCCCCCCCTTTTGTTTATCTGAGCAATATTTAAGTCTGAGTGATTTGTTAGAGAGGCAAGTCCCGGCTGATCTCATTTTGTGTATGTGATGTAAACCTCAAGCAGAAAATAATTAGGAAAATGTAATCCCATTGACTTTACACCCCACTTGTGTACACTGCTACATCTCTGCCTGGTGCCTTGGAAAAAGAAAAGTCTAGTAGCAGCACTGCACTTACCATTCAAAATCACTGCCCGTCATGCATATATTGTTAAGAAAACCTTCGCTGGAAGGCTGTGTACACAGTATGAAATTATTTCTGCCTGTAGGTCTAGGCTGTGGTAGTATTCTTTTGAGTTCATTTTATTTCCTCCTGTTGTATTCTCTGGTTCTTGAAAAAATGTATCTTTCAAATGAATCCCTCTGCAATCTTCCTGTACACTGACATCAGGCAAATACTGATCTAATGAATAGTTTGCTTTATGGGGGCTACCTAAAACCTATGGTGTTGTCTATTGTGGATTAAAAGCCCTTGTAATTAATTATGCAATTAAGCTCTTTATTTATTATATATTTGCAGGTGGGTAGGTCTTTAATCAAGTCTTGAGAGTGATGGGTAATATCTGCTGTTGGAGACCAGTCACAATGCCACTTACATCCTTGGCAAAAGTCCCACAGACTGCAGTGGGAGCAAGACTGGCCTTAATGCTGCAGGGTTTCCCGCTGGCTGTGGTTCAGAAAGCCTTCTGAGAAGGTTTTGTAATATCTAATCAGAGTTTGACTATTCCTCAGCGAGTGCTTGCAATGGGAAAATCACGGCTGTATGAAAGTCGCTGCTCTCTGACAGCTAGCAATAATAAAGAGATGATGAGCTACATAAGAGGGTTCTGCGAAGTGTCACAAAAAGATTGCATTTGGTTTTCCTGGATGAGGAAAAAGTAGGCAAAATGGCTTCTGAACTTGGTGGGAACTTTGACAAAAACAAGGCCTATGGGATTTGGCTCTAATAATATGTGCTTTGCAGGGTAAACAAAGGAAAAATCTTCTCTGGATGGTAATTTATGCTTTTGTAGCTCTCGTTCTTTGCTCCAAATTGATTTTTTTATTACTATTATTGTTATTATTTCTATTTTCTTGGATCAGTCTTGGAAGAAAAATATTGGTGTTTAACTTCAGACACAAATATTACACAGGCTTTATCTAGGGGAAAAGAATGGTTTTTCTTCTGTTAGTTTACTGTGTTTTGCTATGGGTATGTTTTCACTTTTAGACCATGGTGACATAATTAACATGAATGTTTCTGTTACTATGGTAAAGGCCAGAATTAGTTGATTTTTAAAATTAGCACTCCACCAAAGAGTATTCTGAACTCTAGAACAGACATTAGTGTTCTGTGGTGCTCATGTTATTTTAAACTGACCCAATTTTTATAGAGAGGAAAACACTATTTTCTGAGGGGTTCTTGTTTCTGATTTGTAATATGTGATCCAGTAATTTGTTTACCTGTCTGGCTTGTTGGAATTAAGACTCCTCAAGGTTATGCATCCTGTGTTTGAATTTAGACTATTGACCACAGCCCATATGTTGCTTTATGCCAGAGCCAATTCTACTCTCTAATTTGAGTAGCTATCCTATTACTTAAGATAAGATTGGTCATGAAAGAGTTGTTGGATTGTTTTTCTTTTTTTAAATTTTCTGGAAGCACATCTTGGGTTTAATTGGAGTTACTTTTAGAATAAGGTGGATCTCAGTGCGTTATGTAGCGTAGAAATAAAATGGTTGAAATTATATGAATTTCCACAAAGTAGAAGGAAGTGAGCAATTAAGGGAGATGCACAAACTGTTTGCTGTGCTTAACAACATGTTGCTTGAAATCACATCTTTGAAATGAATCTTGTATCTTTTAGGAGCAAGCAGAGCAACAGAGGGGTACATAGCAGGGGTGGTGGTAAATGAATATAATTTGCTTGAAGTATTCTATATTATTGCATTTACTGGAGGTGTTTAACTACAGCATTCTTAAATGAATAAAGCCTCCACCATGTTTCTGAGACATCTCTGACAGAGCCCAAAGTACCGGCTACACTAGTTTTGCTCTCAAATAGTATCACTGGGGTGCTGTTAATTTGGATGGAGTTGTAGAGCTAGAAGCAAAGAGTCCTCTGAAGGTAATCAGATGTACACGAGTTTTGCTTTTACCATAGGGACAATGTTTGTGATTTTAGCAAAATATTTCTCAGGCTTAGTTATTTCTAGGTTCCCTCCCTCATGTTTCCATTTCTGCATTATTTCCTTTCCACCATGAATCCTATGTATTTACATTGAGGAAGGCAAATACTCTCTACTAGTTACTGAGCAGAGGCTTTCCTAGCAGTCTGTCAGTGTTTCTTACTAAAAAACTGTAATAATTTGAAAATTTATAGCACTTAGATACTACAATGGTAAATGCTATAACTTAAGAAGTTGGCAAAAATTTATAGATGTTGCAACATTTCTGCTTTTGAAGCTTTACCTGGACGCAGTTGGTTTGCAGAGGAAAGCTAGTATGGATTTGCTACAGCTCTCTCTTTGTCCTACTTGAAACACTATTGATTCATTTATGTAATTACCAGTAAATGTGGGAGAAATTGAGGAACTCTTGAGCCTGGAAGTAGCCTAGACGTGTCTTGTAAAATATATTAAGAATGATGATTTTTGCATTAATGTGAATAGTCTCTAATAACATGATGTATCTTTAAAGAGGGCTTTGGCTTTATAATGCCAAGTGAAGTACACTTAGCTCTTTAATAGCACTTTCCAGTTGCAGGCTTTTAATGTTGACAGCTATATTTAGTACATTTGATATTCCATAGGGTGTTCTTAGAAGAAATGAACACATCTGATGGAACAAACCCACTCTCCATGTTCAATTAGCAACAATACTGCTCAGTGGAGGTTAGAACAGATAGGTTCTTCAATGTTACAGGGAATATGTGTATCTGTGCTTAGGGACAACAGATAATTCTACTTAACTTTGAACTATCTGACTTTTACTAGTAGCTGTCCTTTAATATTAATAGGACATTCCATTTTGGCTTTGTATATTTCAGAATAGATAAAGAATTTCAGGCTTTAACTTGGAACTCATGTCACTAGACTAATAAAGGTATTAGATGTATAATTGTTCTAGCAGATAAATCACTGAGTATATGGCATAAGTCTATTCTGGTAATTAATATTTTAGTGTAGGTATTATCATTTTGGAAAGGTATGCAGCTAATATATAAACAAGGGCTCAGGAAAAAATGTGAGCCATTGGCAGACACATCTTTGGAAATCACCTGTCCTCTTAATTGTTCTTTATTTTACAACAGTGTATTTCCACTAAATACACTTAAACTTGACAAAATAAGTAATTAATATCTATTTGGATTTGCATGCCTGCAGTGGCATTTATCAGAACTCTAAACTTTTTTTGTGTGTGTGGCATTGTTCATTCTTGGAGTCTCAGTTTCTGATTTCAGGCCACTTTGGTCAGAAACATGCAACATTGCCCAACACAAGGATTTAACACCTGGGGGATTGCTCACATCTAAACATTTAGTTCCTTGGGGATTGCTCAGGGCTGTGCAGCAAGCCCCTTTGTGCTCAGAGCTGTGCAGCAAGTCCCTTTGTGCTCTGAAGCAGGGATGAAGTTCCCGTGGGCTGCTGTAAGTTCCCTGTTTTTCCTGGCAGCTTGCAATGCAGCTCTCCCTGGGTCCTCTGTGGACTCCCAGGCTGTGCTCTGTGGCTCTGAGCCTCCCAAAGCACAGCTTTAAGGATAAGGTCACTCCCAAAGGTCCCTTGCCTTTCCACTAGTCCAATGTCTCTATGGAAACATTCCACCCTAAATTTACCACTTTTGTCTCTGTAACAAATAGATTTTAAATAAACCTTTACTCTTTCACTTCAGCAAGGCTCACTATAGTGATGCTGATACTCATATTTTGAAGTGAACATTGAAAATAAAATACAAAGAATTTGAAATTTGACTATCTGAAGTTTGACTATTTCCATTTTCTGCCACTTAGTCTTCAGTCTTTTGGTATGATGCACAGCTTGAAAAGGAGATGAGTAATGGGATTTGACCCAGTTTCCATGTAGCCGCTTTATACTCTGTAAGCAACCAGATCAGTTCCAGAGAAACCTTTCACTGGTTGTACTGGGTGTGCTAAGTTTAGCTCCTGTATAATGCAAATGCAATCCTAATTACTCATGATGCCTCATTATCAGTTTTTTTTTTCTCTAGCCAACTGGAGATGGCAGTGGCATCTATGGAGAACAATATCTAAGACTTTGTTGGCATCCTGAATCAAAAGTAATACTGCACAGCTCAGTCTTTAATTGTGGACGGGTTTAACCAACGGTGTGGATGCACCTTTTGTCAAGAACACTTGACCAAAGTAACTCTAAACTGCTCAGCAGGTTTTCCTTGGCCTTCTCTTGGTTCAGCTTCACATGACTGATCTGAGCTACTCATGCAAGCTCTGATGGGTGCTAATAATGGCTTTCTATATGGCAAAGCCTATACAGGGCTATGTGTCATCTTTATTTTCCTGGTGCTTTATCCCATTGAGCCTAGGTTTTAAATTTCAATGAGAACATCTCTGTTCTTATGTTTTCATAGCTTGGGAGAGCAGAACTTGGTTATGTTTCAGATAATGTAGGGTCTTTTCATTAATTGTGTCCTTGAGAAAGCAAAGACGGTGTCTTTTTCTGAAAAATATTCTGATTTGGGACAGGCATTGATTGTGTGATCCTACTGTCAGAGTCATCTTTCTCAAGTCCTGGGATCTTGTCAGTCTCTGCAGTTTCAGTAATCAAATGTATTGAGCTTTCAAGATGCTTTGAGTTTTGGGTATAGAGTGAGAAGACCACAACCAACACTCGCAAAACATTTGAACAATTTGTTAAAGCCATCTCAGCAAAAGTCTGGTTCTCACTGCCTGGTTCTGTTCCAGGCAGTCACTGTTAAGTTGCTACTCTCTTGAGTGGCCAGAGAGCAAAGAACTTGAAAAAACAAGAACTGGACTGTGCTTGATGATGGCTGGGACTGCTCTCTCCTGTGGTTGTGTCAATGGTGATGAAATACTGGACAAAACACCAGTAAGCTCCCTTTTGATTTCTAGTATTTTAATATATATCTATATACAGTGTCTAGAATGTACACAGCCTTGTTATCCTCAGCCTGTCAGGTAACCCTATTTGCTCTATATTCTCAAACAAAATTTCTCAGTGTGTGTATAAATATACAGATATTTACACATATGTATATATGCTGCCTAGGTATGTGTACATATGCATAAATACACATAAATATACTTGGGGGTATGTGGATATGTGTGCATAAATATATATGTACAAATATATATGTACACACACACACAGAGACGTGATTTTCTATGTGGTTTGGGTGGAAGCAGAGATCTCATTTGGATGTCTTGGTGTCCAAAACCATCTTCAGGACTGAAGATGTGGAAAGAGTGATGGAAGCCAACAGATTGGTGAACAGTTCCCCACCAAATTTATTTAATAACTTACATACTTCAATTAGATGTTTTGCTGTTAGATATTGGGGGAGAGGAGGGGTAAGAATTTTGAAAGAACATTCACACAGCTCTAGCTGAGAACAGTTTCAATCTGTACACAGTCTGTAATCTTTTATCCCCAAAACACTTAATTTTACTACAATTTGTTCAGTGTCTCACACAGACTGAGTAGACTATCTTAGAAAGACCACAACTTAGGCTGATAGAGCCCATGATTTTGGATTCTTTTAAAATCACTTCTTCCACTTCCTTTTTGTGGCTTTGTGCACGTGTTTTTTTTTGCACATGTTGCTGAAATGAATACTTCCTACCCAGTGCAGGGCTCTTCCTCTGCCTTTAAGGGACTGGACTGCAGTGAACACAGTGAAGTTGCTGAAGTCACTAGGGCTGTGTCCAGATAGGCCAAACTACCGAAGTTCTACTTCTAGAATGACGTCTTCAGCACAAATTCTTTTTTCTCTCATTTCCTTTATTTAATGAGACATTACCTTTGGGGACAAAAATCCATCTGCCACAATTTTTGTATGATTTTCATACATCACTCCATTTAAGAAAATGGAAAATGTCACAGTAGTTGTTTCTGAGATCCAGCAATGCACACATGCAGGCCTTTTTCTGTAAGCAGTCTATGTGTTGCCCAACTTTTTTTGAAAAATATAAATGCTGTAAAGTGAATAATTCAAACCAGATTTGCATGTTAATCTGTTTTTAAATTAGTTTTTTTCATGTCATAGATCTCTGCATAATTCTCTGGAGGTTTCAAGCAAGAGTGAACTGGGTCAGATTGGCTTGTATATTTTCTCTAAATAGGATGGAAATAAAATCTAGTAGTGGATTGGTGATATTAATCATATGACTGCTGAATTGGAGCCATTATTGGGCTCTTGAAGGCCTGTAAATTAATTTATAGATTTCTATAGGATCAACCATGCTAGTGTACCCACTCAAAGGCATTTATGTACCCTATTTAAGTCCTTCACAGCCTCTTTTCCATTATGAAATTATGTAGCATTTGCATTCGTGTATTTGGAGAGAAGTGGAAAATGCACCTTAATAAGAAAAAATTAAGGTATGCAAATAAGGACCTCAGATATCTTTATGCTTAAACTTGATTTTTCTTCACACTCCCTATGGTAGTATATCTGAGCTCATACATTTTCTGTGTTAACTATGGTTAACGAGAAATGTTAAATGTAAAAGGTTTTATTTGATTGGTGATCCTTACCCATGGTCTTACTTGCTTCATGGGAAGTCTTGGCTGTCACTTTTAAGAAAGCAATGTATATGGTGGTTAATGTGTGGTTACTGCTCTTTTGAAAAGGTAAACTGCATATTTTTCCTGCTGGGAGGGCAAATGTTCAGATGGGTTAGCTACTCCCCACCCTGGCAGTGTTCTGAGTGCTTCGGAGAAACCCTTCTCCTCCTTGCTTTTTCTGACTATTTTAATTCTAATGTTTCAATTGAAATCTCAAGGTCTGTGCCTGGACATAGATGTTTAACATCAACATTTTTATCTAACTTAAAGCCTGGGATACTTGGAGGATTATTCCCAAGTTCCTGTAATTGTGCATGCAGAGAAGTTTTTAAGTCTTAATATTCAACATAAATGTAAATTCTTTAAATCAGTCATCATAACAGTTGATCAGCTTTTATCTGGCTGTGAAACTCAACCAAAATGGATTGGGTAAAACTGAATTGAAGGTTTATTTATGGGATCGTGAGTCGACTTTCAGGAATATTAAGGCTGTATTTTCCTTGGAAAAAGAATACTTCATATAAGAAACTTTTCTGCTTTGGTTTTGTGTTTTGAGTCACTGCAGTGTGATTAACACAATGCTCAGTTAAATCAACATAAGTACATCTTTCTTTTCTGTTTATGACAGAATAATAGTTAATTATCACCTATCAAAAAGATGAATACTTTTTCATTAAATTTAATAAAACATTTTTAAAATGTACTATTTCAGCTTGTGAATAAATTTATCAAAACAAATGTGTATTTGCAGCTTCCTTTTTCTTTTTGAATTTCTGTTTGTAAAAGTAGAACATAATTCTCTCAAGAAGGCAAAAAGCAAAGCCATGGATCTGTTTTCCAGCCTCTGTTTCTAGGTTCTCTAGGGCTGCAGTTTTTTACTCTAATGGAATGAAAAGGATCAAACTGTGCTAGCATGCAGTGCTACAGTCCAACTGCTTCAACCAGCTTGTCTTTTTAGCTATTTTTTATTAAGTACCCCCATTGCCCTTGCAGCACTTGTCTGTCAAAGCTGCCTACTACTCTTCAGACACATGCAGTTTTTCTTTCTTTAGTGCAATGGTGCGTCCACATGGGTGGACATTAGTGTGTATGTACCCTGTAAGGAGAATTGATGGATGCAAATTGCTTTAAAATGGTTATGGTAAATATGCTAATTTTTAAATATTGCCTCTTTTAAAATCCCACCTGGAGTCCTAATCTATTTTAAATGCTAAAGAATGAAATGAAACTTCTCTCTTGCAGGTGGACTTGATTGCTTGTGCACATGAGGAAACCACATGCACTGGAGTTACCATGGAATGCAAGGTACTGATCTAGAGTTGAACTTCAAAATTTGGGGACATTTGGATCTAAACACTTCTCCCCTCAAATCTTGTATGTCACATCTTACCCCCTCAGTTTTGTTGGATTTAGTGAATATAAATAGCCTTTGCCTATCTGAAATCTCTCCAGCATAAGGGAAGCTTTCAATTTTATTTGCTGGAGCCCAGGCTTTAATTTACATCTATACTGATGACCTGGTTTGTATGAGTTGGGGGTGTTTTTTCTGTGTTTGTGTGGCTTTTGTGAGGTTTTGTTTGTTTTTTAATCTGCATCAAAGTGCCCTGTGTTCACCTCCAAGGGTACACCGTGATTCGCAAAAGGTAGATGTGCCAGACAAAGGAATTTCTGCCCTGAAGCATGTCAGCCTCTACAGAGGCATGAGCAGTGGCACAGAACAATTGCAGTATGGCCAATAGGCATTGCATCTGGAGTGCTTCGTGGAGCAGATGTGGTTTTCAGGTTTCTATTTTTTTTTTTGTTTGTTTGTTTTTGGTTTTGTTTGTTTGGATGAGGCTTTCTATTTTTAATAGAGGAGGAGGTGAAGGAAGCTGAGACACTGGCTTGCACTATATGCTTAAACTCTCTGGAATTAGAGGTTGAGTGGGAGACAGCAGTAGGTGAAGATCAATGATCAGAAGACAGAAATAGATTAGGAAACAAAAAGGCTGAGTATGAAAGAGGAAATATAGGGTTGAATCTTTGACCTTTGGCTGCCTTTTTTCTGGGTATACACTTGTACTTTGGGTATTGTGAGGAAATGGATGGCAAGACAAACAGTGTCCCTCCTCAGGCAGAATGAGAGCAGGGGTGAACACTGCCAGAATAAAGTCAGTGAGTGTCTGGATGAGTGAGAAGAGTGCGGTGAAGAATGTTTTGCATGTGAGTTGACAGATGTGTTAAAGGCATGAACCTAGAACCATCTTATAGTGAATATTTTTGGTTTCAGGTTGTTCTGACATCAGTATAGGTTGAAGCATGAGAAGATGGTGTTACTCTCTTAGTTGTTATATAAATCTGTTGCTAAATCTCAGATGTCTGTGTCCACTGTTTAAGCAGGTTTCATTAAATTATTGGTTTAATCTTTTCTATATGTTATATTGTTTCATGTGATAGATCTTGCTGAGGTATGGACACCAGCACTTGAATTATCGTAGCCTATGTGTGGAACTTGACTACATCCAGCTCTTACAGAAATACCCAGGCTAATTTATGAATTACTAAAAGGATATCAGTGGCATATAGCACTCAATGCAGACAGACCAGCCAGTGTTTGTACAAGATTTAGGAATGAAGGTTGAGATGAGTGACTTTGGCCTTGAAACAATTCTGGTTTCCATACTTAGCATTTACTTATGTCTCATGTGCTACAAAGACCCACATTGAAAACCAGAGGATTTCCTATCCCATCCTATCCCATCCTATCCCATCCTATCCCATCCTATCCTATCCTATCCTTTTCGTATCCCACAAGAGGATTTCTAGACATCTTCTGACTGCCAAGAGGTGACATAAAGAAAACATAGCCTGTTGGGGCTAACTGTTATAAAATTTACTTCCTTTATTATTGTATCAAATTTTGTGCCTACAGAAGATAATTTGTTTAATTTTATAACATGGAGGGGTATAGCAAAATTAAATGTTTTGATTGACCTTTTCTTTGTTTTATTAGACATGATTATTAAATTTTGTAGGAAGTAAAACCTAGATAATATGGCAGATTCTTTTTTCATGCACCGTCTGCCGAAATGTGATCATCTACCATGAAACACCACTGTACACCAAATTTCTGTGTATATCTTTGTATTCAGAAAGCCAAGCCTGCTGAAGAACTGTGATTCTGCACAGCACATTAATAGTACAGTATGGATCTTTCATCCTCAGATGCCTCTCTGCCATGAAACTATTGGGAAGATCAGGGTCTTGGATGAGCTAATGTGAGTGATCTTGACTTGTAAATGGATTTTTTTTTTTTTTTTTTTTAAGTTAATGGCTGTTATGTCTTTAACCAGAACCTCTTCTGAAAAGACAACCTGTGGCTTTTCTCTTAGGAGACAAATGACCAGGATTGAAAAAGATGAAGCTGTCTTTTTCCCTTTGCTCCCCACCACATCTTCTTCCTCCTCCTGCCCTGGTTAAAGTCTATCTCCCTTCACAAGCTGAAGTTTGCTGTAACTTCTCTCTGTATTTCAGCACCTTTGCTTTGTCTGTCCTGAGGTTAGGGGCAAGGCCACAGTGGTTCTAAGTGATGAGAGACAATGTTGAAATGGAATAATGTATCAGTCCTTATAACCTTTCTCTTTTTGAACACAGAGTTTCTCCCTGCTATAGGATCAAGATGAAGTGAGGTTACCTCATTTTCTTAGTGAAAATTCATCAGAAAACCTAAGGTAAATTATTGTATAGTCTGCATCAGTCACTTTAGGCTAAAGATACCCCCTTTCCTTTTGTTTTCTTACTGAGAGAAGCTAACTGCAAGCTATGAACAAATTATCACCTGTTAGGTAATGGCTGGTGCATTTGCACAGAATAATGAAGTCCTTGCTGTGTATCAGAAGCACATATTCTGTTTCCTCTGTGTCTAAAGTAGAATTTGGTTTTGGTTTTGACTGTAGTTCAAAAGACTAAGTAGACAGTTGGAGAAGCTGAAATGCCAACAGCATGATTGGGTAGTTTTGACCTTCCAGATTTAACACAATGTTAAAATTCACATAATGACAAGAATGTGAGGGTAAGTAAAATCAGTTCATCAAGATTTGTTCATCAGAGTTGTCAGTTTGTTCAGACCACACATTTAATCTTTCTGTAGAAGTGTTATCTAGAAATCACTTTTAACACATGTTGGGTTTTTTGTTATTGCTCAGTTCAAAGTTCTAAAAATTGAAATCTTAAAGAGATAATAAAGTAATCACTTAATATTTATCCTCTACTAAATTACTTTCCACCAATGGAAATGCAACTCTAGTTTACTTGGGATTAATTTTACCTCATGAAAGCTTAAAATGTTTAAAAGTTTTTCAAAACTTTTCTTTGTAGGGCTGAAAGAATGCCTTGCAAAGAAAATGATTTAATGCACTGTGTTCATGTGATAAGTTAGTGACACAGCTCTGTTGACATCACTGATGGTGCTGAATCCCAGAAAAGGATAAAAATGAAGAGGTTTTTTGGAAGAAACACAGGAGAACTGTGTTCGTGATAGGAAAAATCTATTGGGCAGACTAAAATTGTTCAAAATAGCAAAAATGTTATATTCACTAGAGAATAATTAAAATGGAAAATAAGTGAATAACTGTTCTTTGACTACCAAAATTCAAGCAGGTAGCACTCACTAGCCTTCATGCGGCTGTATCTGTGGAATTATTCATTTGTCCACAAGCGTAAAAAGAGTGGTTAGAAAATAAAGGAAGAGGTACGGAGAAAAGAAGCCCTTCATGATTTCTCTTGAATTAATTCTATTGAAGCCAACTGAGTTCTTAGATTAACTTTTCCAAATGGCTCCCTATTTTGAGCATCTCATCAAAGGTAGCTGTTTTACAGCACAGATAAATGATACAGTTTTTCTATATATCTTTACTCAGGGAGGTGTAATATATGTTTCTAAAAAAGTTTGGAGGAAAGAGGTTGACACTGATTATTTTGAAGAAATCCATTATAATTATCTGAGGTTAGTTGAAATAAATGTCTTAATAAGATTTGTATAACAGCTTTTAAATAAAAATTGAAATTGCTCATCAATTTCCAAAAGATGTTAATTACCTTTGCTGCTAGTACCTGTAAGAGACATACAATTATTTAAATCAAGGGACTAAAACCCCTGAACATCTTCCCTGGCATTCTTTCAAGTGTAATATTTCCATGTGGTTTTTTTGGGAGCTGGCGTTTTTTATAATATACCACCTGACAGGATCTCTGCTGCTTTTATTTGCTTGTTCATTTTTCAACAGCCCTGTACATAATTATGTGATATACTAGATGCCTGTTTTATTTTGAGTGGGAACTGGAGGTACAGGCTCATAAAAAGCTGATTTTACAGTCTCAACAGAAATATTACAGCTGGCTGGACATTCTGCAAGGTCTGTGCTAACTAGAACTGCCTCAACACTGCGTAGGCTGTACACTACACATGTCCAGGGCCAGCGCTAGGTAAGGTGTGCTGCAAAAGTATTCTTTGTTCTATGTATAACTGTAATGATGGGTGGCCTGGGAAAGAGAATCATATATGTTCGTAGCTTTGCTCTAGGTCTACCTTTTCTATTGCTTTCCTAAAGCAGCAGGCTGATTTCTTTCTTGCCTGCTTGAAGATGGAGGGAAAAAAGTGACATTTTCAGGAAAAATGTGCCAAATAATATTACAGAACGAACATATGTTGTCATTTAAGATCATTTTAATGTCACCTTTCTGGCTTTATTTCTTCATGACAACCAGCGTAGTGCATGTTTGACCTAATATGCACCCTAATGGGTTATGCAACATGGTTAGTGCACAGTAATCAATTTTTATTACTCATTGTATGCCATCTTCAGGATCACAACATACCCAGCCTCTCTTGTCTGTGGTTTTTTTTTTAATCCTTTTAAATGAAGGACTCCCAGATATCAGAAGATTTTTATTTTTGAATAGGCTGGTGTCAATCAGATCTAATCCTTGGCTTTTTTGGATACAAACAAAATTTTCCTGCAAGAAGAGACGTTAACTAAGGCACAAAGAGTTTTCTCACTGTCAGGGGAGTGTCAATTTTTTTATACACTTGCATGGCCAGACCATGATCATGGAATCACAGAATATGCTGAGTTAGAAGGGTCCCATCAGAATCACTGAGTCCAACTCCTGGCCCTTCACAGGACACCCCAAGAGTCACATCATGTGCCTGAGAGCATTGTCCAAATGCTTCTTGAACTCTGCCAGGCTTGGTGCTGTGACCACTGCCCTGGGGAGCCTGTTGCAGCGCCCAACCATCATCTGGGTGAAAAATTTTTTCCTGATATCCAACCTAAACGTCCGCTGACTCAGCTTCATGCCATTTCCTCAGGCCCTGTCCCTGGTCATGAGAGGGAAGAGTTTGGTGTCTGCCCCTCCTCTTCCTCTCACAAGGAAGTTGTAACTGCAGTGAGGTCTCCCCTCAGTCTCCTCTTCTCCAGGCAGCACAGAGCAAGTGTCCTCAGTCATTTTTCACCCAGCTTCTTCTTGAGCCCCCTCATCATCCTTGTGGTTTTTTGATGCTCTCTAATAGCTTACAAAGTTGTCTTTTTTTCCAATTAGTCAGAGGAATTAGCTTGTCTGCGTTCTTCCCTTCCTCGCCACTGCTGTCATTTTTTAAGTTGTAGTGATCTTTTTGGGACCTTCCCAACCCCAAAGAGTTTTGTCTGGGTACACACAGGAAACTTCAATGCTGACCAGACTGGACAGGAGTACAAGAGTCAGTGTGACAGGAAAAGTTAATGATTAGGGTCACTACCTTCCAGGGTCAACCCTGCTAGAATTGGTGTCTTATTGAATGACTTCTTCAAGGACAGGAGGGTCCTTGCATCCCTTACGCTCCTGGAGCAGGCCCTTGCAGCAGTATCCAAAGCAGTTTAGAAAGGAGCAGAGGCTCTCTGTTGCCTAGCATTGATAAAATCAGAGGAACTGAGAGCATCCTTGGGAAAACTATACAGGCACCAGGGAGCTGTAGATGCCTCAGGCTTGGGTGGCAATTGCTATGGAATTTTTGAGACAGCAATTTTGGGCTTAGCTGCAATTCTGCCTACGTGGAGCCAGTCCTGAATTCTGTAGTATGTTGCCAGTTTTAGCTTGTTTTTTTTCAATTAGACTTTTTAAAATGTATCAATAATTCACCTTTCCTGTTACAGCGCTTTCTTAAAATTGGAGATTCCTAACCTTTCATACTGACAGTAGCTTGCTCTTAAAGTAGAAAGATATATAGGAAGTTCCAATCATTTTGACATGTGTAAGGGGTTAAGTCATTCTTGAACAGTTTATCGCTCATCAATTGTAATTAAATATGTTTATATTAAATTATGTTCTGTAATTAATGTAAAATCTTTTAGCCTGTGCTGTTATTAGAACCAGATGCTGAAGTATCAACAATATTTCAACATGACTGTGCTGCCTTGCCAGCTGTCTAACTGTAATTACTTTAATCTCAGCTTGTTATCTAATTATCACCTTTGTAAAGGGAAAAGTACTCTCTAATGCGTACTGATTGTTTCAGATGATGATGAAGAGCGTGAAACAGCTGTCAAATATCTTAGTCCTGCTTATCTGGATTAGAAAACTTATTGGGAGGCCTACTTTGCTTCAAACCTTCCTGACAGAAAATGGGACAATGGGAAAGAGCGTTTTTTTCACCTTGTTTACCCTAGAAATGTGATTCCAGTAATCACTGGAGACAATGGAGGAAACAAGCTAAACAATTACTATTCAGAGGAAAAAACAGCAAGACCATGATAAAGCACAAAGTGTGAACGATGTATGAATTTTCTAGTGGTCTGTATATTTGTCTTTCCTAAAGTTTTATTTTCATTGCAATGTTGGAGAATTACTCTAAATTTAGTTACATGGGTTGTGCTGAAATGTAGTGGCAAAGTTTGTTATGGTAGTTAATGAGTTTTATATAACACAGCTATATCATATAGATAACCTCTTCCTGGAGAATCTTGAGTGTTTTAAGCCCTGAACAAATTGCACCGAGAGTTATGTGATTTGCAGTTCTCTTTGGAGATTTCATTTGTGGCAATGCGGAAACAATTTTACAGAGTAATTTAATATTGTTTAGTGTTTAAGGACATGACACAAATCCTGTATCTAAATAAAAATCATAGGGGGAAAAAAGGCTAGAATGTTAAAGTAAAAAAATTAGTAGATTACTTGATTAGTAAAACCTGAGTAAGGGATTTTTACTTATAATTTTGTTCAGTTTTTTCCCCCTTTCCCTTCTATTCCCCTCCCACCTCCAAATGGTGCTGATAGTGATGCTTCTTCAAGACTTTTCCTGAAACAGTCTGGACTTTTTAGCTGAAGTATTTTATTTGGTGCGGTAATATAATGGGTAAGAAATAAAACTATTTTATAATAATGTCTTCATAGCAGTTATAGCTTTTGAAAATGGAGCTTTAGTAAGGCTTCTTGTGATTGAAGTGTATCATTGTTAATGCTGGCATGGTTTGAATATTGCTGAAATATGTGAAAGTAGATGTGTCTTCTCCTTCCTTGACACTTTCTGTACTATACTGTAGCAATTTGTCACTCTATTAACTGTACTAAGAGTAAAGTTTTTTTATTATTATTATTTTTTCTAAAGGAGAGGGGAGATATTTTTTGTGTGTTCTTTCTCAGTTTGATATCAGGGCTCAATTTAGCAGTTATACTAAAAAAAGGTAATTTTCTGCTATTGATTTAACTGTGTTTTCCTTCTTCCAACTCAGATTATCCAGCTTGGCTTGTACATATAACATAGTTCAGTCCAGCAGAAGGCTAAGTGAATAAAAATGAACTATAACTTGGTGCTCTCTTACTTATCTCTTATCTTTCTAGAGAAATAACTGATCTTCAGGTTACCACAGAGTTGCTTAATCTTTATTTCTCTTAAAAGTACAAGAAATTAAGTTCTGGCAGGGTTGAAAGGGTTCAGAACAGAAGCAAACTGAGGCAGCAGTGTTGTGCTAAAAAGCTTTTGGCTGGAGGAGAGTAACTTGTTGCTAGGACCTCAGGGCATTTGCTTCTGTTTATGTAGAACCATGAGCCTGTGCAAATAAGTTCACAGCGGACTATAAACACAATTTCCATGTTGTGTAAATTAGCATTCAATGCTTAAATTAAATACGCTCCTTAGTACTTGAATTTTTTGAAAATCAAGTCCTTAAAGTAGAAATGTGTCTTTGCTAAAGTAGAAATGTCTAGAAATAACACTTCATCTGAGTTGTCAGAGTACATTGTAAAGGAGACTCAGTAACATTTTACCAGTGAAGACTCATCCAAAGTACGGATGAATACTGAATTGTCTTGATGTGATGACAGATGCAGAAATGGAGCAGAATCCAGTACTATCCACTGTGAGTTCTCTTAAATACACCAGTATAATAATAATGTGTTTGCTTTCACTTTTCCCTTCTTTTATTATTTATTGTAAAATTGATTTACTTTAGAAAGTATTCTATATTTTGGGCAATCACTTGATGTAAGATTACCTGCAAATGTTGTAAGGAGTTAATTTGTTTTCATTTCTTTTGACCAAGAATAGTAATCTGGGAATTTTTAAGGAAGCTATTGGAGAAAGATGTTATAAAAGAATACATTATTTTAAAACTACTTATGACTGACACTATCTTTTCTTGAAAATGTACATAAAATTAAGTTGGTGATATGCAAAAGGTAGAAAACATCCCTCTGTTATCTCTAGTATATAATTCTTTGCTTCTTGTATAAGAGCTCTATATTGGCCCATTAAACTATAATGGCTACTTTGTTTTATAATGTCAAAGAACCATGAACTCAGGAGACTCCAAAACAGGCCCTGACAAGACCATGACTTCTGCAGAAGAGCCACTACCATATTTCAGGTCAGTAACTTTCCAACTGCAAATTCCCAAGGAAATGCCCTGACAAAGCTGCAAGTACAAGGCTTGGTGAAAAATACAAAATACAAATTACCATTACTGAAAAATGATAATGTGAGAGACTGAGTGAAATAAAGCTTGAGGTGGGTTCTTATGCTGGATTTATGTCCACCACCAGTGAGTTTAAAATATGGATGTACATAGAGGTAGCTATAATATGTAGCAGTTTGGGTTTTGATATTTTAAAATGACATAGGCCTCTTTAAAAGGTGCTAATTGCAGAATAATTCCTTGAAAATAATTACCACTGTATGAACTCTATTGATTTAATTGTTGAGGTATAATTACTATAGATCATATATTTTCATATGTGCTCAAGTGTAAATGTCGAGGTTTTCTTTTCATTAAATTATGCTTTATTACACTGAAATAGACAAAATATTAATATATTTCTGTGCATGTATGCACACACATTATAATATATACACAAAATACATATTTGATAGATCAGTATATATATTTGACACTGTGTATTGATTATTTGTGTGTAACTATAGTGCTGCAGGTGAAATTGTGGTGCTTTTGAAGCTATTGTGAACTGTGACTTTGCTGTACACACGACGTTATTGTGTCTGGAAAAGAGACTTTCAGTGATGTTTTCAGTCTCTTACTTGAACTGTTTCTGTCAGCCTGGGACAAAGAAGCCTGAAAGCTCATATAACTTATTTGCTGTCTTTAAATCAAATATTGGAACACTAAAACCAAATTATGTGACAGAGCAAAGTGTTTCCCTCAGTGTGTAAGGTCTTTTCTACTTCTATTAGCTTTTAGGATTAAAGGCTGAACTGTTGAGGTTGAAGAGGTTTACTAATCACCGGGAAATAATTTCAAAGGTCTGTTGGCGAAAGCTTTTTGGTGTTTAAGGGTATCATCCTTTGTAAAGCCAAGGATCAACAGAGGAATGTGCAACCGCAGGGACAACACTGCAGGTATGATGAGGAGGGATTTGGTTACAGTAGTGGGATTCAGTCCACACTTAACTGAAGGAGAAATGCTTTTTCTGCTTTCAGAGAGTTCGATTGGTCTGAGCCAGGATGGTACTGTAGAGCTGTGAGTTAGGAATGTGCCAGTTTTCAGAGAACACAGAGATGGAAAGAAACAAGCTGGTCTATGAGTGTCAGTGAAGAAATGGAGCATCTAGTCTGCTAAGCAGCCAGGTTATCTGATCTGATTGACAGCTACAGGTTACAGCAAAAGGTAGAGAAACGTAGGGTTTTGGTTCATAAATACAATATGGTGTTGATTCAATTTGCCAGAAGCTACTTTCTTCAACTTCTGTATATGTTTCCAGAAAACACAAAGGGGAAGATTTTTTAGAAAAGCGTCAGTGTTGATCAAGTGAATGTAGGATCTGTTTGATGTTGCCCTGTAAGGCAGAGTCTAAAATCAAGAATGAAGATGCATGCTTTGCATGGCAGATAAATAACAAGGCAGTATTTTCAACTAGTGAATGATGGCCTGGATTATATTTCTGTAATTCAAATTAAAAATTACAGTTTCACTTAATGATGGGATTTTGGGTGGAAGAGCCTCGTTCAGAGTTGCTGTCTGTAGCACATATGTCTGCACAAGTGGTGAGGAGCCAGTGCAGCAGGGCTTGGAAGTAAGGCTGTCAGCTTAATACATTGTGTGAAAATTGGGGCCGGAGGTCACCAATCTCCTGGTACACAAATCTCCCTCTGAGAATCTCATTTCATTCAGACTATCAGTTAGATTAGAAATACCCTAATTATCCCACTGAAATTAAATTACTTTATGTAAGGGTGATATAATGAACAACCATAAAGAAGCTATACAACCAATCATCCTATTAGTCACAGCAAGACTAGACTATACACTAAATGGCTCTGGTTTGATTATTGCAGGCTGGTCTGTGCCACATAAACTGGGGGGGAAGGGAAGGACCTAGGGGAAGATTTGTTTTGATTTCCTTTTCTATTTTACTGGAAGGAAGAAAGTCACATTTTAATTCACAGTGCAAGCCTTCTAGGTGAAAAAGATGTAAAGTTACCTATCAAAGAAGGCATAGTGTAGCAGAGATCATGAATTAAGGAGAGGTGACTGGGATCTTTCTTAGCACATAGTGAATTTTGTTGTTACAGAGAGCAGGAGGAGAGTTGTAGGAATGCAGGTAGACTGCTCCAACACCTCAGCTAGCAAACTTTGTCACAGGGTCATTCTTTTCTAGATGCATTTACAATCACGTGCAGTCATCACTGCTGAAGGAAGGTGAGGGTTTAGCTGATCTTGAACTTGAAGAGTTGCTTCGCTAGCTTGAGAAGGTCAATTGTTAGGAGTAAGCTGAAAAAGCTGCATGTTTAATTTTCACTTAATCTAGGACTGAAAAAACATTCTGTTTTAACTGGTGTGGCAGTGTCCTGGCAGACTCAGTAGGTCATTTACCAGCCCGTTGTGGGCGTGTGTTTCTGTCAGAACAGCCTCTACTTGGATGAGTTGTGATTTTCATTGACAGTGGAAATTCCCTTAGAGAGATTAAAAAGTGCAGAGAGAAAACAAACCAACTGCTTGTCTCTGCTAGTTGACATTCTCAGTCAGAATTTCAGAGCTTTTTATTGAGTAACCATTTTGAAGATCCAAGGGATGCTACTGTGTGAGGACAGACAACTGTTTTGGAAGGACAGAAGATCTGCCAAGACTTGTTTAATCTAGATTTGTTTATTTTCATTATTGTACTTCAGAAACTCTACTTGAAAGGATAATTAATAATTTATCACTTAATATCCTAATGTTCTTAATGAAATAGGTACTATGAGTTGCTAACATCCCCAAACTAGCAAGATATAAGGGGCGGGGGGGGGATGTTTATAGTGGGAATTAGTTCAGGTGTAAATGTTAAATGACTACTTTAAAACGTTGGCATGAAAGAAACACAGGTCTGGAGAAGTATCCTAGGAAACAGAAGAAAAACGGGGATGTCTTGCCATTTTGATCTTCTTGCTGTTTGTCTTTATTGAACTTATTTTATGCTGTGCTACAGGGCAGCACTTCTTTGCTGAAGTTCAGTCCCGCACAAATGCAGACTGGGCATTGAAAGTATTATGTATTTTTTTTCTGAATAGGGCTTCAAATTATTTGTCATAAAACATCTATAGCGAAAAATAAGATTTTCTTTGAAGGACAATGATATTTTTAAGTTCTATTTTCTTCTTTAGTCTTATGTCATCAGTCAATAGTGTAAAATGTGCTATGAGGCAGTGCTGGCCCAGCAGCATTTCCCTGAGTTCTTATCTTCTCTTCTGGAGATAATTGTAAAATCTAATTCAAGTACACTATGAGTTATTCAGGGTTTACCTTTTAACAGTCAAACAATAGAATCATGGTTTGGAAGTGCAGCAAGCCATCTGATTACTCTAAATATCACAGAAAATATTTCTTTAAAAGAAAAAAGCATCCTAGAATTTTGTTCAATTAAATACTGGATTGCTAAATGGCTTATTTGAATGTGAACAGAATCAAAGTATGAAATACATAATTTCCACTGATCAGAATTGCAAAGCATAATTTGTGATGAGCTATATATCCCAACTGATGATACAAGTTCTGGTTTTTTGAGTCAGTAAGTAATCTGCCCTCACACATTAGAAATTAAAATCACTTTTCTTCTCTCCGACAATACCTAAGGAATAAAGTATTTCAGTTATGAGGCGGGAATGAAGGAAGAACATTTTCAATGAAAAGAGTAAAAAAAAAATATCCGAGTAAATCACTATTGATGCCAAAACACAGTAACTTGGCTTGTGTAGAATCTTTGAGGGAATATTAAGCCTGCTGTAACTGACCATATGTGAGTTCTATTCAAGTCTCTGGATAGGTAGGAACAATGGCACTTCACAAAAAAATTTTAATGAAACTTTGTTACATTGGAGTTTTCAATTTAAGAAAATTGACTTAGCTGGAACTAATATGCAGTGTTGTAATCATGGTGTCTGGAGGTAGCAGAATTTCCCCATTGTTTTGAGTAGAAAATCATGCTGTTTTTGTAGATTACTCCCTGAACACCCATTGAAATTTTCCATTTTTGCTTTATTCTCTTCTGCCTCTCCTCTAATTTTCATGTGTGATTAGGAGACGGGGGATGAGAAATTAATATTGAGCCAGCTGGTAAATGGAAATACCTTCAAATGATGGTGCTTTTGAAATTAAAATAGTACTGACAACAAAGAATATCAATGGGGTTTTCTTAAATAATTTCATGGCCTAGCACAGTCAGCTACCTATTCTGTGAGGCTTAGTAAGATCCCATGGAATAACCTTGATTTGATAGTTAAACAGTTGGAGAGAGCCACCAGGATTGTCAAGGACCTTCAGTAAGTGTCATTATGGTCATTGAAATGGATCCCTTGCACTGGATGCAGCTTTAATGCTATGATTTATGCCTGATGTATTTTTCTTTATGCCTGGATCTCCCAGAGCCACTGTGTGGACTGCTATGGACCCTCAATAAGGGCGAGCTTGTGTGGTTAAGTTGATATCCTGTTTATTGGAAGGGTCAGAGTTCTTTTAAGATCTCAGTCCTCCTTTTTTTTTTCCTTTTTTTTCAAAGGAACAATCAGTTATTTCCATATCTGTGTGAAATTTCCTGTAAAAATCTATTTCATGTAGATGCCCTATGTGACCCTTTGGAGAGGGTGGGGAAAATAGTGCCTTGAACAGGGTGTGCACTACACCTGAGCACAATTTATCACAGTGCAGTCAAGACAGATCAAGCAACACAATACAGTAATTAAACGGATGATTGATAAGCAACATTTGGGTAGATGGGATCTTTAGTAAAACAGAAGTATTTAATGGTGCAACCTGAAGTCTTATGAGTGCATAAGTTTATGTAATAAGCTATATTAGCATTTAAAAAAATGTTCTCTGAGTATTTCTAGGAGACACATTAATCTATCAACTGTGTTGATATGTCTGGAACTCTTCACAAGAAAATGTTTGTGCAGGATTTATTTATAGGCTGAAGAGTTGGGCAGAGAGAAGTCTAAAGAGGTTCAACAAGGGCAAGAGCAGGGTCCTGCATCTGGGGAGGAATTACTCCAAGCAGCAGGATAGGTTGGGGGCTGACCTGCTGGAGAGAGCTCTGCTGACAAGGACCTGGGAGTTTTGGTGGATGACAGGTTGACCATGAGTCAGCAGTGCATCCTTGCGGTCTGGAGGGCCAATGGCATCCTGGGGTGCCTCAGGAAGAGTGTGTCCAGCAGGTCGAGAGGGGTGATCCATCCCCCTCTGCTCAGCTCTAGTGAGGCCACATCTGGAGTGTTGTGTTCGATTCTGGTCTCCACAGTTCAAGGAAGACAAGGAGCTCCTGGAGAGGGTCCTCTGGGTCCATCCATCCAGCCACAAAGATGGTGAGGGCTCTGGAGCATCTCCTGTGATGGAACGCTGTGGGTGCTGGGCCTGTTTAGTCCAGGGAAGACTGCAAGGAGCTCTTATCAATGCATATAAATATCTCAAAGGTGGGTGCCAAGAGGATGGTGCTGGACTCTTCAGTGGTGCTCAGTGACAGGATGAGGAGCAATGGCCATAAACTAAAACACAAGAAGTTCCACCTCAACGTGAGGAAGAACTTCTTCATGTGGAGGGTGGCAGAGGACTGGAACAGTTGTCCGAGGGAGGTCATGGAGTTTCCATCTCTGGAGACATTCAGAACCCATGTGTGTAACCTTATTGAGGTGACCCTGCCTTGGCAGGGGGGTTTGGACTGGATGATCTCCAGAGATCCCTTCCAACCCTGACAATTCTGAGTCTGTGATCTGACCTGTCTCAAGTTAAAAGTTATTACCTACAGTTCTCAGAAATTAAATACCGTAAACGGAAGATTCAAAGTTGAATTTTAAAGCTTAGATTGGTTATGGCTCTGGATTGGGACCATATTCTTTAGCAGACTGTCAGTTTAGAGATGCACATTTCTATGCAGGGCTGGGACTCTTAGACATTCCCTTAAGAGAAAGTAATGGATTGAATAGGTTCTGTCAGGTTGCTTCTTTTAGTGTTCTCAAAATAGGAGGAATATCTTGTAAGAAATGTGATATAGATAAATAGGGATGGTGAGCAATTTTCTCAGTTCACACTGCAAAACTTGTGCTAAATCAAAATTAGCTGCACTTAAAAAGAGCATGAGATGTGTGTATGAGAAGTTCTAGCTTTCAAAGTGACACTTTGGTTATAAAATTTAAGCAAAATGGAACTTTGGATTTGTCTTATGTCAGTGTTTAGAATGGCTTGTGTTCATGCCTTCAGACTTGCTATAGGATTAAATCACATTGGCTCTCCTGTGCAGATCATTACTGAAAAGAATTGATTAAACAGAATTGTGTCAAGGTGTAATTATTCCCATGTGTCTGTGGCAATGTGTCTTGGGAACATGACAGTGTGGTGGGAACATGAATTCCTTTATACTTCAGCATCCAAGCAGCGATTTCAGTTCATGTCCTACGAGCTTTTGATTGTGAAGAAACGGATCACATTACTCCATATGCTTTTCTAGATTAAAGCATTTTATGTAGTTTCTTGCTTTGTATTCTGGCTGTGGTTTATTTCAGAATGGTATCTAAGTTTTAGGCTTCTGATTTTTAAAGGAAAGTGTTTAACCTGTTTTTTTGAGTTGCATTTGCTGCATGAATTCTCCTGATCATAGAGGTTTTCAGCAGCCAGGTAACACTGTTATGCGCTTTGATATATGTTAAGGTAAGGGTGCTTCCCTTTTTCAAGATTAACCCAAGTAGCAGCTAACCCTGGTTTGATTCAAGGAAAGCTTTTGCTTTTGTAGTTAAAGGGTGACAATTCTGTGGCTAGCTCTTCATATGTCCAACTTCACCAGATCTACATTGCAGGAATGGTAGAAAAGGGGATTGATCAAAATCTGAAGACTTGTATTTACAGAAACCAGACATACAGAATTCATGTAGAAGTGTGTTGCAAGAAGTCATTGTAACAAAAAAGGGAAACATTCCCAAAATATTTTAATGTGGAGATACAACACGTATGTATATATATATAAATTTGGCAGTGCTAAGTATTAAAAAACCCCAAAAAAGTCTATTTTTGCATCATCACAATTTACCTTCTATTCATTAGAGCCTATTCTAAACAGTTTCTTTCTCTCCTTTCTACTTTTTTTTTAAATGTCATTTCATTTTTTTTTTCCCTCTATTTTTTTCCTTTCTTCTTCCTTTCGTTTTCAAATCCTTCTGCAATTTATTCTGAGCTTCAGGAGTAACTACCTTTTGTTTCTATTCTGTTTGTGACAGAAGCAGATCAGGTAAAGAGACACTTTGCTGGCATAATATGAGAATTTTAAACAAATCAGAAGACAAGCATGCAGAGAAAGTATTAACACAGTGGGTAGTAAAACTCTAAAATCAATTGCCACAGAAAGTTGCAGAGACATAATATCTGCAGGTTCAAAGAGGGGGTAGTAAATTGATGGACAAGAAGTTTGTAAACAGATACTGAGAGGATTAAGCAGGGTTGTGCCTTAGAAGTATGCCAAGACAACAGTTTTGGATGCTGGGAGATGCAAGGAAAACAAACCACAGAAAATGGTGGTTCCTTTGTGTGAGGCAGGATGCTTCCCAAGATGGACCATTTATCTGGCCCAGCAAACATCTTCTGTGTTCAGAAGAGAAGAAACCACATAATGTTGACCTTCTATTGATGCCTTGTCTTTGCTCTTTTATCCCTGGCACTGTTTGAGTCAGTGCTTCATTCCTCTGTCCTGCACTTCAGAAGCAGGAGAGAGGATCAAGCAACTTCTTCACTCTGTGCACGTGTATTTGAACTTTCCCTTCTAATAAGAGCAGAATCTCCAGAGGATGTGGAAACTGATCTTCTTGTTTTATCTGGGCTTTCTGGAGTAAACCTAAAGGGATGAACATGCCCTAGCTTTGCAAAAACGGGAGGAGTGGTAGCTACATGAAGTTTATTACGCCCCATCAAGTCTGCCAAGTTTAATCTGCCATTACAGAGAGAGAGCTGGCTGTGAAATGGTTAGGATTGACTGACAACACTTAACTAACTACTGAGAATGATTTTGTCTTTGTAGTGCAATTCATGTCTTTCCATCATGTCCGTGTGTGTGTGTGTGTGTGTAGTGTTTTCAAATGAATTTAATTATGAGTGATGAACAGTAGCTTTATGGATGTGCTTTCCTCTGTAGCACTATAGCTGGTTGCTGTTCATCTGGACTTGACACCAGCATTCACAACTGTCCCAGGTTTGCAGGTTTGCACTTACCTTCTCTTAGTTAAACTACTGGGGCTTTGGAGGGTAAGTTGAATTTTTTTGTCCTGAATTTGGTTTTGTTTTTTGTTTATTTAATTGTTGTTCAAATTGTGAGCAAAAGTTTTGGGTTTTGTTTTGCCATTACCCAAGAATATTCATTTCTGGTTGACTAAATGTGAGCCAGTGCCCTTGTTTTCATTTGTGATTTCTCAGAGTAGATACCAATTTAATTTCTAGACTCTTGGGTGCTGCTTAGTATTGAAGGAGACTGGAATTTTTCTGGTAAGAACCTTTTTGTTGATACATGTGAAAGAGTTGCTCTGTGCATAAGCTACAGAGTTGCATCAGGCATCTTCCTATGACATGAGAAATTGAGATCATGAAGTCTTCTGCTAAAAGCAAAAAATTATGTTCATTTCTCGAGAAATAAATTTTTTTTTCACTTGCTCGTCTATTTATATTTACCTCTACAGCTTTTAGATTGCAAAAAGCAGCATCAATAGGAAGAAGAGTAGAAGACTGTTGTAAAGTATGTAGAAAGTTAGGTGATAAAATAAATGTATAGAAATTACTGCTATTACTGTATTACTGCACTGTCATGTGTTGTTACATTCTTTATGTGCTCAAAAGAATGTGACGACTCCTTTTCCCTCCAGTGTGTACATGCTGGCATTTGCTTGCCTTTGATTTCATTCCTGATGCTAATTTTATACTGAAGCTGAGGTGACCTTTATGTGTACCACTTTTCCAAGGTGTTGCCTACTTTCACCCACACAATAACCATTATTTGCATTTCTAATGAGGTAAAACACTAGGGACTAACTTCTGACACCTTCTCCACTAGGCTTTGCTTTGATAACTATGCTAATCTAAAAGGAAATAAATGTTGGAAACTTCTGAAATTAGTTGAATCAAGTTCGGAACAACCCTGTGAATTGGCTTGTAAGTGTATTAGGAGGAGGCAGATGGATTGTAGACTTGGAGTCTGCAGCAAAAGTCCAGAATTTCTCTCTTTACACCAACTGCTGACACGCAACAATTTCTACTATTTTTATGGGGTTTCTCTCCAGTTGTAGTAGTGCATGTAAGAAAGACATTTTAATGCATCTTGCAAATGCAAAGACCTTTTACTTGGCAGGCAGATTTGCTGCTCTACTCAGCCACGTGAATAAGACATGATCATTCTCATAATTCACAAGCATAAGATATGAGTTAAAATTGTTGTTGTTGGGAAAGGGTTTCTTTCTAAAACTGCAAGCCAAAAGTTAGTAATTATAGAAGAAGTTTAACTTGAGTGCAGCTGGGACAAGGTGACATGCACTGACATATAGGGTCAAGTTGTCATTGAGGTATGGGCTCAGATAGCCATCCTTGTACACTTCATCCAGCATGCAATGTGCTAACATTTGTAGTCTTCACTTGAGGGCGGGAAGGTAGGAGTTGTATTAATAACCAAACACTTGGGCCTCCTTCCTTTGATCTTGATCATTTTAGTGAAATGTTTAAGTCCATTTGTTACATTGGTGGTGTTACCTGCTTTTTTTGTGAACAGAACTGCTCATTGTAGCTGTTGAAAGATGGTGCAGCTCAAAGGGAGGATCACAGAGATTGCCAGCCTGATAATAAATGTGGACATCTGCACAGAACTTACGAGGTCCACAGGTCAAAGTGCCAAGCTCCTCTTTGTGTCCTGCTCTCACAGATTTGATTTGGCACAGGTTTTGTTCCTTTTAAGTGTAAAGTTGCTGAAAGTCCATATCAGATAGTTACAGGAGGCATCATCGGGTTTGAGTCTAACTGTGGTTGAGTTTTTGAGTTAAAAGTCAAGGCTTTACACTTTTTTTCATATATATACAGTGTAGTTTGCAATATGCAATGACAGTAGATGAGTCCTAAAAGGAAAAAAAAACAAAACAACCCAGAAAGATGGTTTTGTTTTTAGTCTTGTCCATTCATCAATCCTTGTCCATCCTTCTGTTCCTTTCCCGAATCAGCGAAGTCCCCTCCCTGCCCACCTGGCACCAGATGTGCTGTCAGGCGCTACTGTGTGTCCCAAGTCCTCCGAGTGGCAGAATGCAAAATCTCAGGTGACATTCACCTGGAAGCGCTTAGCCCTCAACAGCTGCAGCCCCTTGATTACCTTGCCCGCCTCGGCGGCTCCGTGCCGCCACCATATCAATTGCTTGTCAATTCGGCTTAGCCGTGACTTTGACTGACTGGAATGAGGGAAGTGGGAGTGGGGTGTAGGCGAATGGTTAAAATTAATTGCTACATAAGAAAAAATTGAAAGATAATTATTCCTGCTTTCCTGTCAGTGCTCGAGGGTAGATGACCTCATTAACTTGCAGCTTGTACACAATTCAATTACTAGGAGATGGAAAATACATTTTTAATTACCTCGGTGGCTTGTGCTCCATTCATCTCCATTTGCATGGCTTTTTTACTGTTGTGTTCAGAAGAAGTAGCATGGTCTTACTAAAGCTACCCTAAGACCTTGGTTCTTGCTACAATTATTCGTGTTTGAGGTAGAATATTAAATGTCTGAGATTAACCCTATGGTGCCAAGTGAGTTGGGAGGTTCTCTGGTGGTACTAAGGTGTTTTTAGTTACTTTGGCATGTCAGGATTTTGAAACTTACCCTGTCAAATAATTACAGAGGGTAACTTTGTTCCTTTGTGCATTTTGTTGCTACATAATTCAAGAAAGAATTAAATTAGTGAATAATAAACAGATCACCTAGTTAGACAAATATCATATCGATGTACGTCGTGGGAAAGGATTTTTTTTGTAATTTCTAAAAGCCTATTATGGCATTTGCTGAATTAATAATGACTTAATTGTTTAAATACACAGCTAGACAATTATTTTAATGCGTGAGTTTTTAAAACTGTCAGTGGTGTGTTGAAGTGTACAATACATGTGGAAAGAATATTTGTTCATCACAAATCATTTAAATTAAAACTATTACAGTATTGAAAGGCTCGGAGCAAAGAATTGAGGAACTCTATGACTTGGTAGACAGAGAGTTTGGGGGTTTTTTCCAAAAAGATTTGTCAAGGATTATACAGAACTGATCTGGAGTGTTTCAACTCCTGACAGTCATATCGTGACACAGACTAATTCCCTGCTCTGATGGTACACACTGTGTTGAGGGGGAAATAGGAAATAAAGTACAGGTCTCAGAGAAGTGTTGTTTGTTAGGCCATGAGAAAATGTTGAGGGAAGTTATGAGATACAAGTTGTGATGTTTAGTGGTGGGAACTGAATATATTGTATATGATCTATATTTGTCCACTACTTTCTCTCTGAAAAAAAATAATTGGAAAATAATGTAGGCATTCTTGAACCATTCATGTAAACTTCATTGTGAGTGTATTAGTCCTACTTAATTCTTCTCTAATGAGCATTAAAGCAAGATAAGGTGCTTTAAAGCCTTGCTGTCAGAAAGCCTTTAATGATATTCTAAGAATGTGTACTGAGAACTAAACTCTTTGTCCATGGCGTGGTCTCAGCTGTGATCTCAGCTGCTAGGGAGCATCCTTGTGAGAGACCTCTGAGAAAGTGATGGCGACAATTTACACACTCATCCTTCCTCTTGCTGGCTAGAGCCCCAGTGTAATCCAAGGGATAATGGAATACAATCTTCTTGCGATACAGGAACATTTAGGATGTTTATTCTGTAAAATTTCTTGAAAATTGTTTGAAAAAAAAATATGGTTGAACTACTACATACCTTCTTAGTCTAGGAAAATTATTGACTTTTTTTTCAAGGATACCTGCTAAAGGAACATACACTGGAGAGTTCCTTCACAGAGCAGTCTTTCAGAAGCCAGCTGTGAGTCATTTTAAAGGGAAATATTGTAAATATTTTAAATCATCTACGTTGGTTACTTTATTTTTTTTATATTTCCAATAGTTCATAACCCAAGAAGACATCTAAATAACCAGCCTTGGAAAGATTACCTTTCTGAGTTTGTACTGTCTTAGTAGAGAGACGTACAAAATGCAATATTAAGGAATCAGTTGCTTGCAAGCCTGGAGAGAAATTATATTGGATTTTGCTTATATATATTATGAAATACAACTGCAATTTCTCCTGGATGTTTTTCGGTGTGAGGGTTTTATTGGTAATTTTTAATGATTTACTGTTAGGTTTGGTGATCCTAGTGGCAGAAAATTATCAAGTGCAGCCAAAATTTATGGCATTTGCATGAGATGCAAGGTCTGTTACCAGTTGCACAGTGTTTACTTTGACATATAGCTGATTTCTACTGTTCTTCCAGAGATAAACAATACTGTAGTTCTAAACTTCTTTCGTTCGCTAGCAACAGTCAACAGATGTAACACAGAGTATCAAAGTGTTTTAAGAATATGGATATATGGAAGCAAATGTGATTTGAAATTACAGGTGGAGGAAATCCACACAAGCATAGTTTTCTTGGAATACACTCTTCTTCTCTGCCTCCTCTGATTATTATTACATCAGTATATGCTGATCAAAAAAATTTAGGTCATCTGAAATACATATAGGTCTTCTGCAGCTGTCTGGCCTGTCGAGTCTTTGAAATGTATGTGACCACAGTAGAATTATTTATTGTGCTCTACCAGTGCCCCATTTAGAGAAAATGAATATAAATGGTAAGATAATAATTGGAAACTGACTTAAATGTGACATTTGGGCCAACATCAGTGATTCCACAGCGTTAATAAATTTTCAGATGACACATAGGAAAAACCATTAAGGCTCTAAGGAGAGAGGCTGATTCAACTTGAATTTCTTCGTGGATTTTTTTGTGTTGAGCATCACCATTGAGCAGCAGGCTTTCTAAACTTTATTTCTGTCCTCTACCACCTATAGGCTAATGACAGCTGTACAGTTTGTAAAAAATTAATCCTATCATGACCTCTAGGTCTGGATTTTTCTTCAGTCAAGAAATATCCCTAAGACCCAGCCTGTGTTTGTGCTTGAGTTTGCCCAGACCCAGGGGCAGGATTTTGCGCTTGGCCCTGCTGAATTTCATCCACCTTGTTGGGATGCATTGCTCCTGAGCTTGGAAGAAGTGATCCTTGAAGATCAACCAGCTTTCTTGGGCCCCTCTCCCCTTCAGGGCTTTATCTCACAGTACTCTATCAGGTACACTACCTGCAGGGTGTATTTGGAGATAAAAGAATCAGACACAAAGTCCCAGCTAAATGCAGAATGTATGAGAAGTTCCAGCATGGCTCTGGAAATGTTTTCAGCCTTGACATATAAGGCTGTGCAGGCACAAACCTAAAGGTACTTACTTTTGCTATGGAAAAAGCAGGAAAGGAAGTGGAGTGCATTCCTCATTTTTGAAAGCAAAGGGAAATTGCATGTATAAAACGAAATTTCAAGTGAGACAGTACCTCAGGACTGTTGAAAAACATATTCTTAAGAAGTTGTCATGGAAGAGTTTTTATATTTAATGATCTGTTTCTCTGCTCGCACAGTAGTAGTAACTTGTAGTTAACTGGTACGAAACAAACAGTAACTTGCTTTCTTGCAAAAATCCATGTTGATCTAGTTTGCAGGCTCATTTCCAAAAGAGACTTGCACATGCTGACTATTAAAGGCTTTCTTTTAATCCTCTTCTGCCCTCCTGGTTGAAGAATTATTGGAGGTCTTTTCCTTTTTTTTTTTTCCCTCCTCCATTTCAATCAATAATATTGCACTTACTGCCAATGTAGTATAGAATTCAGTTATAATATCAAATACACAATATTCGCCAATTATTGTGTTTAGTTATAGTAAAGATATTGCAGTCTAACAAAATATGGTTTACAGTCCTCAAAATCTTTAGTAAATCTATGCTGATATAAATTATAACACATCATTTATATTTTAAAACCCAGTTATCTTTTATAAATGCAGGAAAATGGTTCATTAGAAAGATGTTTTTTGAAAAAGGCATATAAAGAAAAGGAATGGGCTCGTTATGAAATGTTTCACACATAATCTAACTAATTAACATAATAAATTGCAGGGAACCATATTGGATTATCATATAATTAAATAAATTCCATATGGGCCACATAAGTTAATGTTTTCTTTTTGGAAAATTGTATTCCTTGGCAAATACAATATTCGGAGGATTAACTATAAAGAAAAAAATGGCTTCGTGTAATTATTGTCTCTTGTAATTTGAATTAGACATAATTACTTTTCCTAAATATGAAAAGAAAATAAGTGTGATCTATAGAGAACACACAACACCACCGAGACAAGTCTGTCTTTGTTTTCTGACACATTAAGTGACAATTATGATACTTGCGTTAAACATCTTAGAAGTGGTATGAACTTGCCATAACTCTTCACTTATTCTGCTTGAAAAGATCATAATAAGAAACGCTTTTGCTCTTCTGCTTTTAAATGGAGCTGAGACCACTTGCACAATACAAAAAGTTCATGGAAAATGTCAGGTATATCAAATGCTATTTTCATCACATACATAAAATAAAAGAGTGTTTTCGTTGCCCCTCCGAAGCCATGTAGTTTTCTAGATGATATTGCTGTAAACCTCTGTAAAATGTGCATAACCTTATGTCCTGGCATAGGCCACTGGTCACTACCTGTGGTTTTGGTGGAAAACATACACAGCAGTTGAAGATGTCAAGTGAGTTCGTGCACTTCAAATTGAATTACTGATGCAAGTTGTTAATGTACTTAGTTTCTCCAGGGTTGTTTGGGTTTTTCTTTCCCTCACCATTTATTTATTTAAAGTTAAGCAACTGCCAGACAGCATAAATCTGAAAGAAATTTGGTGGGGTTTTTATAACATATTTTTTACCAGTTAGAAAAAACCGCTTCAGAACTTCTTGCAGAAGTTAGAACAAAATGCTTCAGAACTTCTACTTGTGGAGAGTTGCATTACCTAAATTCACATCTATTTCATGTATTTATGAATAGCCAGGTGAGAGTATTGTATGAGCCTGAGGATCTACACACAGAGTTTACAAACTTTGTCTACTACTTGTATTACTCAGACTGTGCTAGACTAAATAATTTATACTATGGAAAGCATATCTGCTCACATATTCTTAGATGGGAAGCATACATTTTGGCCTTTTCATGGAATTTATCTGTGAATCACCTACTTATGGTTTATTCTGTTGTGACAAAAGCAAATTATAGGGATAAAATATAACTGTGGTTTAACTAAATATTTGCTGAGGCTACTTCAGCATTATTTATCATTTACTTTTTGATAAGTAGTCTTACATAAATGAAGTAACTATATATTTTTCTGAAATTCTTTGTGAGAGATGCTTCTCAGAATGGGTCTGTTGCTCTATCATGACTGAATTTTTTTTTTCCTTCTATGTATATGATAAAAAGTATTTTTTGTTTGTCTGCTATAAGTATTAATGTTTTCTAGGCAGATCTTTAAATCAATTTTTCATTTTCTAATGTGAATTTTATGTATAAGAAGTTCTGTTACCTCTTATGTGTTACACTCCAGCGTGTTTTGCTGTTATGCTCTGATTTCTCCTTGGGAATTTTGTCTCATTGGTTATGAGAAAGGCCAGTGGAAAATTTTTTTTTTTGTTTTGAACTGCCTTTTGCAAAGATACACAGTGAAACTCTGGAGTTTTCCCGAGTTATACCATTTTGAATGTACAGACCTCTATCATCTACATAACATTATGTGCCACTTTTTTTCCAATTAATTAAAAATGAATATACAAATCATTTTGGAGCAAGTACTTTGCTTCTTCCCATTGGACACCTTTTCTTAGACTGTTTACTGAGCCATACTGGTGCCTTCAGGTTGGAAGGTGACCTCGAGGACCATCTGATCCAACCTTTCTTGGCAAAAGTACAGTCTAGACAAAAGGCACAGAGCCCTGTTCAGCTGAACCTTAAAAGTGCCCACAGCTGGGGAATCCATCACTTCCCTGGGGAGATTATTCCAATGGCTGAATATTCTGATTGTGAAAAATTTTTCTCTTGTGTCTAATTGGAATCTCCCTAGGATTATTTGTACCAATTACCCCTCAACTATTTGTAGAAACGGAGTCTCCACCTTCTTAGTAGACATCCTTCAAATACCAAATACAGTGATAAGGTCTCCTCTAAGCCTTTTTTTTCAAGGCTGAACAAACCCTGTTCTCTTAGCCTTTCCTCATATGGCAGGCTTCCCTGTCTTTATGGCCTTTTCCAAGTCATCCATAACCTTTTTATATAGTGGGGCCCAAAACTCAACACAGAGTTCCAGGTGTGGCCTGACAACTGCTTTAGTTTTGACAGTAACTTAGTACTCCCTGCTCTAAACACCCATCCTGATGTGTTGAGAGTCAATTTAGATTATTTCATTAGCAAATCCTTAGATGGCACTTTGATCAAAAGGCTTTTCAATACTGCCTAAATGATAACCATGTGTGCTTAGTTTGGCAATTTTGACAATTCCTACGAGTAGAACAGGAGGCTTTCACCCCTCTTTCCAGATGATGTACTTGTTTAGCTTCACACTGCACTGGGAGAACAGCTGATATGTTTCTAACTGTCTGGCTTGATAGTGATGTAAAGAAGACTCAGCCAGAGTCAGACTTTCAGCTCCTTCTCTCTGCTGCTTTGCCCTGCTCAATCGACAGAACACGACTAGATGTCTGTCTTGTAGACTTAGACATATCCAGTGAAATGGACTGTGATGCACAATTTCCAGGCCAATCCATAACACCTGTCTGTTAAGCTGGTTTTAAGTATGATCCTCCTTTGGCCTACTTTCCTTTTGAAAGTATACCCATATTCAATCAAAATTTCCTTTAATACCACATTGTCTGCTTCTCTTAGAAATCTTTGTCAGCCTGGTCTGATCCTAATTTTTAATGAAAATTCACTGAAAATAAATTCTTTTCATAGAGATCTATGATTCTGGAGGATTTTACTGTATGTGAATAGGTTTTTGGGCAGACCATGCCCCCAGTATCTGTGAAATAACAAGATTATTTTTGTGCTAAAGCCAGTTAAGAGAAATATTTTTGTTTCTCCATAGTCTCTTCTTGATTCTCCTTTTCTACATATGTTTTCCTAGTTACACAGCTTAAGCAGTGAGAAGTCTTTTGAATCTTAGTTGTCTTCCTTGCTTCTCTTGCTTTTACTGTCCTGCAGATTCCTCTTATTTTTTCTGTATCATCACAATCCTAAGTTTATATGTTACTTTCTCATTCTTCAGATTTGTTTTTATTACCACCACTTTAAACACATTTCTACTTCTTTGGAGTTTCCCATTATGAGCTGTTTCTGACTTCCATCTTTGTAAAAAATGAATCATTTCCCATCCTTAAAGCATTACATGGATTACTATGGCATGTCACATTCTGAAGGGAAGTGAACCTTAACTATGATCACTGCTGAACTGTGCTTATTCCCTTGCAGTCCTTCCAGTGCTTGATTAAGGGCTGAGTCCAAGATCACTACCAACTTTCCACTTTTACATGCTTCACTATAGTTCTTGCTAAAATCACCTGGTGATGAAGCAAATATTAGTTTTCTAACCTGTGCTTTCATGAGACATTCATCCAGTTGTCCCCATCTTCTCCTGCACCACTACCCACCAGTATTTTGCTTTAATGCTGTTTTCTGATCTATGGACTCCTGATGCCTTTCAAATTCTTTGGTCTTTAAAATTTTCTACATATACAATTACTCTAATATTAGATGCTGAATGGAAATCACATGGAAATATGAATGGGGTTATGCTATTGTTCTCATTAGTCCCTGTTCTAAAAATGATCACTTAAATATAGATTCAAAACCATTATCATAGTGCACCTGATAATTCAATTCTGCCAGGTGTTTAAATCTGACCTGAACAAAGACACCAATGTGTACAGGATTTCTGGGTACCTGTTCTGTCCTGGTTATGTCACTACAGTTCACTAACTCCAGCTCCAGACTCTTCCCATGACTGTGGGTGCTGCTGGTATCCACAGGCACTGTAGCTTCTCTTGTACCACAGACTGCACAGACTCTGCTTGGGAGTTGAGGTCTGGTAGCTCAGACATAGTAGATGCAGTGTAGTAGTGAGGTCTCCCATCAGCTGCAGGTACAGCCACCTGCATTTATGATGAGAGAATTCCCTGTCTCTCTGTCTTTACTTCATAAAACAATCAGTAAATCAAACCCAGGAAGGTCTTGGGACCATATAGTCCCAAGACCTTGTTAGTTTGACAGTTAATTTATTTTTGTGTAACTTTGGTCACATTATTTAGATAAGAGGTAGAAGGGGTCTGGTTTTGCACTAAACAGTTCATCTGAACCCCATAAGATATTATGTAGAGTTTTTTTAACCTGGTGAACACAAGTGGCCTACAGAGAGTTTAGTGATGCGAGAAATCAGACATTTGCTTCTCACTTCCTTCCTCCTTTGCTGTTGACTTTCAGGCTTCCTATGATGCACCTCTGTGTGTACCCATGTGACTGGTAACCCTTCTGGTGCCTCTCTGTACTGGAAATGGTGATTTGCCATGAAGGATGTGTGGGACACCATGTCTGAGGGCCTGATCCAAAAACTACCGGCCACTGAGGGTTTCTCATTTTCTTCGTCATTGCTTAAGCCAGGTCCTCCAGGCAGTCGCTTTTGTTTGGCTTGCCAGTAGTAAATTTTAAGAATATTGTTTCTTTTATTCACCTTTGCTTCGTCTGTTTGGCGCCCTTCCTAATCCTCTTATTTCTGAAAAGCAATTGGCAAGTACAATATTTTGAGGCATAGGAAGAAGCTTTGAGCTGTTTGTTCTCTTACTAAAACAAATGACACAATGGAAAAATAACATCGGAACATGAAAGGGAAGGAGGGGATGAGGAGAGGAAGGCGTCAGTAAGCGAGGGCAGAGGGAAGTGTCTTTGGGGAGGCTGATTGGGTTCTGTGGGATGTGGAAGGGCCCGACGCCTGCCTGCTTCCTTGCTCCAGCCTTACCCTTCTGCAGCGGGGGCTTGCTCTGCTCCTGTTTTCCTCTGTCGCTGCCCTCTTGGCTCAGGATGTTTTCCGTCTTCTCTATATTTCAAAGCTTTGTGGTAAATAATCAATTCAAACCAGCACCCAGTCTCTCTTTCTGTAATTCTGAAAACCCATTAAATTATATTGTTGAGGGAAAACAATAGTTGTGCTAATCATGCTCTGTGCATGTGCATCTTAATTTCCCCAGAGACCTGAATATGAATTTTTACTAACATGTTAATTTTGTGTGTTAATCAGTAGCTGTAGGCCGAATGAATGGATTGACTATGTAAAAGTGTTTGATATTGAAACAACTCCTTTTGACCCCCTTAAATTGGCTTCATTCCACTGAAGACGGTTAAAGTTAATTAAGCACTCAATAGGTTTATGGTGTTTAAATTAAAATATATCACTACTCATTGTGTAGTCATCAAGCGAAGACGGAGCTTCCCCCCCTCGCCGGTCCTTCCTTCCCGGTGCCTCCTCCGCGCCCGCTCCGCGCCCCGCGCACGGCACGGCCAGGGGCGCCGCCAGGGGGCGCCGTGGCGCTGCGCTCGGCGCGGCCCTGAGGGAGCGGGTGGGGGGG